>OY720639.1:124386679-124986679 GCA_963169105.1 Ceriagrion tenellum | reverse complement strand
ACATAAAACTAAGTGCCCTCCGTACGAGAGAATGATTTCTGGAGAACGTACTTAGGTCCGTATCAACCATTCCACCCTGATGAAAGACATGAGAGGTAGCCCCATCTTCTAGATATTTCTCAGACGTGCCCAATTCCCTCGTTCCAACAGCCCAATCCCATTCTGACAAAAGTGTCACCAGTGCTCATTCTTTTCCCGCAGCGCACCATAGGCCTCTCTACATTCATCTCCTCCCATTCACCTCGGTCCTCTCCGGCAGACATTCCTTACCGACCTCGTCCCCGGCAACTCCCCAGGCTAAGATTCCATACGGAAGCCAATCTAAGTGTCCGACCGACCGCTCTGTTGTCACGATGGCAGATGCATATATATCACGCGTCCAATTCCATTAATACAGAGAAGGCGCACACCCCCTTCGTACGGAGAGCGTCGGACAAACGCCCCTTGGAGCACACGCCAACATACCACACGGACTGCTAGCATATCTATCTCCTCAAACATCCAGTCAACACCTCCATTCTCCAAGCTCGTGCACTGGGGATACCCTTTCTCCTAGCCTCACAGTGCTTCCGACAACTGCAGCTTAATCTTAAGGCGCCCCCCACAATGGCTCTACTTTTAAAGTAAATTGTCACAAGCCTGACTGAAATCCATTACTCTCTAAATTGTAAGGTTGTAAAGGTTGCTGAGGTAAAAATACTACCTTACACTTACTTTAAGAGTAAAGTAGGTCGTTAAATGAATTATGAAATATTGATATGTTTATTTGGGTGCAGAACATTGAGGACAAGTGAGTGTCTAGGTTGGTAAGAGATTATACGGAAAAAGCAGGATGAAAGGAGAGAAACCCGGCTTCAGCACCAGCTAATCCTTTAGGGAAGGCAACGAGCAAATTTAAATGAGTTTAAAATTAAATTGCACTTCTATTGCAGGAAGATTTAAAGTGATATTTCGAGAAAAGTTGGAATGGAGAGCGGTAGAACTACATAATTTCGTACTGATGACGATAAATGATGTTTTTATTTAGTAATATTACCAATATATGTCTCTCAAAATATATTAACACCTAATAGCGGCAGTCTGCATTCTATCACAGATAAATTTCCTAAATTTGTTACAATTCCCTTCTACTTATTTGTCTTAAATTTGTAAAAATGGCAAATAGTATCAAGTACTCACAAAAGCACTATTATATTATTTTTATTCTATTGGATAAAATCAATACAAGGAGTGAACTGATATATTTTCATGGTACCTAAAGAGATACCACAAAATACATCAAAATAAAGCCCTAATTCTCAAATTTACGAAAATTAAGTTCATATCATATTTCATTCTACTCTTAAAACTCGAAGGAAAGATTCAATTTACAACTACAGGCATTATGAACAAGAAAATGGTGGAAACAAATATAATATTATATTTTCTCAATTATGTAACTTACCTTCCATGATGGCTGACCTAGGCTTGTATGTCATATCTGGAAAGGAAGGAAAGTAAAAGATTAGCTTGAATCACACGACCGTAATAAACAGATTAAAAAAAGTTCAAACGCTGACTAATAAAACGATACAAAAGTAAACGAAAAAAGTTATGCTGCTCCCTAAAATGCCTAATTTTAAGAAGAGTAAGCCTACACAAAAGGATCTCGGCCCACTTACTTAGGAGACAGTAAAATGGAGAAATTAAATAGGCATTTCTGCTATCAAACAGGTAGGTATTGCTCAACAAGATAAAAAAACTTGCAATTTCTAAAAATTTTACCATTCAAATTACATGATCAATTTCATGAAGCATTATTTACGTAATTAAACTAAGACCGAAAAGTCAAGTTTCGGATTCCAAGAGAAATTTCTGCTACATCAAAATTATATACAGACTAAAGAATAATAGTACCTCTTTCTCATCAATTTGTGATCAGAAGTGCATGCTAAATTTGCATAACAATGTAATACTACCAATTCCAGATAAATCTAATATTTCTAAATATTCGAGAAAAATCTAGCCATAATAAATGCACTAATCATAATAAAAGACCAATATTAATAAATGCACTGTGGTTGGAGTGCTGCATGATGGAAAGGATGGTAACTGCAATTCAAAAAGAAGGTATAATAGATAAAATGAAAATATAAAAAACACAAACAAAATTAGCAACTAATCAGTTTTAAAAACAGAGAAACTTGCACTGGTAATTTCTAAGTACAAAGCCATGCTAATTCCACAACATCAAACATTCATTTACTATTTTCAATTGACATATTCCCATTTCAAACGTTTTCATAACCTTAAATCAAATGTCATCCGGAAGGTTGCAGGAATTTAATGGATTATTCAGATGTGTGTCCAATTATGTACACAAATCTGAGTGCAGTAAAACGTGTGCTTTAAATCACTGAAATGTGCTTTCACAAGACTAACTTAACAAATTGCATATCTCGAGGCTCAGATTTACAGAAACTAATGTGATCAAAAGGTTGCATTTAGTCAACTTATCTAGGTGAGTGCAATATTTCATCTTTCAAGAGTGAATTTTCTTATCTTCAACAGGCACTGTGCAATCGTTTACTTTTTCTGTGCTTTAAGAGTAAAAATAGTTACTTTTTTGTGCAATAAAACACACGCCATTACGTGACGAAAGGCAACCCATGCAAAATATCACTCATTTCTCTTTTTTTAGTACTGCCTCCCGCTATTTAAACGCTCCAAAGTGATATCAAAAGTATGCAAATAAGTAAAAGGTTGTGCTCCTATTGTTATATCTTTTCCTGACTCGTGTAAGAAAAAAATAAAAAAGAAATAAATTGAAAATAGTTTCCCACTAAAACGGTAAACACCATAGAGTTCTTCCAAGGATGTTGAACGTAACGTACAGTTGAAGTACAGCAGGATGCTTGAGATGAGGACGAAAACCACGACAAGAAGCACCAGCAGGAGAAGGAGTATAGTGGGGCGACACCATGCGGCACAGCACTGGTCATCCTCTCCGCCGGGTACTGACGTCACAACACCCCCACCACCCCCGCCCCTCCTCCTCCCCCTGCAGCACCCATTCACCTCCCCACCACCGTCACCCACATTGTCGCCCGGCCCTGGGACGCCGAGGCAACAGCAGCGACACTCGTATCCAGCGCCGCCGTTGCCGTCCAAACGGACCTCGGTCGCCGCCTGCTGACACGGCTGCTGATGGTGCTGCTGGCTGTTGTAATGGTGGTGGTAGGACGTCGGCGCCGGTGCAAAGCCACCGTCGTCGTCTTGCACGGACGCCGAAGCGCCCGTGCTTCCGCCGCCGAAGATCAGCGACGCGCAGCACGCAGGCGGACAAATCGAGGGTCCGATGGCTTCCTTCTCCGCGCCGACGCCGGACTCACGGACCGGTATGCCGACGCCTCCGCCGCCGCCCGGCACGGCGGCCGAGGCGTACCAGTCGTAGCTGCCGTACTGAGCGGCGCCCATACCGCGGCCATAACCGTCCTTGGGTGAATCTAACTTGGAGGAGTTGATCATTGCTTTGAACACGATTACTCCCATGGCTCGATGAGGAGTTGTCGGCGAGGGGGCGCGTGGCTGCCGCGGGTCCAGGCCGCCGCAGCACGGTGGGCGGCGGACCCCCATGGGGACGCGTTCGGAACCGGAGGAGACATTATAGTTTGGATGGAGACGCTTGTGTCGATAGGGGTCTAGGGTATTGGAGGAGATAAGGATGACCTCTTATGTTTAGTGTCCACAGTGTTCTCAATGTGTCATGACGCTCCTAGCATTGTAATTTTTCCCGAAAGAGTCATTCATTGGTCAAACCATTGTTGCAATGGATGGATGGATACGTTTGTGTCAACGAAAGAGCGCTCTAGTGATTCGTTCTCTGATTTGTTTAGTGCCCAAAAAATATTAACGTATCAAGCCGTTTCCTTCATCGCCACTTTAAAATAACTCATTAACAATATGAAATCCAGATTTAAAATTGACTTTACGGATGAGCATTACTAACTAGACTTCAATGAGATATATGATTGATAAATGGGAGCTCATTAGTTAGTTTTCGATAATGTAAATTGTGGAACGGCTCTACAAAACATTTTAACGTCTCTATAATATACGTCTTTAATGCTGAATGGTACAAACAATACTTGTATAAAAATCCAATCCAAATCTTTTCGTTAATATTTCACCTTATTTTCCATAAACGGAGGAACGTGGTAGTTAAATACTAATGGCAAGGTTACATTTCGAGCACCACATGTATTGTATGACAAGAAAACACTTTTTTCGTACAGTTATCGCTCTGTTATTAGTCTATTAAATCAAGTCTCAGTATTTCTTCCTCAATGAAGGGGTTCTACGTTAAAAAATTGCTTTCGTGTATAAACTGATCTTTGAAATATCTTTCGTCGTAGAAAAGGTATAAAGGAACTTCTAAAACCGTTAACTGTTGATATGAATGGGTCATATCTTCAGATATGATGATATACAGCAGTATTGAGGAATAGGTATGGGGCAAATATCTTTTGTCTAAGCCTTTGTCAACAAAAGAGTTAACAAGATGAATAACTTAGGAGGGTCACTTCACTTGGTCCACCAGCACCAATCTCCACCAAAATGTCACAGAAAGCAGAACAAAAAGTTGAGTTACAGAAACAAAAAAATGTTGGTTAAGATGTCAGGCCCTTTGTTAGTACAGCATCTGCAACGTAACATGAGAAAAGAAATAGATATAAGTAAAGGTTAGTAATGCAGTAAAATTATTGGCTTGTCATGCAAGAAGAATTTTATGGCAAAAATTTCAAATAATATACTGTATATTTTTATTGGATAGCATTGATGATGGCAGAATTACGTTAGTAAAATGCATATTATTATTTTTTATTCACAATAGTATCAATGGTTCATGAGATCAGGAACAAAGAAGCATAATATCAACAGTCTTGCCCAATTAGCAGCTAAAATATTCGAAAAGAGAAGAAATGGCATTACATTGAACGGTAAGAGAAGATATGATCATTTTTGTTAGGTTTAAGGAAAGACAAAAATCCCATAATACGATTCAAAACTTCCACTTTAAACAACCATTTACAGTTAGTAACCTCATTTAGTAATGTAAACATAATGATTATACCTTACAAGATGGTGATATTGAATCATACACCCAATTTTACAGACCTCTAATAAATATTGCTAATAATAAAGACAGGGGATGAAGTACTAGTTATAACATTGAAAGATGACAGTAAAATTCTCTCATAGCGGAAAACCCCAGCAGTTAGAAAAAGTATCTCGATGTCTTTATTTGAAAGATGATCCAATCCCAAACTTTCAACACTATTTTCTAACGGTAGTTTTTGAAAAAGTATTTGACTTTCTTTACAATTTTTTCAATACTCAAATGATATCCTCTTTTCTTTAAACTTTAAATCCGTCTCTCCGAATCTTAACGGAGAATAGTGAATAGTCGTACTATGTGATCCTTGGTTTGTTAATTCTTTACGGGCATTCTAAGGGAAAGCTTCATCTTTTTAGGTGATGGGGGAATAGTACGCCAGAGCACCATAAATTCCGTCGATTTAATCACAGCCTGCCTTACTTCACCGCTCTAAGCGCCGCAGTTGGCGAGTAGGGAAATCTTAAAATACCAGCCATATGGTGGTGGTTCCACCTTGCACCAGAGTATCTACTCATAAGTTTTCCTGGATGGGAAATAATCCACAGTGTTATAAGGCTGCCTCGTAGCGTAGTGAGTGCGCAATAAGAAGATGGGGAATCTTCACTCCATAATCCTAAAACAAAATAAAAAACTTTAACTGCTAAAAACACCGAAAACTCAACGTTGTTTCAAGTATCTCTATTTCATCTTTAAGACCAAGACCTTACCGTTACAATGGCGTAGCGATTCAGAAGACCCGACTAAGCGGTTTAAAATACAAATCTCCCAACGCCTCGACTATGCACCAGATAATACAGGACTCATCTCTGGAAATAGCTAGACACTACCTGAATCCTCTCGAGTAAATTACATTCTCCAGGATTACCCAACTTCCTCTATTCCAGTGAGATATGAAGCCTCATACTCCATTCCTCAACGTGTCACATAATTCCAATATTCGGGTGCGGATTCTATATTTACGTTACATATCCAGTAGAAATTTGTCATATAAAGCCCACTAGTCGCCATGTGTCCCACAAATGCTCGTATCCGCATATGCTTTGACGCACAAACATGCCAAAATATGACCTTGGCTAAACTGATGATCGGCAACCGAGTACGGAACACAAAGGTCACCGCAGTCATTTCCAGATTATCACCGACCAAAGCCTCAGGTCGTATTTCATCAACAGCATGCGTAACAATGCAAATTTCAGTTTTTTATAGCTACTTCCTCCACTCCAGACATCCAAATAAACATAAAAGGGTAAGTCGATAAGAAAACGCAGAAAAACAAGGAACCTATGAAGATGAATCACAATGGCAACTTGTTTTGCAGACGTGCGACGCTCATTGGTTTCTCTTTCGTATACCAAATAGCAGGAAATGCTTGTTTTATTCAATCATTCCATTTAATACGTCATTTGTACAGGATAATTAAAAAAAATGGGCACCCATTTCAACTCTTTATGTAATAAAACATGTGGTTTTCCTTCGAAGACTCCCATTTCTAATAAACCTCTAGTCCAATTATAATCCCTACTAGACGGAAGTAACGTTATATTAACAAAAAATCTCATCGTATCAGCAATTAGTACTGATATTCCCATATAAATCGTCAATTTATATGGGAATCGACAATTTATATGGGAATATCAGTACTTTTCAACAAAATAAGTTTCAACAAAAAGTAAATATAACGGTCATATATCATACATTTTTGTTTTTGACCATCAGATCATAGCTCAACCGACACCATGCTCAGGAGCGATTACAGTTATGACAATCAGAGGGCCATGTCCCGCCGTGAAGCGCACTTTACTTCTCCATTTTGAGGTCAAGAGAACCATATAAATTAAATGAAACCGAGCATGTTTAGAAGAATTGACTCCAATACGCAATCCAATTTGCCCGCCTCACTGTCCCGCTTTGATAGGTTATCCTCAATATATATCGTAATTGATATATCCTAAAACCGCTGAAAATAAACTCAACAAATTCATTACATACAAGAAGACAGTTGAAAAATAATAAATTTTTACCAGTGTCAGCAACTCCCCTTAATACCAGTAAACACTTTCGTAGTATCTACAATACAAGCATTTAACTATTTTAATACACGATGGTGAGTAAATATTTAAACCTAGAACCTGTGTCTGTCCCAATTCTTAGCAGCAGATATTTTACGTTGATATGTTTGCTTAAATATTTTTAACTCCTCCATTTTCAAATATAAGCCGAGTAATAACTACCTCGCAATCATGAAAATGTAGGTTTAATAGTAAGCCAGTATAAATAGAAACTAAAAAATTGCACTTTACCTTTTGTTTATAATTGAATGAACTTGAATAACATATAATTCCGCAAGTTTCACCGTTCGGTACACACTTAACTTATAAAGTACTTCAAAACTCCTCTTGAAGTTAAAGCCCTTCAGAAGGATGAAAACAAACGCGTAAAAACTCGCATGATAAAAAAAAATTCAAGCGAAAGTATAAAATGAATGTAACAGCTAGAATCTCTCTTTACTTGTATTTTACAACTAAATTTTCGATAACTAACTAATTTTACTAACGAAAAGAAGCTTGACGGCTAGAATTATCAAAATATCGCGCTCAAAAGTTAGGACTTCTGAACATCAGAAGAAAAAATCAGATACCTAATAGTTTAAATAAATATAACTTCAAACATTTTACTATTCACATGTTATAGAGCAATTACGTAGTCATCAAATGATTTATAATTTTCTTGACATATGAGATTTATTAGTGGAGAAATATCACGGTAATAAGTAGTTGTCTATCAAGATGTCTCTCGATTATGACATTCCCTTTCCATCAGTCAAACCTTGGAAAATTATTTGATATCCTATCTACATATGTAAAAAATACATATTTATATTTATTTATAGGAAATATATTTCATAATATCAATTTTGATTGACCGAAATGGCTTCTTCGATTATTTGGTGACATTTAACGGATGGTTTAAAAAATCAAACAGAACCGAAAATATCCTTTTAATCATGAGTAAACAGGGAAAGCACTTCAACTCCGTCAATGGGGACATGTCAAAATGACAGTCGAACCACTACATTAGCAACTTTGTAATTCTTCTTTAATATTTTGTATGTCATTAAATTCAGGTCATTATTTTCCATCGCATTATAATGTAGCCCTATAATATTATAATTCCAAATTTTTGGGAAAAGCCAAATCTTTTAATTTATGCAATCTTATAATAATTGGCATTTGTAGTATTAAATACCAGCCAATGCAAAATAGGACGTTTAAAACGATGTCACCAGGTTATTATGTATTAATTGCATTAGCTGAGCATCATATCGTATTACTCTGTATTTAATGTTTTTAATAGCCAGCACTCGATATCCGCTTGAAAGTTATACTTTCCTGTACTCCTTTCATAGTGTTTTTCAAGTTCCTCCACTATGGTGGATGTTTCATTGCTGCATTTTTTCTTAATATTTTAGTTTCCCTAATCTCGTTTTCTCCACAAGGGCATCCATCTTTTTTCTAGCTTTAACAGATTTTGCTAATACTATATTTAAGTTATTCAGGGTATCCCGCTGCGTATGGAGCATTTTACATTGACTCAACGTTTCGTTCGACGTTCTCAGTATGCAGAACGAAACGTTGAGTCAACTTAAAAATGCTCAATACGCAGCGGGATACCCCGTTTAACGTTAATATAGTAAAGAGTCGCTACGAAACCCTTCAAACAAAGATTTTGCTAATCTCTAAACACAGATACTAACATACATCTGAAACACAAGGATGAGGGAATCATTAAGGATGAGGGAACAATAGAAGGTAAAAACAGAAATTGCGATACTGAATGCGGAAGTCAAAACAGGGTATTCCTATTTTTGCTACAGGCATAAATGTAAAAAAAATATTAAAGTTTCCGTCACATACTGTGAAATAACCACACAATTATATATAAGCACTGAGTTTTTTTACGGAAGAATAATTTGAATGGCAGGGCTATTCAGTCTCAAACGCGCACAGATGAGGACGGTTATGATCTACCCTCCCACCTTCAGCTCCGCTAGCGCCTTGCAGCACTTTATCTCGATTCTCTCTTTTCATCTGTTCCCCACTCCACATTTCCCGCCTTCCGCTCCCTCGTCCCTGTCCTCGCACCACACGCCTCCCACCTCCCCAATTCAACCTCCATTCCCTTCTAAAACCCCCCTCCCAGTGTGTACTTTCCTTTCACCGCCCACCATCCCAGGCTACGAACGAAACCTTATTAAGCAACTTTTATAAAGAACTTCTCCCGATAATGTGTCTGTCTGGCAAGAAACGCGCCCCTAATCCTTGTGAAGTTCCCATTTCCTCGGTGGGCAAGTGGCTGTCATTTGCTGCCTTCCTCTTTGCTTTGCTTTCTTTAACTTCGGAACTAACCGTGTAAGGCTCCTCTTTTATTTAGTCCGACGCAACAGAGTTGCTCGTCTTCACCGATCGATTTTTCCTTCTTTTCTGTTCAATTAGTCTCCATATATATCCTACTTCAACATCCATGGTGTTCGACCTGATACATGTCGCTAACAAATAACAGGCCCAAGAAATGAAATCGTCTTCTAAAAATTTGCATATATATGGTTCCCAGATATAACGCTATAGTATGCACTACGAAGAAGTTAAATTAAACTATCCATGAAAATTTTATTTAACAACGCCAGAATTTGATGTTGAATCTTCTAATTTCCAGTCATTATTGTATTGTATTGACGGTCAAGATGGCCTTGCCATTTTTCCAAATGGCCATTTTGCAACATGACCACTTCAGCCAACCTTCTGTTGGAAGGAAAGGATATTGTTAAATCAAGGTTTGAATACTAGGCGAGTTAATTGATTAGCCTATGGCTAATATCTTCCATTGAGTGTTTGAAATGATGCCAAATACTGAAAAAATAAACCAATTTTAAGCTAGCCAAATATTGAAAAATCAATAATTTGATCATCGATAAATACAATAATAAAACCGGTATATTATTCCAGACCAGGTGACCTTTCAGGTAGTGTCACGCAACATGCCCTTATACTTTGAAAATTAGATGGATGAAATAAAAACTAATAGTATATTTGATATGCAAGAAAGATAATATTTAAGTAAATGGAAAGGGCAAACTACATGTGATATGTTTACATAGAAATTTGGAGGAAAATCTTAACGTATACTTCACGGGCATTTTCACGAGTATATCCTTCGTCAGAATGGTTTCATAAATACCATCACTTACTGCTTCTTGCTCCTTGTTTTAGTGGACTCTTCATTCTGTTCCTCGGTAGGAGCAGTTGGGGACGTCAATTTTCCATCCGAATGAAATTCAAATTGGAGACCGGAAAGCAAAAAAAGATGGCAGGAGAATAAGGAAACTTTTTGCGTTTCGAGGAAGAGAGTGCTCAGAAGAGGTTAACTTCTCGGGAAATGTGTCGAGGGAACGAGTTTAAAAGTAGACCATGGCAGTAAGGAGACGTAGAATTGGATAATTGGCGCACGCGAAAGCTTCAACATTCCGTTAATAGGGGTTAAAAAGTTAAAGAACTTTAAACGCTCGGAAATTGCCCATTAAAAGACTTATTTCCCTGGAAGCACATTGTTCTCAACACATTAGATTTAAACACCCATGCAGAACCCAGCCATGTAACGCTGATGAAAGCAGTTGATGTTTTGCAAGCTGCTGTTAACTGCTATCCGCAACAGTAATCAATTCGAAGATTGAATTGCTGCAGCTCACCACTTCCTTCTCAATTCGTATGACGTCGTCTCTTTCATCCAGGTCTTTCCCAGAGTTCCCTTTTAAATTCATCCCAATTAGCATTTCTTCCGAACTCTTAATGAGGAATCAGCTATGATCACCATCCATTTACGAACTCATTACTGTCGTGTCATGTCTGCCAGATATGTATTTCCAATGTATATAATATATTAAATCCAGATCCGATTCATTTGAAAATATCGTTAAAATTTCAGCTTTTTGCTGAATTGTACCCAAACAATTCAAGTAAAAGGGTTGAAAATAAAATATGGGAATCAAATTGGAATTTAGAAACTATAGACGTCATTCTTAACGTCAGTAAAACCTCACATCAACCTGATTTGCTTTAGTTGATCTTGGCAAAGGTGATAAAAGTGCGAATCAAGGTGCCATTAACCATTCGATGGAGTAAACATAGAAACAACAGTAAAAGTTCCATGGAAATTTGCTGAGGCAAATATCAAAGTAGCGAGTAATAAAACCAAAATAATCTAGTTATGCTTATTATCACCCAAGCTCTTGAAGAAGAGTATCGAAAAAATGACAAAAAAGGTAATACAGAACTATCTTATGTGGACTATGGATGCAAGATGAAGGGAAATACTCGATTCTCTATTTGCGTCATACCAATGTCCTTTTTTCAAAAGCAAGCCATACATTGATTTTCCTCCACACCTAATTTCCATTTTTTTTTATATTTCTCACCTCACTTCCGCCTTCTTTGAATTATATATACATATGCTCCGCAGATGATTACAAGGTTTTCCATGTACTCGAGAGTAGTTATCCGTTTCAATATGACTACATAATTAAGTAATATTAGATATTGGGTAAACATTGGACTTCAAATTCGACAGAAATGAAATACGAATTGTAAAAAACGTATCAAAAGTGTCTAATGTCTCGATAAATGGGTAGAATTTCTTAGACTCATAGAAATAAGAATATATATAATTTCTCACATTAGCTGCAATTAGAAAATAGGGTCAATGATATTGCAAAAAAAGCTCAAGTGAAACCGTGGCTAGTTGGGTAAAGGGACGTGTTCTTACAGTAAGGATAACTTGGCAACTAAACGAGCGAGAGCGTGGAGACAAACAATGTCTGGCGCCCACTCCTCTCAGCCCAGTCGACTACTTGCCTACGCTTGGGAAAAAGATTCCACTGCGATCCGGTTAGTAATAATATTCCAACTCATTTTCTTAATAACCTTGAGATAACAAACTAAGGTATTCAATTTACAACAGCTTTAAAGAGTTATCAATTGCCTACAATTTTTATACGTTGAAATTTATTTTCAATTTAAAATGGATACCTTTAGGTCTGATAAGATGAAATATACGGTGACGGGGCTAGTCTGTACAAATATAATGATCAAACAAAGGAAGGAAAAGGGAAAAATTGTCATTTTGACAGGAAATCCTCGAAAAAACGCTTTTGAAACAATGGATTCACGGATTCTGCATTTAAAAACCGTATGTTCTCTCGATTAACTTACAGTAACATTGATAAATATGATGGCCAATTTTGATTGCTTTCATAATGCTTTAGGCTAATAGGTGACTTAATGTCATAGAGAAAGTTTTCTGTGTTAATCCTAAGAGCCTTCTTACACGCGTATAAACGTGCCCCAGTCTGTGTTCCAACTTGCCCCGCATAGGAAGTATTGTTGTATACTGTTTTATAGTACTGTACTGTACGGAAGTATACTGTTTTAGGAAACACTTTTTAAAAATTTCAATGATAAAGATTTTATACCTAAAGTAGCTCCTTATTGTAGGTGATTAGTGTATCAATATGCTGGAATAATTGCTTCAGTTAAAACAGTTATAGTTAAAAAATGAAAATTTAAAAGACAAAGGGAATCCAACCAGCCCCGGTCTCCCCTACTCAAAACAAATTTGTGAATTTTCCAGTTTTTGAGAAACATTTGTTCACTGTCCCTGTTTATCTACTTTTCCCGGGAAATAAATGACTAATGATTAAGAGCTTTTAAAAAATCCAAAAACAAAATAAAGAACCTTTTGACCAATTTTTGTAGAAAAACTTGTAAATTGTGATCTGTAAACCAAAAATTTAGGTTTAGACTCTGAGCTGAAACGCCTCGTACGCATTAAAGTACCTTGATGAATAGTACAATTGTTATTTCTGTTTTGATCGTTTACATAAGGTTTAAGGTAGGATTCAAGAGAGAAATTGAAAAAGTAACGAAGAAAGAGGACAATAAAGTGGCTCTAACAGATTTGTGAAGGAGAAGGAGATAAAGGCGCCACATAAAACACGTCTTAAATTATCCCACTTAGCTCCAGCATTCCGACCAATCTTGCATTAATCAAATTCAGCCCACCAAATATCCATCCCAAAACACACACCCCTACGGGACAAAAGGATGGAGAGGGACATAGGCAAAATAATAATTTGAAAAAAACTGATAAAATTTAAATCCCTTCCGGAAAAATGGTATCCCTTGGGGGAGAGGAGAGTTGACGAAAAATTAAATCGAAATTATTCCGACGATTCCCTCCGGGGAATGGAGGGTAGCAGGAAGGGTTGAATGGAAAAAAAGGAGACGGGAGTAAAAATGCAGAAATCAAAGGCAGGAGGGCATGTCTGGGAACGGGGGAGAATAGCCGAATTCTGAGCGGTTTCAATTCCGTATCGCAGCCGAGCAGAGAGGGAGGCATGGGGCGAGGAGGATGCAAGAGTGGTGGGAAGGGCAAAGGACAAACAAACTTCCGCTAGATTCCACATAGGTTATTGACGTGTTTGCACGCGGGTCTAGGTATATATACTCACAACTCTGCAGACATAAACATTTCATGCGTACGAAAATATTTGCGAATAAGCAATAAATGAAATAAAAAAAGCTTTGCTGAAGGGGAGGAATAAAGGGAAAGGAGAAATAGATTTCAGTTCGTGAGTTTTAACTCCAACGCTAAAAAGTGTAAACTAGACCGAGGCACCCATAATTTACCTTCAGAGTACCGCAGGATCCTCTCAATTTTCAGTGTTTTTGTGATACATTGAGGGTCAGGTTTCCAATTTATTCTTAAATATTCGTAGAACATCTTCCAAGTTTAATGAAGATATGCTAAACTATAACGTAAAGTCATATTCAAATTACAGCTACGGTAGTGTCATTCTTTATGTAATAGTACTCACTCACAGGATAATCCACATATGAAAAGTTATACGATGTATAGAGCACATAGCTGGAGTTCATTTGTAAGAGTATTACTACCTCTTTTTAACTTTTTATTGAATTTTTATTTTATTATAAAACTAAACATACATATTGTGTTAGGGGTTGTTTAGAGAGTAGTTGGGAGTCTCTAAGAAGCAATGAATATATACGCATTCACTCATGCCTATGTGGATGTATAAAGTGGCCAACATTTCATGGTGGATTAAACAAGTTTGAATCCTTGAGATAAATGATGAACTGCAAATCCTTTGTAGCTACCTTAGGCGACTGACTTTCTATTCATGAGATGCTTTAAGATACACATATAAATTGGATGGTTGTACTTGTTATTTTGTAGTATTTGCCCTTAAACAGTCATGCTAGTGGCTATATACTCGCATAACTACCTAGACAGCTACGTGTATACTCAAACTGAAGGCGCGTTAACCGGCCTAAAGGTTCTTTTTCTTAAAGTTAATCGTGCATCTTCCCCTCCTAAGTTCTCTGTGTAAATTTTATGAGTGGCCGATAACTCTTTTTCTTGATCTGCATTTGCTGGGAATAATTTACTTAGCTTCGTATGTTTTTTCCTTCGTTTCGGCCTCCATTGTTCTATGCCTTAGCGTGATTTCATCTCATCTAAAGCTTCGACAAATTATATTTGCGTTTTAATTTGACGCTCATGACTCTTGACAGAAAATGGCCTGACATGCCAAAGCAAATTGTGTAAGAACACATAAGTGACTTTTATTTTAATTTTAACCCGTTTCTTTACAATATTCACATGGAAATCGTCATCATATCATATGCGCACACAAGTACACGCCAAATATTTCTTTCAAATTTCCGCACACGCATGCATATGCAACTAACATACGACAAGTTTCACTCGAATTTCCTTTTCCCATCCTCACCCACAGCCCATTCCACTTCTCCCCATCTGTCCCTCGACGAACCCCGGCACAACCCCCGGATCGACACCCATCCCCCCACACCCGTAGGCTACGAGTGGCGAGGAAAAGGGGGTTGGGCCCCGTCAAACAGAAAATTGAGAATTGAAAGTATCGAACAGGTCGAGCGACTGCCTTCGGATGTGTGTGTAACTGGTGGGTTATTCGCGTCCCACATAGCACCAGGGCCCTGCCCGCATGATATAGAGAGGAGAGGGCTGGTAGATCGGCGGTGCCTCTCAATTCTTTCGATTATATTTCCATTACGGTCGAAAAAATATTTCCGGAGCCATGACTTACTCTGGGATTGTGACAGCGGATGACAAAGTGGTTATGCGGCGCGTGTAGGAGAGAAGGATATAGAGGGAGGCTGGGCGTGCGGGATGAGAGCGTGTTTGTGTGTGCAGTTACATTTTATTATTCCTCTTCGGAAGTCATGGGAGTTCGCATGAAAGAGGAAAAACTCTGCTGTGACTGCGGAGTTGTGAGCGTTTCTGCGCAACGCATCGGGTTTAAAAATGGTTGCCCAGCCAAATATCATCCGTAGTATCGGCAAAGGGTAAATAAATTAAACCACTTTCAACTCTCCGCTTGTTTTTAGCCGAGGGATAAAATTCCATTTCCTCCGGAAATCCAAAATGGGGTCTCCATTTCGCTTCATGACATCTGAACTATCGCGCCGTATTTATGATATTAGAATAAAATCTGCGAGCATTTGGGAAGGAAAGGAGGAAAGGAGGAAAAAGTTTTTAAATAAGCAAATTGGTTACAAGAAAATCTGGTAAAAACATTACATACTATGAGCTAAATATCATGCCTCTCTTCAATTGAAAGACGAAATCCACAGATCGAAAGCCTCTGGATCACGAACAACGTTATAACAAACGTTTAAAAACCATCCATTGGCCTGTTTTATCACTATTTCAATGATATCGGGACTTTGGTGCACTTGTGGGTGACGCCGGAAAAGTAATGCGGCAGACAGTCCTCGAATCTGCAACGATTATAAAAAAAATCGAAAACCTCATTGGGCTTAAAATTAGGTTTCAAGTTCGCAGACTATAGCTTTTATCCTTTGGAATGATTGGTAATCAATATGCCCGGCAGACTGGAACTTCTTGTTCCTTTTACGCCATCGAATAAACGCGAAATCCGGAGATCCGGGTTCTATACTGGTCTAGTTAAATGATCTTTGCCCGGTAATTTTTCACACTGCTTTTATTCGGTAAAAATCGGTTCTAGAAATCATTTATGTAATAAAGCTGATCCTAGGTCCGTGGCATTTATGTTTATATCATCGAAGAGTGGTAGTAATATTTTTCAGAGTTTTTAAAAGTTTTACTGCCAGTCGCCAGCGAAAACGGCGCTCTATTGGTGCCAAGAAAACTTACATCTTGGAAAGGTTGGTTGGCTCTGGTTGAAAATGAGAAGAATAATTCTTGCATGTTTATATGCGCAAATTTGATGCAAAGGTAAGAAAAATGTATGCACAAAACTACCGAATCTTCTGCATCAATTTATTTTTCTGACATCAATTAATTGATTCACACCCATGCCAATCTTCGTTATACGTCAACGTATTTGAAATCATCGATGAGAAGGATCAAGAAATGCGACCTCCCAAAGAGGAAAATTTCTCCTTTAATCGCCTCGCAACGCACAAATCCTCTTTCCACTTGGGTCCGTTGGCTCTTTGCTCCCGCTCAACTCATCGTCTTACTCCCCTTCTACTCATTTACGTTTTAGCCCGACACCACGCACCCACCCTCCTCTTACCCGTCGCACGACCTTCCCGCATAAACTACTCCTCCTCCGCCGGCAAAAACTGCGCACTCGAAATTCCACTCTCCAAAAGGATTCTCGTTTCTTTTATTTTCCTCGTTCTTCCCCCCTTGAGCCCCTTCAACTATCGAATGGAATAATCTTCAAAGGAGCTCTCCCCTCTATACGAGGAGGGCTACAACATCCTACCGCGTTCCAAGGTTTCTCCTCCTTTACCGCCAAGGGTCCACCGCCGTTTATTCTTTTTTCTTCCTCTTGCCCTGCTCTGAATAAAACGAAGGAGTGCATGAGATCGCATGCATTTTCCTCTACCCTCTCTCTCACTCTTCTTTCCCTTCGAAATTTAATTTACCCGGGCGTGGATGCATTGTTAGAATGCAAGGGGGCGTGGAACCGACGCACCGTATCCCAGCTCAAGGTTCCCCCATGCTCCCATACACTCCTCAAGCTACGACCCAACTTATCTTCCCACTCTTTTCCTCACCGCTCCTAATTTCTTACTCTGTTTTAAAATATTCTATCCTCTCTCGTTTATCCTAAATTTTTCGAAACATTTTAATTCACTCGACCTCTAAATGCAGCGTTATGTATATCTACAGGTAAGTAATTACATGGACAGATAAAAAAACTAAAGCGTATGTTGAGACATTACATTTATTACTAATTTAAATGTTTATTAATAATTAAAATATTCGTATTCTTCTATAGGCCCAAACATAAAAAATACTAAACAAAGTAATTCGTACAAAATATATAAAATAAATACCAAATTTATGCAGATAATAATATCTCGGTGTAGTCGTTATTCCGTACACGAGGAGGGAGCAATGCGTTTTCAATATTTGCTAAAATTGATTAAAGATGCAAAGATTCTTGTAGAGAATGTAAGGATGGTCCCCGGGTCTAATTTTCCCATCTTTCTTTAAGAGCCACGCTCTTACCCAATGTCGCTGCTTTTATCTCAACCTCATATGGCTCAACTCGTTACTGCTATTTTTCTCTTATGTGCCAAACATTTATGATGTACTACGAGAAGTTATCCTGAGCATGGTATTGCCCAGTTAGGCTCTTTGATGAGAATATGTGACGTATGCAGTTGTTGACTGAATGTCTGAAGTCATATTCTTCTTATGCAAAGCAAAGGAATCGTTTTAGTATGAGCATCTAAATTATAGCCACACTTTTCCTAGACGTTTGTTTTACAAATAAAATATATTTTATTGGCTTAATAAGCACATAACAGTTAAAGAGATGATGGAATAACCTTTGTTGCCTCGTTACATCAGCTGTGGTCTACCCATGTTGTTAAATTCTATTGCTGCAATACCTCCCTTATCCCAGGATAACTTCGAAGTTACCCTGCCCCAAATCAGTGATCTCTGCGCTGAATTGCACTTAAACCTGAGTCTTCCTTCATTAGATCTGTCACACATCTATCAATTTATCCATAAGGAATTAATGAGGGATAGCGGCAGTTTCCTTCATTAATCTCAGAATGTAAATAAGCCTTCTCATCTTCGAAATGTTAGTGTGTCCTCATAAAATTGATGTTAAGAGGTGAAGAAATTTGAATTTAATTAAAATTATTAGCAACAAATTCCGCCTTTTGTTTGGAAACAATTATCTAGTTTTCTACTTTCACTTTTAATAAAAGCTCCTAACCTTCAGCAACATATGATAGCTTACAGGTATAGCGAGAGCAAGAGGGGTAAAGGTAAAACAAGTTCATAGCACAAAACCTTTCCCTCTATAAGTTATCTTAGCTCCATAATCGGAACATTTTATGAATCTTGACTAACGGGGGATAATGAAGATAAATTAAATTTACAAGGGTAAAGAAGCAAAAAATAAAAAGGATTTTAAAAATTATTCTAAATGTATGTTAGATAAGGACACATAAATGTAGCATATTTATGTTGAAATATGGTTAAAACTTGACGTTTAGAGCAGTCGTATGATAGCCGTATAAACAGACAAGTAAAGTGATGCAACAAGAGAGCTTAGTAAATATATTTGAAAGATAACAAAATATGATTAGCACATACAGACTTAAAAATAAAATACTTAAGAAAAATTCACGGAAAGGAAGAGTTTATTTACAAATGAAGAGATTGTAAAACGCAACATTCTGATATTTCTTACATTCCCCATTTAACAGTTACAAAATATGGGTAAGAAATTCTGAAACTGTTTACGTTTATTTGAGTGTCAAACATTTGTCGGTGCAATCATGATATCTATGTATGCATCTCCATGACAAATCAACGTGGTGGAAATATTTGCGGCTGTATTTTAGGTTGATACCTATGGAACTAACACATACGGAACATTTTTAAATTAGAGCTCTGACGGAAAATCACGTTTAAACTCAATTTCCGCAGATAACTGGGAATCAGACCCTATAGAGAATACTGCCTAATGAGGCTATAAAGTAGCTAGAACGAATTCCTAACCCATTTTGCCGTAAACCCTATCGGACGAGATCCGAGGAACTGACTCTAGGGTCGACGACTTCTACGCTGATCCGTTTTATTCTTTCTTTTCCACATTGATTTGAACTCACTCATTTCAACTTTTTGAAAAAAGAGACAGTAAAAGAGTAATTTGGAAGATTATTTCCTTCAACTCTACTTATCCTTGCAAGTTCAACTCCAATTAAGTATACAGACGGAAACAAAACATTTGAAGATTATACTATTCCATGAGCCATGAGCTTGAAGTCATCAAAATATAAACATTTAAAACTATTATATCATTAGGAGATTTAAGAGCTTTGATAGTATTCGCTGAGCTAATGGATGATCAGTTCCGTTATGTGTAACTGTTAAAAGGTTAAAAATATTGTCTTATCTAAATTAGAACATTACTGAAAATCTTATCATAGCCTTATATCAACCAATATCTCGATGACCCAATTGACGCAAACTATGCGTGCTGGACTTTTTGGGCCAGAGACACGTGAATACGATTTATATTAAAAAGAGGTAAACAGACATAAACAGTACCTGGCATACTTAACTTAAATATGTACACGCGTATGAATAATATTTCGTCAAAAGGAGTCATTTTTCCAGCAAGAACATCATCAGGAGTTGCTCTGTGAGAGTTTTCCTCATGGGTACCATTTAACGCTTGATGGAAATCAAATATTGCCAATCTGATTGGTCGGATGTTATTTGAAATAAAAACGATTATACCTCCTATAATTACGTCCACGAGCTGTCCCTTGCACGCGCGCACTTCCTAGGGCGACCGGAGTCTCCTCAGATTATCCGTCCCCCCCATTCCTCCCCCGCCGTACCGAAGGAGAACGACGAGGAAGCTCCCTCCCGATTTCCTATCCCGCCGTTTCGTTCCTTATATACTTTTCTTTCCTTTTATTCCCTCTCCTAGCCATTTCCTTCTTCCGTGGATCCGTGACCTGCCTCCCGGAAGAGATGGCGGAGCAGGCCGATTGGGGAGGGAGGGAGAGGGAAAGGGGGAGTGTTGCAAGGCAGGGCCGGGCCGAGATAGGGCAGAGGGAAAATATTATTGGAAAGGGGACCGCCTGAAGGGGTTCACCCTGCGGGACTGTGCGGAAGAGAGAGAGAAAGAAGCAGTAGAGCGGTCTGGGTATGCCTGTGTGTGTGTTCTTGGGGCAGCCAGCGCTATTCGGCAGCGAGTGGAATTAGTTTTCACGATTTTCGAGAACAAAAGAAAACTGGAAAGGAAATTCCAAAGGATTGTGACCGCAATCACGATAAGCTCGGCTGAGTGCAACGGCGACGCAATGATGCGTGATGTTTTTCCCCAAGCTCAGTATTGAAGAGTTCCTACGTCAAGTGGAACAAAGAAAATACCTATACGGGGTCAAAAAAATAGTTCGAACTTTAATTTTTTTTCTTTAAACTTGCACGCATTTAGCCTTGATCGGTACTGCCTTCGTTAAAGTAAGCTTGAAATTAAAACCTCCGAACGTGTCTCAGAAGTTCTAAGATGTTTAAAGTGAACGCTTATTTTGCAATTAGTTTTCATTTTTATTAAACAAATATGTTACATATAGGCCAAGAAACAACATGAATGGAAATATCACCTATTTTACCCACTAATGGGCAGTGGCGAAGCGTTTCATGAACGAGATGGTTGGGAATTGAAAGGGCCTCCACGCCTGTTATTGTATATGAAAGCTTGGACATACTTTAATCCACCGTATACTAACATGAAGCAATAAAAGTTCAAAGATATGTACAAGGCAGTATTCAGTTATCGAGAGAGAAACAAAAGTGCACGCATTCTTCATTATTTAGAGTTTTTAAATCAATTAATTTTAGTTAAAACTTAAGATACTGCAAGGTGAAGGGTGTAGAGCATTTAAAATAACCAAAATGAGATGCATACCAGAAGGAACTTCGGAAATATATTCTTGGAAGGTAATTTTTCAAGTCACGGAGAGGATACGAAGAATGCAAAGTGCACAGTACCGTTTTCTCTCGCCGTATGCGGCATCTTGCAGTTTCTCCATCACAATGGAAGCCGAGATGAGAGATGTATCATGCACTGCGATTGATTTTGCGGCCCACTAATTCCCTCAAGACGAGTCACGAATCGCTTTTGTTCGCCATTAGCTCTTTTATAACTGTTCCCTCGGCACCTCGTCGTCACTCGGCGAGAATGGTGATGCAGAGACGTGGGCTGAGAGTCGCCCTTATCGAGAACACGTCTCGGGGAACAAAATGGGGATGCCGTGGTCGCTGCACTCCCGCGCCATGGCAGTCGGGTGGTTTGAAAAAAAAGGACACGAGTTGATGAAATTAATCAGACAAAAGGGGTGAGTCGGGTGGGCAGACGTCAAAGGAGAGAGAGGTTGATGACCTTCCAGGAGTCGTGAGGCAAATGAAGCGAGGAGGGCGAAGGAGATGTAGGCAAAGAGGTAAGAGGAGCAGGTCCTCCTCTTCACTATTGAAATCGAATCGCGCAAAAAGGAGGCAGGCGGAAGAAGGAGTGCTCTTTTGGAGCGGAAATGAAAGTGAGTACCCGTGCAGAGCCAGAGGATTCTTTTTATGGATGCCCTCCGCTCCAAATCCTTAAGGATGGAAAAACTTTGGTGATGAAATATTGATTAAGTATGCGTCAATTCGCATGAAAGTTAAATTCAGTTGCCACATTTAAACATGAAATATATGAGAAAACTTTAATAAAACACAGATGCTCAAAAAGGTTTGAAGCAACTTTCGTCATCACTGTAAAGTATTGTGACTAAGAAAATCTGGTAGTTCAATTTGATTATTTCACGAAAACACATTATTTAACAATAAGCAGTAAGATTAGGGCGGTTAATTTAAGCCTCTGATTATAGTATATATAATGATAGAAATACTAAAAATTACGGATCTGATAAAAATCAGAATTAGGAGACTCTCGCATTTGCTTGCATACATTAACATTATCTACGAAAGGCGAGCCCTGTTGACTTCATTAATGTCAAACTTTGTAATATGGTATATTTCAATCAGACACACCAATTTGGAGGCATTATCTAGAAGTTATTCTTACCATGAGTAAGTCATGTCTAGTACTACATATTTCGGACTGATATGACTAATAGAAGTCCTACCCAGTGCCACGGTGAAGAGTATAAACAGCTCTTATAAACTCATGGTTAAAAGTAGCACAATTAACTCTATTGCAAATGTGTGCCAAATTCTATACAGCCGTCGACGATGATAAAAATTTTTAATTAATCTCTTTTAGAAAACTAATAAAAGAAAATTTCAATATTTAGGAAAAAATATTACATCTATATTTTACTTAATGAAACGATATA
This sequence comes from Ceriagrion tenellum, assembly GCA_963169105.1. Classification (NCBI taxonomy): domain Eukaryota; kingdom Metazoa; phylum Arthropoda; class Insecta; order Odonata; family Coenagrionidae; genus Ceriagrion; species Ceriagrion tenellum. Next base: position 124,964,038 of record OY720639.1, on the reverse strand, counting down.
GATCAATATATGCAGATCAGAGTTTTCCGTCAAAATGATCATTTGGGCCTGACCTTTCGGTTTGAAGCAAAGCGTGTTACCTTACCATAGGTGTTTTTATCTTATTTTAAGCTTAAGTGCAATATTCACATAAGTTAAAACACTGAAAAATATATTGGGAATAGTAAGTGCATGTTTCAAGAGCTATAGCAGCAGTTCGATGCTGAGGTGAAGAATCGAAAGTTTTTCATGAGTTAAGCTAAACATGGGGAAACATTGGAACTCGCGTATCTCGGATTGAGTCACGCCTGCTCCGACCATAAAAGGAGATTGCTGAGAAAATACGATTTCTGCGTTGTATTTACTGGACCTCTTGTTTTATTTGAAAATCCAGCTAGTTGCTTTAAATAAAACACCCTACTCTTATAAAAAAAAACAAGATCTGAAAAGCTGATGTTTTTGTTTTCTCAACTCTCTCAGATCCCGAAAAGTAAAAGTAGTTAGTGAGCAGTTTCCTTCCGTGAGAAATGAAAGGATTCATCTGGAGAAGAGGGAACTTTATTGAATTTGTAAGCGAGATGATTGAGCGGTGGAAACGTGTGGATTCATTCAAGAAGGAAATCTCTGACGAGGTTTCTCGAACTCCTGGCGCCATCACTTCCATTTGAAGTCTCGTTATCAACACAGCGTCAATACATCCAACAGGGCACTTCTTCTCCTGGCACTCTGACCTCAATATCGCCTCTTCTTTCCCTTCCTCTCCGCCCTTCGATCTTTTCAATCCCAGAAACGAAAGAGGAGAGAGGCGGTGGGCGTGGGACTCATCTTACCTCGTTCCTTTGCCCCGCCACGTACTACCCAAGTCGTTTAATTTCTTCCTCCTCCGTTGGCCTCTTACTACGGCGTTCGCTCGAGATTCGGAGGTGTGCCCTCTGGTCTTGGCCCCGGGGCCGAATGGCAAGGAAGTCAAGAGTAAAAGATATGGGCTGCGCTTGAGTTTCTTTTCGGGAAGGTGAGGGATCTGGGACGAGTGGGAAAAAAACAGGAGACTAGAAAATGTCCGGAGGTTAGATATAGGAATTAGTTTATGCTCATATCAGTTTTTTTGTGATAGATAGTAACCGTTCATCTCACTGTGAGCAGCAATCTTCAACGTATAGTGCCAAAGATTTCAACCTGATCTGTTCTTTTCTAACAATTTTCAGTAAACTTCACGTTTTTTAGTGCTTCTCATTGATCAATAAAATGTTACTCAACGTATTCTAGACTTTCTAAAACTTTTATCTTCTTAGAGTATCCTCGTTTAACTCCTTAAATTGTGTTCTGGAATACTTTCAGGTCTTCAAATTTATATATCACCTCTCTAATGTCACTCGTTACAGGAGCTAGGTTAAACTCGTGCTTAATGAAACAAATTCTATTGATTTTAATTAATTGGGCTTCTACAACTGTCATTTTTTGGATGTCTGCCGATCGGTGCAGGAGAATGATTGCATCTTTGTCAGACTTACTCATTTATTTCATCATATTATTTTCTCCGCCAGTCTACCTCACATTGGTGACTTCAAATAAATATATTCTAGTAGAATTGCTAAATAATTTTATGAAAAGCAAAGTTTCTCTGTCCAAATCCGTCAGCAAACTCCCTTTCCATAAGGAAATTTTCTATAAATCACTTTAGTCAGTCTCCCTTGGTGGTATTCCATCATTAAAAAAGTGTGTGCATAAAAAAATCGATGTGTATTCACATTACCTGAAGATGATGTGAATGCACATCGAACCATGGGTCGTTTCTTTAATAAATATAGTGGTTTCAGTAAAAATTGTCCTCTTTATTTTTTAAGGAAATTTTCTAGTTAAGTTCATTACATTCCTTTTTTTCTTCCCATAATAAAATTATAAACATATGGTGTATGAAGTGAAATTGAACGCCATAAGATAGGATATATTATACAGATTTTTATTTTTTATTGTAGGTAATAAGAGCTATATTAACGGAGGTAACAGAAAATAAAATGCCAGACATATAAATGTAATGATAAACATTTTAAAGGGAGATGTTTATCAGCTGAAAATTTTGCTCTATTCATATGCAGTCACAGGTCGAAGCAAATAATGAAATAGGAATTTTTTAACCAAATTATTATATTTCAGGATAATGAACTTCTCTTTTATTTAAAGGGTGTTAATCAAGAACTAGATTCGTTGGGATAAAATAAAACTTGATGGTATTCATGATAATTTTTTTGCCTTTGACAACCCTTGAGGGCGATTTGGATTTCTAAAATCATCTTTATCAACCCTACTGTGAGAATATTTGTTAAAGAGTTATAAAATAAAAGCAAATGATGACCACGTGTCATCGATACAATAGCTCAATCTGGTTTTATGAGTGGTAACGAGCAATACATTTCTTTGGAGTTTTTGTGTTTGGCTCTATTCAATATTGAGCATATTCGAGATAGTGAATTCTCCTTTTTATTAAAATTGTCCACGTTTTTACCCTGATATAATTAATAAAAATGAAAGCATGATTATAAATAATGAGAGTATACCTCTAAGTTTCTAATGAACATGATTAGGTCAGATATTAAGGTATAAGCGAGTTGGTGCAGTGATTAAAGATGATGACTGCACTGAGAAAATTGGAAGATGCGATACCAATCAAAAATATTTGAAGTACTATTACTGATTCAATTGGCTTATTTCCGCTGGTTCCTTAAAATATAGATTTCTCATTAAAATGATTCACTTTTTCTGCCTCCGTTGTTATTTACTTCATAAACACCCTTGTGATCGCTACCCAAATTTTTTGTCCTGAGGTTACTGTCGATAAAAATGTTCGTGCTCGTCCGAAGTGCATTTTAAATACTTTATTCGAGTTTAAAATCTTCTCGTTAAATGTCCAATATAAACTGCATGCGTTCGGAACTTTAACTTTGAGACGATAATCTAGATATACCCACATTGGGCATTGATTGAAGAGTAATTAAACGCAGTACATTTGAATTTTGGGAATCGATTGATGGCTCAAATTAAAACAGTTGGGGAATCCAAATACGAGATAATTTAAATTGAATTTTAATAATTCGATTTTAACATTCCTTCAAAATAATTTGAATAAAACAGCTCTTATTTTAAAATCAACATCGTATAAATGAAGTAGGTGTGACGGAAACTTCACTAACCCATTTAATAAATTAATGAGCGAAGTTTTGCTAAGAACTGGATTCTTGGGGTTCACATCCCTCTTTCCCATTTTGCTACTTACCCAGTATGTACACAACTGTTAATTGTCAGACACTTGATCGAATTCCGTTTAAAAGAAAGTAATTTTCCGGATGGTTTTCAACATACTAGTGTAGGAGCTTGATAGTGTATAATATCTAATTGTGTATTGTCTTGAAAAAATACCGTAAAATTCTGCTATGTGGTATTACAGATTTTTCACTCATAAAATGTTTCAACTTTTACTGACAGCTTTTTAACTCCACTGTGTCAGCCATAGGATTTACTGATTACCACACATATTCGCATTTTATCTATAAGCCTATTCTTTGTACGTGTGCCAATGTACAAACACTCAAAACGTTTGCGAAGCACGTGTATATAAAAATTCAACTTAAAGATATAATTCTAAAATTTTTAATTTTGGAACTCGATCCCATGTATACGCACTGAGTGTATCTTTGCCGATAATTTTTCCCGTAGAATATATTTATCGAGTGAAAACAAGTAAAGATACATAATTTTTTAATCACTAGTGTGCAGTGTACCGTTTATTTATAAGATGAGTTAATCGTGAGGCTGCAAGAGAAATCTCTACGCACTACATGTCGAGTCATAAGTTGGTATGTCTCTACCAAGCAACTCAACCATTCATCAGCCCCTCATCCGCTGACATGTAGTAGAGGGCAAAGGGAATCTTCTGAGCGAAGATGTGACAGGGGCAGACCGAGGAATAACACGGTGAGGAGCACGGCTGACACAATGTTGGCTTCTCTTAAGATGTCGCCTTGGAGAAGAGTTAATAAAAAAGAAATCACGGTGAGATTTTGGCGAGGGAATAAGGGTAGGTGGCAAAAAAAACCCGAGTGCCAAGCCGATGTACCAACAAGAGAGAAGAAGAAACAACTAAGAAGCCTCTAAGAAAACGACGAGACAATTGCTCCGTGACACAAAACAGAAGAGTGAGCGCGCTGCTAGGGAAACGACAAGAAGAAGCCCTCAGAAGAACTACTTTTTTCGTGAAAGCGTATAAAAACAAAGGGATAGGTCGTCAAGAGACGGGTCGAGCCGTAAGTCCCTCTGGTGCGATGTCATTGCTGCTCAATGCCCCCTCCACCACGTCCACCGTCGCTACAACCTATGTCCCGCTTGCTTTTCCTTCGTTTCTTTTTTGCCCCCGTGAATGGGGAAAAAGTCGCCATCTTGTTTTTCTTCGAAATCTTCCTCGAAGCGTCTCCTTAGCGCCAAAACATCCACATGCTTAGGCAATTTTTCCCTTGTTTCTTTCTCTGTTCTTCCTTCCGTTTCTCCCCTCTCCGTAATTCTCCTTCATCGTCAGCGGATGTGAAATCACGACGAGAGGAGAATTCCTCCGAAAAAAAACACTCTCGGAAATGCTAATTAAAGGCGTGTGGAGAGTGGGTACTTCCACCTGCTTTTGGCCCTTTTTCTTTTCGCCGTTGTTGTTTGCTATTCTTCGGTCATCACTCTTTCGCCTCGGATTTAGGGAAGTTTTCGTGCCGGAGTTAAAGTCTGTGGTGGTGGCCCTTTTCAGAAGCTCCGTAGCCTGAAACAACTTCTGTTTTTCGTTGCCGCGGTGAGGTGACGTGTATAAAGTTCTGATCAAAAAGAAAAGAAGAATGCCGGTAACAAGGGAAAGCAAGAACTTCGACCATTAGCAGGAAAAAACTACCCTATCATTTTTCGTGGTGGGCAAAAAACTTTCTTCCGAAGAGAAAAATCGGTCCTAAGTGAAGAGGTATCTACGGCAAATGCTTTCAAGCATAAAGCCGTACTGTAGTAACATGAACAATCTCCTTTTAATTCAATGAAATTATAAATTTTGAAGGCTTTAATTCCGTCCTTCTACGTTTAAAATTTTATAACACTGAAAAAAGGGACGATATACTAGGAGCCGATACTATTAATGAGATACCCTTTATTAACGCTAAATTATAATTTTTTAGCATTTGCGCTTTTAAATAAGCTATATTCTTAACATTAAAAGAGTATAAATCTCTATTTTGCCGATAAAAGATAGACGAAAATAAGTTTTTGACACATATTTTACCCTGGAGATTGTATAAAAACATCGAAAAGCAGAAAAGAATTTTAACCATGCATAGCAAAGAGATAAATTACGTGATGTGAAAGATAATATCGCTAATAACTTGAGAGTAGAGCATTTGACTGTTCAAAACTTTACCTATTTATAGAACTTTAGATTAAGAGATGCACAAATCTTTTTGCAGGTTCAATAATTCTGCGCCATTCAAAGGCTTCATGGTTGGATTCAACTCCAACAGTTAAATTCCAACTATTCATATTATAAAATGATTTATGGTGATAAAGTAATTATATGTACTGAATTCAATTTCACCAGTACACAATACTTAACACATTCAGCGCGGAGCACGTCAATAGACGTGGTCCTGTCTATCCCCATCTACGGAGCACGTCAATTGACGTAGTCGATTTCTCAGCCGTGTATTCTTTTCCTCGCCCTCGTACGAGACTAATACCCTTCCAGCTCGCTTCCGACCGTGCGGTTGACCGACAGTTGGGTTCTAGCAACCGTATTGTGTGCATCGTTTGTAGATTGCTCGTGTTGAGCCTTTGGAACGTCTTTGATTGGAAAAATTTTAGATAAATTTCATCCGATTCTGTTGATCTCTATCAATATGTGTCCCGCATTGAATGTGTTAATACTTCAGTTTATATTATTTAAATGCAAGTTTGACATATTTAAAATGGAGTGTGTTTCATGACTTCCAAGTTAATTTGGAAATACTTATCGTTGGCTGTCTTCCAAATAAATAATTATGCCAAAGAAAGTTATCCGCTGACAATCCACTGCGCAAATCATTGCAAAATGCTCGATGGGAATAGCACAAAGTTCGAAGCAGAATCTATAAGCTGACTATTAACTTAAGAAAAATATATTTGGCAATACATTTGCTATCACATCATCTATGTTTGTCCCGAAGCCCATAGACTCATTTCCGCTTATCATGCGCGTTATGTAATGGCTCCTGCCACATATCGTGAATGGTACTGCCTTGCTGAGCAGGATGATGCTACTGGTTTAATTGTAAATGTGGGAAAACGATGTGTAGTTAAGTTTTGGTGTAATAAACCAGATATCCAGCTCTACCGTTTCTTTTCTTATCACTGGAAACCAATTTATTAATGATGATTAAGGTGATGGTAACATTTTGCAGAAGCGAAAACAATGGGGAAGGAGATCACCCAAAGATAGGAGTGAAAACAAAATCACCTACATGATAATTCAAGGGGATCGACTGATATACTTCAATTACTTGTATATTTTTTGGTAGTTCAACTAATGGTCTTAATACATGCTAAAGCAGGCAGATATCATTGATATAAAAGTCTCTATACAATGCTGCAGATATAGTGTCGAGCATTTTCAATTTAGAGAACTGGTAGACGAGACAAAACAAAAGAGACACTGCCCAGTAGAGAAAAATTTCTTCTTTCAAGATTCATTAATTGCTTCAAGAAAACTGACCAAGATACTCTGTTTGTAAATAGCATCCTTCTTCCTATCCCTCTTCCAATTCCTTTTCCCTCTATCCTCCCATTTTCATCGCTGGTGTCCTAACACCCTCTGCCTCACAGAACCCATCAGCGGTTTGTGGGATAGTTTTTGATGCTTTGGTGGAGGAAAAAAGAGGCAAATTTTGGCAGCCAGGCGAAGGCTTTAGAAATAATGAATTTTTTATAATGCAACAATTATAAAAGGAAAAGAACGATTTAATTTCTCGGGAAAACAATTTTAGCAATGAAATGATCTATTAAAGCAAAATATCGGCTAAAGGAGCGTAAAGGAAGGCGATGCCAGAGGTAGAAAGAAGTGGAGAAAGGCAATCGGCACAAAATCTTGAGCTTAAATGGTCATGGGTGGCAGAATGAAAGAATTTACACAACAAATCAACTAGAGCGGCTTGAACGCCGGATTAAATTCCCAAGAGGAAAGCATACTGTCCATTTTCTTCACAGATTAATTTAAAATTATGAGTGAAAAATACTGGTTTATCGACGGTAACTAGGCGTCGTTGATTGAAACGTGACATAAATGAATGGAATATTTAGAGGTCTTTCAAGGATTTTGGTATTTTAATCCGAGTCTTTCCTTCTTAAAAGGCAATGGAAAAGGCTGAGCCCTTCCTTTCCTGTGTCGTTTGAACCATTTGAGGACTAACGCTCCTTGCGATCGATAGAAAGACCACAACCCCATCTTTTAACTAATGCAGGAAATCGCCGTAAGCCGAACCAATCGTCGCTACCTCCCAGCCTAGCCTCAGTCAATATCTCCTTTTATCCCTAAATGCTGCTAAACAACGCAAACTCGGAGGCGAAGATAGTCCACTTCCTTCTGTTCTCTAATGCATGGAACGCAGTTAGCAGTCGATTAGCTAGTAGTGTGTACTTCGGCATTTAGCATTTTCAAAAAATGAAAAGCGTTCATTTCAATTCACTTATATTATTAATGACATTCATTCATGTATTTGAAAAACGGATAGGATATACCCTATTTTAAATGGATGATTTAATCTTCCAAGTTATCAAAAATATCCTATGCCTACAAGTTTTTTTTCGATTGAACTTCGGATAGGTTTTGTATCATGAGTTAACTGATTTACGAGTACAGTATTAAGGAGAACAGTTTTCACTTCCTCACAAAATAGTTTACACTTCATGATTTTAAAATTTTATGTAGTCCAAAAATGTTAAGTGTCAATGGAATAAAGTTTCGTAGAAGGCAGAGGCTTTCTGGAAGCTTACAAAGATTAGTTAAATCTGTCTATTTTCTACCTGCAGCGTATTTACATGTCCTATTTCCGTCATGAGCAAATAATTCACTTGCCTGCAAACGTTTTCCTTATTTCTCACGGTAACATTACATGTAAACATTTTTAAGAGGCAACATAATTCATCTTAAATTATTTTGTACCTTATATACGCGCTATGAAAGTATTTATCGAGTAAAACATGGTTAAGTCACATTATTTCCATAATAGAACACTATAAAAATCACTGTGTGACATCCTTTCTCCGTGACACATATATTTTATCGCTATATATATTAATACATTAACCTGTACTCTACAGTCAATAAAAGAAGTAGAATGCATGTAACAAATCCTGTAACACACACAAAAATTGACCATTGTTATACCACTGCCAAAATATAGCATAACATTTACGACAAGCTTAGAGTGGATACTGAGAGTTAACAAAATGTAAACAAACTAAACTTTCAAAAGAAGCTGATATGAAAGTTTAAATAAATGTCTTACCCTAAACTTTTTGTCAATACTGGTCGGATATTTAACCGTTTGGTTGTTACTAACGTGTAACTAATGAGAAATCCGATCAAAAACAGGAACTAAAACTTTTCCCAATTGAATTCAATCATTTCCACCCCAAATTCATTCCGACTTGAAACCGTGGCCCTTACCATCGATTTCAAGACATATTTTCCCTCCCTAAGAATATCCACGTCAACTCCCAGCATTCTTTAAGCTTTAGCCAAGACACACGCGAACCCGACTTATTGCTTGTGACTCATCTCCATAAATGTCAATACTATCGACGAAAAACTTCATAATTGATCTTTGTTGATGTCCTTGTCTCCTGGCTACCAAATGAATTCGAAGAACAATGGTTCTGATCGATCCTTCTCTCTTCGCAATGACGTAATTCGCCTTCGGAGAAAAGCCACTATTCCTACTGTGTTTTCCCAACGATTTACATTTTCTATCAAGAAAGCAAATAGAAATGAAAATTTACCATACTTTAATAGGGCCATATTTTAACTATTTTCTTTGTTCATCAAATTATTTCTTAAGTTAAGCAAGCAATTAAGCAAGTTTATTGTCAATTAAATCTACTTATAAATACATCCAACTCTTCATTTCTGACGTAACTATTACTGATAACAAAGGCGATCGGATGTTTGGAACACTATTAGTACATATGGTTTTTGGAAGATGAAAAAATCAACATATGTATACTTACATATGAATACATATGTATACTTGGCAAAGGGGCGATTGTATAAGCATGATTGATTCAATTGAGTATGATGAGAGATTGAGAGAGTTAGTGTGGGACACGCGAGTGATGAGGAGTGCTGAATGTGGAACAGACCAGTATTTGGTACTCTCCAAAGTGAATCTGGGCAGAAAGTGGGTGCCAAGGAAGAATGTTGCGCGTAAGCAGTTGAGAGTAAAAGTGGAAAGGTTGCTAGACAGCGAGGTAAGAATGAGCTATGGTTGCATGCTTGAAGATGCTCTATCGTTGAAGCAGAGAGAATGGGACGAGCATATCAGAAACGAGAACGTAAATGATGCGTGGGAGTGTTTAAAAGGAGTGATTGAGGAATGTGCTGAAAGTGTATGTGGAAAAGGAGTGGTAGGAAGAATGAAAGGCGATGCTTGGTGGAATGAAGAAGTGAAAATTGCAGTCAGAGAAAAGAAAGAGGCGTACAAGAATACGATTGCTGCCAAATCTGAGGAAGAGCGTACTAAGGCATGTGAGATTTACAGAAAGAAAAAGAAAGAATGCAAAATAGTTGGTAAATAGAGCAAAGAAAGAATGCGTGCGGATGAAGCTAACAAAATGCAGAGTGATTTTGAAGGTAATAAAAAGCTGTTTTGGAAGTGGGTAAAAAGGGGTATGATTGGTGAAGGTAGGGGAATGAATGCGGTAAATAACAAAAGAGGAGAGATCATGATGGACGAGAGCAGTATCAGGGACTGCTGGAGGAAGTATTTTGAAGAATTGTAAAATAGTGCAGGCGTTGAGGATGAGCCTTGTGAAGTGGTATGTGAGAATGTGAGGATGGAAAAGGATATCCGTGAGAAGGAGGTCACAACGGCTGTGAGAATATTGAAAATGGGAAGGCTGCAGACATAGATGGGATATCCAGTGAAATGTTGAAGTGTGGGTGAAAATTACTAATTTGTAGGCTGAGAGAGCTATACAATTTATGCCTACAGGTTTCTGTTGTGCCAGCGGATTGGAAAAATGCTATCACCGTTCCGTTGTACAAAGGGAAGGTAGGAAAGACCGAATGTAATAATTATCGGGCCATTAGTTCGTTGAGTATGGGAAAAGTGTTCAGTAAAATATTAGTCGAATTATTGAGGAATATTACTTCCGACAGAATGTTGGGTGTGCAGTGTGGGTTTAAGCCTGGGAGAGGAGGTAGTGACCAGCTTTTTGCACTCCAGTAAGTCATAGAAAAATGTATGAGTGTCCGAAAGAAAGTGTACTGTGCGTTTGTCGATTTAGAGAAGGCATATGACAGAGTAAATAGAAAGAAGTTGTGGAAGGTTTTGAGAGACTATGGAGTGAATGGGCAGTTATTGAATGTTATGACGGCGGTGTATCACAATAGTAAGGCAAGTGTAAGAGTTGACGGGGTTCTTAGTGATTGGTTTGTAATAAATCGGGGTGTAAAGCAAGGATGTCTCCATGGCTGTTTAATGTATTTATGGATTAAATTTATGTGTAAAAGACGCATGTAATGACGACGATGGTGTTTTGATGGGAAATGTAACCGAGCGAGTCCTTCTATATGCGGATGATGCTGTTTTGACCTCAGACAGTCAACAGGGATTACAGAAGCTCCTAGATAAGTTTTGTGAATCAACGGAGAGAATGGAATTGAAAGTAAAGACTAAAGTAGTAGTTTTTGATAAGGAGAATGGGGAGAATAACTGTAGGATGAGGGCGAATGGTGAAGTAATTGAACAGGTGGATGATTTTGTGTACTTAGGTAAGATGTATGAGAAAGATGGAAGAATAGATGAGGAGATAAAGAGACGTGCGAATGCTGGAAGGAAAGTGGTAAGTAGCATGTGGAGCATATCAAGGAATGAGTGCTTGTCTAAGGAAGCGAAAATTGCCGTGTACAAAAGTGTACTTCTTCCCACTTTGCTCTATGGTAGAGAAACATGGATATGTCAGGATAGATATCAGAGTAGACTAAACGCCGTGGGTATCTGAGGAGTATTTGCAGCATAAGTAGGATGGATAGGATCTGGAATGAGTGGGTCATGAATGAATGTGGGTTAAATGCTCCAGTAATGGACGTGTATGAAACAGTGTATGGGGGTAAATGAGGCAAAAGAGGTTAGCAAGGACAGGTCAGCATGGAGGAAATTATTGAAGCAGAGTTAGGTGTACAATTATGTATTAATGAGTGAAATATTTTGACAATGCCTACCCCGAAAGGGAACGGCGTGATGGGTATGTATGTACGCATGTAAAAATTCAACCAAAATTAAGAAATAGCATTTTATCATTGTCAAAGATTATCTTCATATAGTTTTGGAGCCCATTTCAGAGTCGTATAGAAGAAACTAGGAATGAAATATTTTCCAAATATTGCGTTTTTTTCGTCCGTTTACTTAAGTGAACATACCTAAGGAAATTCGAGGGGAGTACAATCGAGTGTTTCATCTAAAAAACCATTAATTAAAACAATAGTATCTACCTAATTTTAACCAAAGCAGGATGTTTTACGTTGAGAATCAATTCCAATTTTCTATTTAAATGAGCCATAAGTGTAGAGGAAGAGATGAAATGTTGTGCCAGTGTTTGAAGAAGGTATTTGAATCAATAGGGCCTTATTTGTGAAAAACCATTTGAAAAATCCCTATAAAATTCTGTACTAATTATGAGAAATAAATAGGGGTCAAATGATCACCAGGCTTATTTCCTGGAAGGAAAACGAACACCCGTTCAGAGAGTACAAGACTGAGGATTTTACTATTTACTAACTCTCAGGCTGCCAGAACAGATGGCTTACAAACAACAGTTCAGCATCCATTCAATACGTGAGCATTAGTTACAGGAAAATACAAATGATGACATTCGAGAAGGCTTTGAAAATATTTCAGCTGGAAAAACAGATCAAATGTTGGAATAATGGAAGAAATGAATAATACACGAGGCATGAGCACGTGAGTCTAGTCCCTTGTAAAAACCTTGAGAAAAACTGTGAGAGCCGAGAGACTTCCGGCTGAATGAAAGTGTATAAGAAAAAAGAGATAGAATACAAAGAGTGAGGTACATGGGGACAATAAACGATAGGAAAAATTTTGAGTAAGAAATGGAGGCCAAAAGGGAATATGGGACTCGGAATTGGGGAATGATCACAATGATCATGATATTTTGACAGTAATAGAGAAAGATAATATGCACCCCAACTAAAAAAATAGTATCACTAAGTTTTAGCCATCCTCTATGTGTCCTATGGTAAAACACTTTTTTCGATTATCTAATTTATAAATGAAATAAGATCTATTTATTTCATGGGAATGAAATAAAAAGTGGGTTAAATATCAAAATGCATGAATTTCAATAAATGTCGGAAACAGAAGATACATTTTTGCATGAGATTTAAAATACTGAACTTTATTTTACAGAACATTTAGAAAAATTACTTAATTCTACATGTTTAATTTGAACTTTTACCAATACGGAAGTAATAACTAATGTATATTATCGTAGTTAATAATTAAACTGATACATCAAATATGGCTCTGCCATTGACCTTCTACAAGCAAACCACCCATATTGGTGATAACTAACTTCCTTGCTCATCGCATAAACATCCTTGGTGAGTTGAGGTTCTTCAAATTCGAAAACTACATAGCGCTTCAAATCTTTTGTCTTCATTATACCTTTCAGAACTTATTTCAGCCCTTTAGTCTGTGTTTGATGACAAATTTATTTCCTAAACTAAAATAGTGCAGTTACTTTCGCCAGAAACTGAAAATACCCAGACCAATTACACCTACTTCAACTACTAAAAACTAGTAAATTGAATGCAATGGTTTTATGCACGCTTTTTCAGGTATTACGTTTCAACAGCAGTGCAGCATTCGAAAAATAATAATATATACCAACTTAAAAGAAAGAATAACTCCAACAGGTTCTGATGGTCACTCATGAATCGACAAAAATTGATGTCAGAACTACAGCAGAATATTTGAACTTTAAAACAAAACAAATATGGTGAGAAGGAGATAATGTAGATGAATACTCTTTTTTAACTGGACTTTTTTTTCATCAATTTACACAATTAGAAAACGAAGTCAACCATCTTGATTGCTTGCTAAAGAAAAATTATTTTACCTATCAACTACAAACAATCTACTTTTCCAAACTAATCAAGAAACCAAGGAACATAAGGATATGACTATTTAAATCATAAACCGCACTATACGCTGAAAATGGTCTAAAATTTCAAAATACTGAGGCTTCTATAAAAGAATAGAAATTTATGTTTCCCTATATTACGCAGAAAAAGGTTAAATATTCCGAAAATCACTTAAGCTGCCGGCGAAAACATTGGTGCAGCTTAGTGAAAACAGAGACGGAGTTTAAATTCATGAATTAAATGGAAATTAGTTTCATAAAAACCAAATTAAGCGAAACTTCGGGAAAGCACGCACTTTTATCTTTCTTTTTTCTAGGTGCGTGTAATTTGATCAATCCATGGTTGTAACATTTCAAATTAGGACTTGTATAAAAACTATGACGAAAATAAGAATACCGCCATGAAAGAAAATAAAACTGATGAAAAAATTAATTTTCCACGAAATGTTTGAATAAGGTACAAAACTTTCAACATAAAGACGACATCTTCTGGTATCAGGTAGGTACATGAAGATGATGCGTCTGTGTTTAAACTAATTGTAAATATTTAAACCATTCTGAGGAAAAACACCTTGCGTTTTATTCATCTCAAAAAATATATTTCCGCGAGGTCATGCCTGAGTATACCCAGTTTATGGACAGTAACTCTTTTAAATGTAGCAGCAAAGAAACTGTATACTAAAGTGAATCCAATTCAAACTCTGGAAGAAGAGGAATAGAGACGGAAAATTTATCATCCAGCGGTAGCCGTTGACTCCACAAATATTACGACAAAAAAATTGGACTCAATCGCCTCGAGGAAGGAAGGAAAGTGAATCACGGTCAATCAAGGGGAATGAAAGAAGAAAAACCCCCAAAAACATTTCTTCTCTTCTGCTTTCTCTTTCTCCCTCTCTCGATGAGCGGGCGAAAGTTGTGGTTTCCTCCAATCCGAGCAACGAGCGTCGAGAGGGAGGCCGCTGGCCGAGTGGTCGGAGGAGACGATGAAAAAGGAGTGGAAATTAAGAGAGAGAGAGAGGTAGAGGGGATGGCGGGAAACGAAAATGGAGGGAGATAGAAGGGGATAAACTGGAGAAAAAGAAGAAAGTGCAAGAACTGAGAGGAGGCGCGGAACGGGGAGAAAAGTCGATATGATCAAGGTTTTTGAAGGAGAGAGAGAGGTAGGTCACAGGCGGACCTATGGAGAAGAGTACGGGCGGCCCCCCGGGAATCAAACGAGGGGATCAGCGCCAAGAGAAAAGTCCCAGCCGTCGTTCCGATTTGCAACTTACGGGTACTAAACATGGACGGCAGACGGGTAGGAGGGATGAGAGAAAAAGGAGAAAAACGCCTTACGCCATGTCATGACCCAGGTTTAACGCCGTCGAGTATAACTCATTTTGATTGCGTATATTAATGCATAATTTCACGGTTAATACACTGCAAAAATACCCTCAATCAAAAAACTGAGCGCACGACTGAATAAATATACTTTTAATGAGAAATTCCACGCATTAAGCAAATACTTTAGTGATGATTTGAGCTCATTTTTTAGCTCATAATGAGTGAAATGCGGAGCAAATAAAAATCATAAAATACTTACTCAATCATTGAAAAGTAGTTTATACGTCTCCGTATCTCCATTAGCTGATTTTACGATTATCTCCGCAGTAAATTATAACAGCAGCTTTTATGTCCATAAGTTTTGGTCTATGAGGTCCAAGGAAAAGTACTGAAGTTAGCGATATTTCCCATGAAAACGATGCCATGTCACATTCAGGACATGAGCTTTTTAAACGTGACGCTATGACGTGGTCCGCACTTGTTAAGTAAAATGAACACCAATCTCCAGGAAGAAATATGGCAAAAGAATAAGTCAAACAAAATGTGGCACAATGTGAGCCACATTGAATCTCCTGCGACAGCGTAAAGGATAGGACATCGATAACTGTGCGATGCAATTTTTAGCAACCGAAACTGACTCAGAAATGCCATTAAGACTAATAGAGGATTTCAAAGCTACCAGGAACGTCATCCGTGGCCCTTATCATTATGGACTTCACAAGAATGCAGTATTTTGTTTATAGCCCGGACGCAGGAGATACACAGCTTACAGCAGCACAAGTACCGATCCCAAGCACAAGGATGGTGGACGGTACTAGGCTTCTTCGCATAAAGAAACCCAGTCCACCTGAGAAACAGGAGAGGATTAGGTGTTGGACGGATGTATTTTTTTTTCGAAACTCGGGAAAAATTGTTGAACTGAAAGTCATCAGTGCCTAATTTAATGAAATAGTGAATATAATGGACAGTTATCATACCAAAATAACATAGATGGTACATCGCACCCCTAGAGTGTCCTATTTTGCATTGATTTCTCAAAGTCATGGGTCTTAGGGACTCAGATGGTGGCATTTGATGAGAAAATGAGGTGTGCGAAAAATTTCAGAAATCGGAAAATATTTTGGGGTCGGGCATGCAGCCTTCGTTTAACATAGGGGCTCCCGTAAGCGCGAGCCGTCCGTTTGAAAAGCCCAGGCCTCCGCGCCGCCCCCCTACCTATGGAAGGTCCTGATATGTAGGCATGAATTGGTTACCACTTTGGGAGGGCGGTCGTAAACGATTTCACGCGGCGTGGTGTAGCTATCATCAAAGAGTATTCTCAGGCTAGATTAATCAAGGATGAGGGGCAAATGCAGCATCTACTCCAAATAGTCACCAGGCATCGAAACGTTACGCCAAAGATGACCAAAAAGGCACTCCCGATCTTCAATGCAAATGTTTTGTGAGCAAAATGTAATCAAAATTCTCAAGAAGAGTGATATTAGAATTTAGTTCTCGTCCCGACCATGGAGCTTCTAATTTCCATTATATTAGTAAATTTTCTCAAAGCAGTAACCAATATAAGTCTACATATCAGAATCTTCTATAGGTGGGGGGCGGTGCGGAGGCTTTTCAAGCGGGCGGCGCGCGCTTATGGGAGCCCCCATGTAAAACGAAAAGCTGCGTCCTTGACCCCTAAACATAATCTGATTTCAGAAATTGCTTGCACAACTCATTTTCTCATCAATTGTCACCAATTGAGACCATAAGACCTATAACTTTCAGACATCGATGCGAAATGGGACACCATTCGCTCCCCTTAGGAAAAATTTGTAATCGTACATCGGGAACTCGGAATAACTACCTTCAAATTATTAATAAATGCAGACAGAAAAAGGATTGCGTGAAAGCTACGATAAAATGTCAAACAATACCGCCTCTGCATATTTCGCGTAGGATAAAAGTAAGCTCAATAAGTAGAAGCAAGTTTTCGGGCAAGTCTTGCAACGTATTTCTTCTTAAAATCACTTCTCGCCATCATAAAATTAATAAGAATTAAATATGATCCAAAGGTTAATCATATGACGTCACCTTCTACGTTTGTGATGAATTATTAATCCCTACATACCTCAATTTGGACAATAACATGCCCTAAGACACTTGGCTACATGGCGTTTACTCCAGGAATGATTTTGCCGACGAAGTCCTAGGTATATTTGCCATCTTAGGGAAGGAGGGAAATGCGAGAAATGAAGGCGACGAGGGAAAGAGAGGCAGAAAGTTGTGTTTGGGGAAAAGGTCACTCGAAACTTTTAGACGAGAAAGACAGGTAAAGGAAGGAAATGGAGAAAGGGAATGAGGGGTAAAGGGAATACAAGAAAATGGTAAGGAACGCTCGGAAGGGGAGGCACAGGGTTAGGGCGTGTAGACTTTAAGAACAAGAGAGGGGTTCTTTCTAGGATGCTTTTACCTTTGCAAATTAAGACGTAAATGCTTCAGCGCAGTAGGCAAATCAATGGTAATCAGCCAGAGTTTGGGGATACGCTTGCTTGCAATCCTCTTAAATGCTAGTAGTTTTTAGCCCTTTTCCTGATTAAAATTTCACTGAGTTAAAAGTCGTTGAAGAAATAAAATAAGACAGGTAATTGAAATAGCTTATAATTTGCATTTTAACGAAAGTGGCAATTCATTGATTTTGCAATTATAATTTTTTCTGCAAATAGATCATAACCGATATCTTTGAAAAGGATGTCCGTAACTCCGATAAAACCTGCTGCCAATTAAACATTTCTAGACTAAGCATATTGATTTTAGTGCTAAAATTATTTTATCAGCTAAAGTTAAATACCAATTTAGCAAATAGCAAGGGCGACATCTGAATTGTTATCATTCATGCACTTCTTTTTAAATTGCGCCGTCATGACCAACCAACCAACAGGGAATGACCAACAGAGTTAGCTTCCGGAAGAAAAGAGAGTGTAAGTATCCTAGAAAAGTTTTTTCCAAACCATAGTGCACAAAAACCTCCAAATTTAGTATCGTATTTATAATACTAAAGATAAGCGCTCTACACTTCAGTTCCTGTCTGTTACATTTAGTTTAAGGGCTGCAACTCCATCAGTGAATAACAATGATTGTTTTGTGGCATGATAGTTCAGTTCATGAGGAACACTGGCTAAAAATCATGCACGACTTTATCCTATATGAATCAGCATGAAAAGTCCAAAAAGCCTAAATATTCATGTTCGTATCACATGAATAACATATGGATTCCGTCCCTTAAAGAACAAGATGCAGAGAGATCGTGAGAGAAATAAATGGAGGCTTGCGTTGACGCCATTCCAATGAGAAGTGAGCACGGGGCATTGGACGTGAGGTTAACGGTATTCGATACACACGGCAGCAGCGAAGGAAGGGTAACTGCAAAAAAAGGTGCCTCAATAAAAGACTTCGTCGTTTGTCGTTCGTATCGTGTCGTTCTAATTCTGTTCGTGCGTCTCAAGTTGTCTGCAGACATAAAAGTACAAGCTGTCGCTTTCTTTTCCGGTTAGAAACATGCTGCCACAATCTGTTTTAAGAGCCACATAAAAGAATTTCCACAATAACCTGGATTCTGAAAGGAGTCAGATATTTGATACACGACTAATGACTCCATGGGTGAAAATTGGGAAATTTCATCAAATTGCAAATATTGAGCAATATATGTATTCAACATCGTTTTCAAAAAGAAACGGACACCCAATTTCACAGATGGTTGTTTCATTAATAAAGTAAATAACAAATTATACAGCCATTCTTGCGTTTAACCTTTTAAGCCCTTGTAAGATCGAAGTATTTATATCCGAGCGCAAATTATCTATGAAGACTAAATAAACGTAAATGATATCTAGGGAAGGATTAATGAAAAAGGTATTTATTGTCATATCTACACAATAAGATAGATAAGAAGCATTTCAGATTGCATTGACCTATGTGGAATGCAATATGGTCCTCAACAATATTCATTTAAAGTTGCTAACGAATAAACTGCGCCATAAAATATCTCTGCATTGGAAAACGTCGAGGATGATTGCATAGATAATAAGGGTAGCGATAGGTAACTAAATTCATCTACTTCATTCGGAGAGGTGTATGGGACAGTTAGACGAAGATCTATCTGGTAATAGTGGTAAGGAATCTGGAATTGGCGTCCATTGAACCCATCCGGCGAAAGAACTATCATTCTGGCTATCATTCTAGTACTACACAGAACCTAAGCAGGGATCGAGATACCAAAATAAATTCTCCGCGACAGTTACAATTTGAACTCAGACTCATTGGAATAAGATGTGACTTTAGCCACTACACCAAACCGATTCCAGGTAAGTGTAGAGAATTTATAAGAGGATTTTTTACGTTTTAGTTCTATGAGGCATCGGTGAAGTCAATTGAAAACGCATATGCATCTTCAGCACACATTTTGATTCTTTTCAAAATGTCTTCAGGTTTAAAAAAATCAACGGACTCAAGTGAAAATTTTGAATAGCATTCAAGATTGCAAGCATAAGAAGTACCTCCATAATAAAACAGCGTAAGATGGTACATGGTATGATTTTATAATGATAATAATGTATTCCAGCCTATTGTTAATATATTCTTGCTAAAGTGGGTTTAAAACATAAACAACCTTTGCTAGGATACAAAAACCAAAGTTCCCACAATATGGAATGAGTAATTACATCTCTTGCCTTTTATACAGTTTAATTGGGGACTACTGAATGAAATATTTAAAAAAAATATAATATCATTGATACGATAGCGGTACATTTCACTTAAAGTATAAGAACAGACTAATCAAGCTAAGTATCAATATGTGGCCAACAACTCAATAAACTGAAACTAATGAATTTTACTTCAGATTGGTTGATAAGTTGATACGATATTGATATCTACATTATTTGGAAGCAATTTTCCTGTTCAAGAATGCATTAGAACAGTCGTTTAAGGATATTGAATTGCAGAGCCTCGAATTACAAAGTCATGATATAATAGCCTCAAAATATCCAAAAAGTCAAAATTAACCCTTTCGCTGCGGTCAAACTGCAAAGACGTTCCAGCCCCTGTGCGGTGAAAAAGTGAACGGCCCCTATCCTATGTCGGCACAAAGTATGCCTCTCGTTGCACCTGAAACTCGATAGTCACCTAAGATCCCGGGATGGGATTAGTAGAATGTATAACAATGAACTTGGTGAATGGTATTCGCGGAAAAAGAGAAAGTTCAGCAGCGTAAGTAGGAACAACCACTTGCCAACGGAACGTATGAGCTACGTTCACAGCAGTCAACCGGGCGAACGTAGCTACTATGTTCACAGCAGCGAAAGGGTTAAAATTTGGAGATTATTCGATATTATGGTGCTACTTCTTCGAAATTGCTGAGGTCAAGTTCTTATGGAAAGACCCCGGAAATCACTATAAAAATGGCGTCAAGAGAGAAGCAATTACGCCATAATATTGCAATGATATATTATAAGGGAAGGTTCAGGGAGTGTTGATAAATCGGCAGGAGTCGTAAAACCTGCTTGATTGCGGAAGTTTATAATCTGGGGAAAATGTGTGGCCACTGCGTCGCCAACGTGTTTTCTCACACCCACACAAACTGTGGCATGACATAAGGGCTTTATGGAGCGAGAAGCAAAAACACATCGAATCTTCGCTTCCTCCCCTGGTTCTTTTCTTTATGTCTGTGTCATAAAGATCGGGATATAAAAGCTCTTTTTCTCTCCGTTACATTTCCCAAGAAATGTTTTACGCCTTTCTCCGAGCCGAATGCTACAAGTGCTGTCCCTGTGATTGATATTAGAGAAAATTTCAGCAAAAGAATATAGGTGAGATTTTAACAAGCACTAACAGCTTTTAATGAATTTTGTTCATTTTTTCTTTTGCTTAATAGGGGTAGGAAGACATTGAAAAGACTGACTGTTTAAAAAAAATTGGTAATAAGAGTCAAACAAAAATACATCTCGGTTATAAATTGCCAAAAAAAAAGATATAAACCAAAGCTTCATCGGGCTATAGTAAAATATCACACCAATTTTCTTGTTTAAAATAGTTGAGCTAAGGTAAGTGAAAGTTATAAATTTCTATTACATTAAATGTTTGAAATGATTTTAATTAAAACTATAATTGAAAAAAAAACATAGTAGAATTGGTAAATTACATAAAGAATTCGTAAATTTGTACAGTTAATGTCAAATGTTTCATTGAAGTCGTATATCCCCAAATAGGAATACATTCAATTTTAGCAAATTGTTTTGCAAAAAAAAGAAAGAAATGGTAATTGATTCCAACATTACTTTAATCCATATTTCTATAAGGCACCGGACATAGTTAAAAAATGAGTCACAGTTACCTAATGCAATTGTAAGTTTTTCCGTCGCGTCACTTAAGGTCGTATACCATTCAAACTCCGAGATACAGCAACAATAGTAAAGAAAACTGGTATCCTTCTCCCTTTCCAGCCAGTGTAAACAACATAATATTGAGGCCATAGGTAAGGAAACTTACAATTAAAACCGTGAAATTTGGAAAAATAAGATGATGGGCTTTTGGGTAGCTATCCACTTCTTTACATTATATTAGCTTCAAAAATATTACATTGTGGATTGCGCATAGTAAAGAAATAAGCGCTCATAGGCTTACGGCAAAGCATACCTAGGCATAAAGGGAAAAGAGCATATCACCATTCTGAGCGTTATTTCTTTTTCTTAGAAAAGACGATGAGATCACAATCATCATTAAGATAAAACAAGGAGCAGTGCCCGTAGCGGAACGGGAAAAAAGAAAGATAGGGCGATAGGCAAGGGCGGCCGTGGAAAAGAACACGAGAACACTTAGGAGAGCGAAGATAAGCGACAAAACTGTGAAGGTGTGAATTCCGCAGCCAAATGCTTCCGAGGGACAGAAGAATCTCAAACACGATTGCTTCTTCTCCACACCGCGGCTTTGTCTTTCGAGATGTGGCCGTAAAATGCAGGGCATCTTGAGCTGGAATGGCCACTTGGAGTTGTAATGAGTTTCTTAGATTCAAGAAGTTTTTGAAATAGATTTCTTTGCCAGTAGTTTTCTTTTCCGTGTGAAGAGAAAAGGCTCTTGATAATAGAATTACAAATTTTGATCGATTAATAAAACTAATGTGAATGCGTTAGTTTGCGCAAGATTTGATGGAAAATAATAAGATTATATTGCTCACCGCATTTTTCTGAGTCGGTGGTGCATATATTTTCCGACTGAATGTAACAGACACCGAAAAATTTCTTTGTAAGGACAACTTCGTACTTGTTAACTTATTTAAATGGGCGCTTAAAAGGCAATCTAGTTTCAATGGGCCTGTCATCAGCGGTTTCAAAATTGGCGTGTATTTTCATATAATGAGAATTTCGATATTCTTTGCCACATTTTATCTCAACTTGGGTTGAAAAGATCAGAGAAACGAGAATGTAACTATGTGTAAAGACCAGAATGACAGAGATACCACCCGTTACATGTCCTCAAAATAAGTAGTGGCTTTCCAAAATTAACGACCAACCATTTGACAAAGGAGGAAGTCTAATGAAAAATATCAATAAAAGGCAAATATACAACATAAAAAATATATGCGGTGGACACAGGGTGGTAAAATATTATCGCATGACCTACCTTGTTACATGCCATCACTACTCTATGCCAAAAATTGCGAACTACAATGGGCATATGATACAGGTTCGTAATGATCTTTGCTCTTCCTCTTAATGCCAGAGCAAAAGTGTAATTGAAAGCACTATAAAATATATAAAATAGTACAGAGGGAAAACTTCCATTTCTTTAACAAATGGAAATAGAATTGATAGCTTAGATAAACAGCAGCCGAAGGAGAAGCAATGGATCAATAAATGATACATGTAATATGCTCTTCTAGAAGGGAAAATTTTCTATTTTTTTCCTTCTGTCGATGTAAAATGACCAAAACAAGTCGGAGAACACCCCCAGCCCATGGGTGACAAAGGTAATTTACTTTCCAAGAATGTAACACGCATAACCACAAGAAACGGCGTCTGGAGAGCGCAGTGCAGAGATATACCGAGTTTTTGGGGGACGGGGGAAAGAACTTCGAGGTAAAGAGTAAAAAGAAAATGATGGAAGAGGAGAAAAAAACTGAAGTGAGTTTTTCGGTGTTGGTTAGGAGGATCAAGGGACAAAAGGAGAGGAAGAGGAGAGCAAAGGGGAGAGGAAGTTGTTTCGGCGTCGAAGGCAAGCAGGAGAGGAGAAGAGGTCGGAGACTTAGTGTGGAGACCCTCAGAGCCCTCTCAAAAGAGATATTGTCTATACGAGGGTTTTGCTACGGAGGCCAGTGACGAAAAAATGCGGAGGTGCGGGAAAGAAAGGGTTTACGGAGTTAGTCTGCCGGAGAGTATTAATGATAGAAATATAGAAATGAAATCGCGTAAGGAAAAGTCAGAAAATGTACAGAAAACTCGCAAAATATGAGACTAGAAGGAAAATGAAACGTGACCAGAGAAAGGTGAAATAAAGAGGCCAATCTTAAATCTGAATGGCAACTGAATTTCTATTTTACCATTGTGAGATTACAATATTTGGAATTAAATCTGTAATTTATAAAAAACTGACTCAGATTCATGTATTAAAATAGTAAACTCTGATGATTTGTTCAATTTTCAAATACACTTTTATGTTTGCCTTCTTCGACTTAAGACGATGTAAGCAATTTGAAAACCAGATTCTCGTCAGTGGAGACCGATGGCAAGAAGTAGAAATACTTACCACAATTTGGCCAAAGTACAGCATAGTGCCACTAGACTTTTATGGCCGACAAAGCTCGGAGCGCTTTAGGTTTACTCTGAGGATAATTACGCTCATTCAAGAGGTTCTGCTGCCTTGCGGAAACCATTGCTGGAAGAACTATCTTTAACATAGCATACTAACCTGTCTCCCATGATACCCTTGAACATGCTGTGTTCTTATCATTCAATTTTATATATTTGCCCGAGCTGGTAACGGCGTATGAAAAACTGAAAAATTGCATCAGGAATTAAAATTATTGCCCAACACCGGACGTGGAAACAATGCATACCATGTAGGCGTAAGGAGATGACTAAGAGAAAATCTGCGGAAAACGTCTTCCAAAGAGCAACAAATATATCTGTTTACTGACATAAGCGAAAATAAAATAATTCGTGAGGTGATGGAATAAGTTTAAAGCTAAAATATTAAAACATAGACCGAAGCAATGATTTTACAAACTAAATTCATAATTTTAGGTGAAACTTAATGAATTTGTCCAGACTTTTACGGGACTCGTTAGCTCATGGTTTCTCAAAATCACATTGACAATAGTTCTTGACAAAACAGCGTATTTCTCTATTTTTGTCGATATCAACGTATATTACCGGAATTTATTTCGGAGATATACTTTCCCAATTCGGATCGGCCTGGTAAAACACTCGTCCTCCGAGCATCCTTCCTACCATTTTCCTTCTTTTCATTAAAGTCTCGTTTTCATCAATCTCCTCCTCCATGACTGTTTCTCGCCACAAATTTGATTCATTTATGCAAAGTGTTATTTTTCACACCTTTGATTAATTTAAAAATAATTCGAACCGGGAAAACGAAGAAAAGGAGAAGGCCAAAATGAATCTCGGTAAAACAGAGCAGAGAAAAATAAGCCGCGTAAGGAATGAATTTCTGGGACGAATACATAGAGAAGAGAGGGGTTAAAAACACTTATCATACGACACCCTTGTAATGTTGTAAAGAGTAACATTTCTTCATGGGGGAATCACAAATAAAAAGCAATATAAAATTTCTTTGGTTTTCTAGGTTTAAAGGAGTACTAGCCATAATAATAAAAGTCCTAGGCCGCAGTGTTTAGCAAATTTCCGATGAAAACAAGTAATATTGAAAAGGTTCACCATGAGACATATGGCGTTTTCGCTAAATTTAAAAGGAGCATTCCGGAATGAATGTCGGTACAAAAGTGACAGGATTTAAAAATATGATAACACTGGTGATTTTGGTAGTCCCTAAAGCTACAAAAGTATGAAGCAGTGTAAACATTTTACTCAAAGTTCCCTGGTTCAGGTTCCAAAACCTGAGATCATACATTTTACTCAAAGTTCACTATTTCAGTTGCTCGGTTGCGACCAGAATCAGAGGAAATATGTCTTATGCCATCAAATAATATTAGCCATTTTGGTGATGGTGCTGGCAAAATCAAACTTCAAAATTTATTTAACAAGATAAAGAACTGAGGCTTAGCACGGACACAAACCACTAACTTTGTTAGAAATAAGCAAAAAAAACCAAGGGACACCCGAAAATGCAAGAAGAGAAATTCTCCGACCACGCGAGTTGACCAAATTCACGTTGTTCACAGTCATTCCCATTCGGAGGTGAATCACGGCAAAACCTCGATACAGATACATTTTGACGGGAGGCGGGCACTGCAAATGCTCTTAACGAGCTTGATTTATAGCCAGTGTTTACGATTTTTGCGGGTGCAAATGGTAAAGGATTTATGGATTTAGATTGTGTAGATTTTGCCTGCAACTAAGGTCCTCGTGACTTCGTAACGAGGCGCGCCATCTGCGTCAGCAGCAAGGAAGTTAAATATGATTAATGGCCCGAGTATGAAAGACTTTTCTTCGAATGAACTCGGTTAGTTTCTTAGATTGTGGGCGTGGAATACCTAATGAGCTACTTTTTGGCCGAAAATAATGACTTATCTTGAATCAGAATAATGAGAAGAACAGCAATGAAATATGACCAGATGACAGATACTGAGGTGAGGTTTTGCAAGCGCAAACATTTTTTATGTGAAAGTACTGACATGACACCATCTATTCAGAGAAAATGATTCAAATTTTCTGTTGCAAAACTGACGGTAGTTTTCAAAAACCGTCTTGTTATTTTTCTCATAATTAACTCCTAATTATTCTAACAGTTCATAAAACAAAAGTGCAACAAAATGACCTAAACAATCACTTTCATTTCATTAATGTAGTGTGTTGATACCTGAAGGATCGCAAGACTTTTTATTATCAAGCCACTAATTAAGGCTAAACTGAATTTAAACCGTTGATTTAAAATGTACAATTTATTGTGCCAATAAACATTATAAAAACAGTTACTCAACAAAAGTAATTTTTTCCTAATAAAAGTTAAAACATTCCAGTTAATAGCTTCCACAATACGTGCAAAGAAAATGCTATTGGGAGTCCTATTTTTCTTATTAGTAATATGTAAAATCATGCAAGTTTAATTCATTGTAATTCTAACTCTATGTTGCATAAATAAATTTCCATTTAATATCAATAAAAATTCAATACATTCGAATTATATGAGAACAATGAATTTCTTGCGATGATGTCTGGCATGTAAACATTATATGAGATATTAAATAAGAGAGTATTCAGTACGAATAGGATAATCTGCTTTAAGTCACAATCAATAACGAGTTTATGGCTAATCCATTTATCCTCAACCTAGTAAAAAGACGAAAATTCACAGAGTGAGTACTACTATAGTTATGCCTCAGCGAGTTACGAATAAAAAAATTGACATGTTTATAGTCTAAATTCAACCCCAAAAATCCATCAAGTAATAATAATAAGAAAATCCATAGAAATAAAAAGAGAAAATCGTACTGTTACAAACTCATAACATGAAAATATGAATTCCACTAACAATAAATATCTTGTGTCCAATGTAATTATTGAATTACTATTAAGGAGTTACGTTCACTTTTAGAAAGGTAAAAGGACTAATACCTATTTCTTGGGTCAACCCAAATGTTATTTCTTTAGATCATGAGGTATTTACTGAACGAGCTGAAAAATAAGCGATTAAGTTTAAATTTTAAACATAAATGTGGTAAAATGCGGAGAAATTTAGCCAATACGGAAGAAGAGACCTTGATTTACGAACAGAGTCCGAAATTAATCGTACCTCACCAACATCAACGTGCATTATTGGGTACAAGTAGTCGTTCCGGCAATAAGTTACCATTTTTTAAGAAAAAGATTTCACGAGGATACTCCTTCACCCAGTTCAGTTGGAGAACAATGTAGGAATTCGTAGATGAAAGGAATTTCCGCTCCTCGGAACTAATCCAAGCACGATGGGGCGATCGAGAATAGATCATCTGCTCTCCTTGTTATTTCCCATCATTCCCCCTTCCAACTCCTATTCCCCAATGAATAACCTTCCTTCCCACGAAATAACCACCCCTTTTTCTCTTTTCCCAAAAGGCTCCATCCCAAAACCCCGGCCCCCGGCCCTTCCCTCTATCTTTGCAGCTTGTATCCTCCGAAAATCTCGATTCTCCCTACTCTCATACACATTAATAAGAAAGCTACATATGGCTCCCTCCAAAACCCTCAACAGAATCCGGTATAACGGGAGAGAGAAAGAAAAAACCTCGAAATAATGCGCACCTAACCCAAAACACAGCTATATATATCCGCAAAGAGAAAGGAGCCAAAGGGTCAGGGATGGAGCTTGAGCGAGAATATATAAAACATGGACATAAAATACATAAACTCGTAGACCTCCTCTCTACAAAAGGGTCCGTCGCTAAGTCTATATATCTCTGGTCGTCTCCCTCAATTTTAGTCTGTAACTCACGGCCTCACCGGGACCATGGTAGTTCGTTACGTTTGAGCGGAACATTAGGAAGGGGTTAAGTAAACCGCCAAAAACTGACTAAAATCTTCCATCCCTGACCTAGGTGTAGAAAAAAGGGATATATTAAGATTGATAAGAAATAAAAGAGGTTGCTGAAAATTTTGAGATGAGACAAGGGGGCATAACTAAACAAGGCGAAGAAATATAATCACTTCCAAATAGAGAGATGTAAGCAGAAGTAGCTTAAAGAAACCTACATTTACCGGAAATCACATCCCTATTCTAATTTATACGGTTTTCTGATGCTTCAAGCATTTTTTAGCCTTCCAAACATTAATTTGCCATAAGATTTGAAAGAAGACGAAAAAATCTATTATAATGATTTTTATATTGTTAAATATATTTAAAAAATTCAGCTATGATGAAAAATAGCACTATGTATTTTCCAATAGAATATTATACGGACATAGCAAGTTTCAACGGGAATATTTATTGGGACTTGAAAATGAAGCATAATCAATTTAGTCTTCATTTCAATGGACCTAAAGGTGACCCCTATGCGTTAAAACTGCATAATGTCGTACATATTCTGCGGAAAATAGGTAATGCATTATTTCATCTTAGATAATGAATTTGCGCGACTTCATACCTGAAACCATCGAATTTATGCATAGAGAGTGAGACCAAAAAATTATTAAATATTTCACATACTGGACAAAATAATCAAAAACCTAAGTATAAAATTAAAAAAAGTCCTTTCATGAATGGCTACTGCCATTAGACTATACTGCAACTAATTATTCTGTGATTTTGAGTTTTAAAACTTTCCTTTGAGAAAGCTGCCAAATCATTCAAACGATGGAAAAAATATGAACGTAAATCTGGATTAAAAAATATATTTTCCTAACTCGAGTAGTGAAACGTCGCATTTCTTACCTAGGGCAATATATTGAACACAGAAAGAGATATGAGGAAATATTTTAGCTGGTAGAAGAGGTGGATAAGGAAGGAGAGGTGAGATCAGATGGGGTAACTAAATGGCGAACGTGTTTTAGGGGGACAGATGCGGGGAAAAAAAAGAGCTCTTTTGTGTATCTTACTCTCCAAAACCCTTTTGTGTTCGAGAATAAATCTCTCCTCTTTTGAAACAGATGTAAGTATGAGGAAGACATTGTTTTCGCAGGCTAAGGTAGGATTAAGAAAATGAAGGAGAGAAACGTGGGGCCTAAAGAGGATAAGTAAAAGAATAAATGGGAAGGCGAAAAGAAAGAGCTACAATGACCTGATCCTAGTAATAACGAAGATACGACGAAAAAGGAATCTGGGGGGATTAGGATGAGGAATGTCGAGGAAAATGGAGAATTAAAAGAAGAAAGGAGTAATGAAGGGGAGAAACGGTTGAAACTGATAAAGAGATAAACCTTCTCAAAATATAAGGAACCTCTTTGGACTGTTTTATGCTGAAATGGTCGTGTAATGCAATGAATGAAACTGCAAGCTTTTAGCTCATTTACTAAAAGGTTGAAGGCCGAATTTTAAGACGCTCTGTAGCTACTTTTCTCGTAGAGAATGACAAAAACACAATCTATCCACACCTGATATTATAACTCGGAATAAGAATCGTCTATTCTTAAACGTTGTAAAGTTAGTGGAATACTGCAATACGTAGTTGCCCTTGAAAAAGTCAACTTTTTATTGAACATTTATTAGTCCACTGCTAACTATATAATAATTTAATAATCCTTGTGACCGATTATGCCTTTTAGGCAGGTCTAGAAATATTTCTAGTTTAAATTATAAAGCTGATTTTGTAAATATTTTCACTGAAAATATTTTATTTAATAGAAGCGCAAGTACGATAAATAAGATGCTTTCATGACAAAAAGATTGTTTACTCTGAGTTTAGTAAATTTGAGCTTTAAAATGAAGAGAGGATCTACATCCAGAAAATATGACTAAAAATGACATAGTGCAACGAGTATTTCTGCAAAAATACGAAGTTAAAAATATGTAAACTGATCTAAGAATCGTAGTGGACTAGATGAAAAATTCTCAAAGAAAAACGATCGAAAAACGTGGTCATTTTACATTGAATAATTTCAAATTCTAACATTGAAGAGCACGAATCAGTTACTTTTGTATACAAGCAAAGTTAAATAATGAGTGGTCTAATACAGGAAAATATTAAAAATGATTTTTCACAAATGAGATAGAAGGAAAATTAAACAAAATACATATAAATGAGGGAAAATCAGTAAAATGAATAACCTATAGATTTTATTGAAGCAAAACTAACTTTATTAAGACCAGAAGTGACTGGACATAAAGATCATGCAGTGAAAATATGATACAACAAAATATTGCTCTAAAAGTGTTGATCGGTGAACTATAAATTAAATCCAGCTCATGAATTCCATACAAAATGGAATCCATAGAGAACCGGCCAAAAGAAATAAATAAAAATACTGAGAGGTAAATAAAATATAATAATCGAATTGGTTTTCGCCCGCCACACCAATATATATTGTTGCGGGGATACGGTGGATGAAAATAGCTCCAAGAAAAGATCAATGGCAGCGGAAATGAGCTAAATAATGGATAGAAATTCAATGATGAAAGAGGTAATCCAATAATAGACTTGTGGGCAGAGCTACGTCAAACCATTCCCATGATCGATGACCTCTGATGATGACGATGATCACGACCTTCTTTCGAAATCCATCCGAAATGAAAGCAAAAAAATCTTACTTAAGCTCAGATCAGATCTAATGAAATAAATATGAACCCATGAACGATAAACTCAATTGGAAAAATTACACTTAATATATTACCTCAAGTACATTTATGCCAGCTGTGGCGGCTTTTTACATATCAACACAAATCTTTCAACCCTTTTACATTTTAGCCAAAACCCTCTATTCTTCCCAATTCCATACTCAACCTCCCATTTTCTTGAAGCCTTACTCCCGTAGCTCCTCATTTATTTGCCATAGGTATGGGTAAATTGACCGTCTACTTACAATATCCCCTCCAACTATATCGATAAGTATGTTTGTAAAAAGTCATGTATCAGAGTGAGTCCAAATTACCGAGTTTCTTCTTGCATGTAGAAAGCAACAGGAAGCCGCTGCCTAAAATTCCTTTAAAGATTCAGCTACGCATTCATACTCACTGCTCTTCACCTTTATCAGTACTACGGTTTGATGGTTTCCGACGTCCTTCGTTATCTATACTTACAAACTCCTATATGCCTCAATTGCTCCACGTTTTCGCTTCCAGTTGTGATTGGCAACAACGGGCTCGTATTACCGATCCTCGGTCCACCTTTGTTGACTTATTCCTCCATTTTTCACGAAGTCCCTTAAAACTTCGTTGCATCTCTAAAAATTACTAACTTATCTGGATGATCCTGACCCACTAGTGCTTTACATAATTTTCTCTCCTCCAAGCCTTCAGCATACTTCCTTGTTTTGCATTTCACAAATCTGTCATTTTTTGTTATTCTCTTCCAGGGCTACAGTTTCTGTACAGAACAGTGGATAGTAAAAATTCTCAGCTCTATTTTGGGTTCAATAAAAGTTACAATGTTGCGCCAGATATCATCCATAGAAATTCAATAAGAGCTTCTGTTTGATATAACTCCCCAGTTTTGAAAAGCCTTAACCACATTTCCGAGTCACTAGGCATAAATAAAGCGAAGGGATTTCCTTAATTGCTTCAACAGCCCACGTGTAATTACTTAAATTGAACACTTTCCCTGTTGCTGTGAATAAGCACACACATTTCCATCTCTTTTACTCTCTTTTTCTCAACCCTCGCTTCCCGGAGGGTTGGGGAAAAAAACAACGGAAAGGGGAAATGCGAAAGGGTGGATGGAGTGATTCAAAGTCCAGGGTACAACGCGCTCCTTTTGAGATGCTGAATAAATCATGTGGCGCCATCACCCTTTCGAGCGGCCGCGTAGGGAAACACAATGCGCCCTCCCCTCCCTTCCTAAAAACCTGCCTCCCTCCACACACCCCTGCAGAGCAAATCCCTAGCACCCCTCCCACCTCCCTTCCCCTCCCTCCTGAGCTTTTCTCCCCAGGCATCCCTCCTCCTACTCACCAAAGCCTCCCTCTATTCCCCCCCACTCTCGTTCCGATTCATCTGCTCCCTTCGTGCACACCCCCGTCCTCCCAACATCCCGCACCCAGTGCCGCAAATCCACATCTGCCGCTGTTGCTGCCTCCTTCCCCACCCAGCGGCGCCCAGACACCCACCCATCCGGCCGGCCGGCGAGCGTCCAACGATATACTCGCACACCATGGACTGAATATCTCCGAGGGTTCGCAACGACAGTTTTTTTCATCGTGAAGGGTGGTCTTTTGCACTCCTTCCCGGTCACCACCTCCCACAACATCGCTTTCGTGACAATATTGTGATTAATGAGAAGTCAACGTGTATCGACTAAATCCATTCTTCGCACTATCGTGTTGCTGAAGTCTATCGAACCAGGCTGATTGCAAAAAGTTTTGAATCGATTTTTTTGAATCTCAATCATTTTTATGGTTTTATTTGCAACGTTTAATTGCTAAGGCAGCAATTTCAGGTATCCTGAACATGTCACCTTGGCAATGAAACGGGTTATGTGCAAATTAGCTTAGAGAAAAATTACAATACTATTGTTGATTCGATCATAGTGTATTTTCACCACGTAACGCCTGAAAATGACGAGTACAAAAACGGTTGGGAACTCAGCTAGATTCTATAGAAAAATCCCTAAATCTGGGGATAATTTTCAAAGTATCCCGCCCCCAGCTTTCCTCAGGTTTTCTCATTTCGAGTATCTTCTTAGTTTTATTATAGATCCTCAATTTTTTGTGCAGTTGATCTTTGAACAAAGAGATTACAGTTAAAATTCCAAAAAATTACCCATGACACCTCGTAGAAATATTGGACCCATTTCAATCATTCTGAATGAGCATGGAAATATTTAAAGGGTATGTTGTGAGGTGGTCACGAATAAAAATTAACCTTTGTCAAATGTCTTTCACGACAGAACCGTCAAAGAACCAATAAGGATTAAGATCTGCTTTTCATTTATGGATAAAGCTCATAAAATAGCTGATAAGGGTTTACAACATTGAATTAGGTTGTTGTAGCAGCTAATTCACCCGCAAAACAGTCATTATTCCGCATTTCCGCCTATTATACGTGTATTATTATTATCTGGCGAGTAAATTAATTGGTATGATCTCCAACTATCGCTACTCCAGTATTTTGAGGCAACTTGAAGAAGACTAAGTATTTCCAGACGGCTTTTCTATTTATATTATATAAAATATCTTCGCTATACAATTACCTTTATATTACTCTAAGCTTAAGCTGAGAGCTAATGAAGGGAATTCTAATTTTTGTATGCGTTTCAGGTCAGTTTTATTTTAAAATTCACGTAGATTAAAACAAAAATAAAGCTCTGGAGAGCAAAAAAATACATACCTCCTCACAAGTGTAGATAACTAAAATATGTCGTTAATAATAAGCTAAAGTTTCTGGTTAATCATATCATTGATTCCCATAAGATAATCAGGACTCAACTAGAGCCAAATTTTCAAGCAGCATGCTAAAATTTAAACTCGGAAGAATTTTTATTATCAAGGAAACTTAATCAGAAGATTTAAAAACTACCTTTCCGTAATAAATATTATTATAATACATAAAACAAAACTTTTGTGCTCATTTTGTACAGAAAGATCACGGAGAAACTGCAAGGAAATTACCAATAAAGCCGCTAACTAGAAGAAGTAAAACAAGGTCCACGCCAAGTCAACTTAGACACACTCCTCTGGTCTGCGTTTCCATTGCAGATCAACAGATAAACCCCGTAGTGTGCTCTTTGAGGCCTCGGGGATGGAAGTGGTTGCGGCCATTCTATTGTAACACTCGCACGTTTTCCGAATCCGTTTGGGAAAGCTACATGGGGGAACCGACAGACCTCGGGTATAATTTCCACGGCCTCTCCGTCGCCAGGTTGAGACGTCGCGTGGAGCAAGTGAATAGGAAAGGAAGAGGTGGAGAGTGGAAAGAAAGCAATTGCGATCAAGGGGCAGCTCTACGTGCAGAACGAGAAGAAGCAAAAGAAAGGGTGCAGGTACATCCAATGACACAGAACTACCCAAAGGCATATGGCAGGAGGAATTTTGTTTCAGTAGCAATGAAAGAGGTGGTAAGATGGTTAAGACACTTCGGGTGATGTAAGTAACGAGAGTTAAGATGGTAGATTATACTCTCGCTGTTAATATGTTTGAGTGAGAAAGTTTTGCTGCTATAGAAAATGTTTACAGCTACTCTATACCAATATTTTCCGGAGTTATTTAAGCCAAAGTTTCATAAACCTATTCTCTTAGCACTCTCAACTGTAAGCTTAACAACCAGAGCAATAGGAGCTTACATAAAAGCAAAGGAAAAGACGGGTGATTATTAAAGCTACATGATAATAAACTAAGGAAAAATATTTTAAAATATACATTACTTTCTGGCTTTCCAGACTTCCTGGCTTTTTTTTCTGGTCAAATTTATCCGCTCGCAAATTTCCTTTGATTGTGCGTCTGAAAGATTATATTACAAGCTACATTAGTCACAAGCAGAAGACTTCACACACTTCACTTCATTACATTGAAGATGCAAATAAGGGCTTTTATTTTGCACGATGCCACCATGCCAGAATTTGTTTCCCTTACATTACAGTCAAAGTAAAAAGTTGGAGAACGATGCTAATTTTAAATTCTTCTTTGCACTAAAAAAATTAAGCGGTATGAATTTGTTTTTATTACAGCTTATTAGTTACGGTAAATACTTCATTTATTCTCATTTAAACGGGGGTTGAGGTTTAAATGAGATTAAAGTTTCCAGAGACTATCGTCTAACGTCATTGTTCAGTCATGGTCCTGCCTTCAGCGCCCCCATATAGCTTTCCGGTTAACTATATTAAAGCATTACACACCAGGGGCGGTAACATCCACTCTGGGAACCTTTGCACTAGCCGATACCTGAGTAATGCTGAGAAACCTCTCTCTTTCATATTTTCCCTCGATGTCTCTCTATCTATATACTTGATTAAACCAAGGGCTTTATTTTCAACTTCCTATAATTTTCTGTTGAGTTATTCACACTTTACACGATCAGAAGACTCGATAGCCAAGCCTAAGTCTTTGTTAGTTGCGGTGAAATCTACGAAATCGTCCCATAAAGATTGCGTTGGCAGGAAGCAGATGTATAAATACGATGAATGTAAAGACAAGCGACAAAAATTCCCGCAAAAAATCGCTGAAATAGTACTTGTGTTTATGCTATTGAAGTGAGTAAATTACCCTATTTTTGGCCATACATAAACATTTTGCTGTAAAAATATTGTTTGTGCAGTTTTTATTGAAAGAAGGAATCAATGGGTCCTACTGATATAAATCTATTAATGTTAAAGTATATGAGAAGAGAAACTATGAAGGAATTCCGCAGTTAGCTGAATACCAAAATAATATGGAGCAAAGAGCCGCGAGCTAATGAATGAATAGTTAAGAAGAGATAATGAGCAAAAGATTATGTAAAATCCCAGATTCCTCAAACAGATTTATTTTGTTTAAATAACCAACGCAATCGCAATGAATTACATCGGTTGACTCAAGCTACTTCGGAGTGTAGAGATACATCAAATCAATATATGTATTTGGTCTGATTACTGATAATGATTCTATACAAGTTGAATTTAAGTCTAACATCATTTAAAAACGTAAATACTTTGTCTAGACTCCCTATATAATTCCCTTGGGTCTATGTTAATAGTTTTGACGTTGTTGTTGACAGACTTATCATCACCATAGACATACTGAAAACCATTTTATGGAACGCCTAGTCTTTACCACAAAGAGAGCAAAAGGGAAAAGGTGGAAGGTGGTAAGAAGAGGACGAGGCGTGAGGGTGGAAGGAATGAAAACAGAAAGCGGGAAGGCATCGCACGGAATGGCGGGAAAGGGAATCGATGACGCTCGCGAAGGGGTTCTGAGAGGGAGTGGGGGATAAGAGAAAGAGGGTGGGGATATAAGAGGGAAGAGACGCGAGCGAAATTGCTGTATCGAGAGGAGATAAGACAGTATCTCTGACATGGATGAGATGAGCTCTCCGACGACGGTGAAAAGAAAGAAGGAAAAAAGACAACACCTCTAATGCTCCAGGGATTGATCTTGAAGAGGTGAGGACAAGATGGAACCAAGTATGATTGCAGCTTTGTAAAAAAATACAGATCGATCATCAAAATGTTATCGAACGCATTTTGGGAGCTTAGTTTGTAGCATTTTAGTAAGACTGAGGCGTTGAAAACATATCATCCAATATGTCTAACTTAACGAAGTACATAAAGAATTCGTAATTTATACTTGGGCACAGGAGATAGACAGAAATACAAATAAATATATTTAAAATAGGTATAATAATGAAACGGTCTAACAATGAAAAAGTCTGTTAGTTTGATGATTTGCGCTTTTATCTAGACTTTAACCTATCTCTATCTCCTCGAATATTTAGGGATTATGGGAAATGAAAGCTCTTATTTAGCGATAGGATCCTTATGATTGATTGATACACACTTTTTAGTAAAAGGTCCCACTTGGAATTAGTCCTCAATATTGCAGCTGCTCGCAAAACTATTGCATTTATTTTTTTTATTTCAGGATACTAGATTTTATTTCTGTACTTCAACGTATTTTCTTTAAGCAGCCATTTTAAACACAACTTATGGACATTCTATAGAGTGCCAGAAGGTAAACATCTTTTTTCAAACCTTATCCTTTTTATGCTTTCATCCTATTTTAGCAGAAGTGGAAAGTTCGACAGCGTAAAAAACAGAATAGAACGATATAATATTGCCACACACAAGCTATTCTTCTATTATTATTGCGATTATTATTCTCCACAAACAAGCTATATTCTTCAGCTACGTGACTAAGACATCAGAAACTATACCTTTTTAAGAAAATACATCAATTTTTTGAAAATATCTTTTAATAAAAACATAAAAAACTTATTTCTCCAACCTGATTGCTATCCTTGATTTCGAAACAAACTCCAATTATCTCCACATAACTTCAAGTTTAATGTTTAAAAAGCCTAAACTCCATTCACCGAGAGGATAACGCAGCACAATTTTTATAAGCTACATGCAAGTGGCTTCCTTAAATGCCTATTGCCAACCTCTTTTACTTAAAAAGTAAGCAGTATTTCTTAAAAATTAATAATGCAGACAAATTATCTGCAATGTTGTAGCTTAAAATGTGGCTAAGACAACAGTAGTTTAACGACTTTACAAAGCAGAAGCAAAGAATATACGTTTAAATTCTCTCTTGTATCTCATGTAATTTTAATGTCATTACTTTAATAGCAATAAATAAACAGATTTAGAGTAAAATTTTGCACAAATGACGATTCTTAATAGCATATGGAGGATAAAAATCAATCATTAGAGGTATTTTAGTTGAAATACTTTAATGAACATAACTGAAGCGATTAAATATTTGGTGTGCATTTTGTTATTCAGACTAATGCCAAAATTAGTACACCAAAGAACACTTTCCAAAAGTCTCATAAAAACTCTTTTAAGTTCAATGTGCAAATGCGGCAAAAAAACACGATTGAATACTTCCACGAACTTCAAAGCAGAGCCTCCTAATTCCTACGTTCCATCGTTGCGATGGAACATCGGACCGTAAACAGGTATAACGTAGGATCTGTCAACTAATATTTTACCAACGAATATAAAATTTTATTGCAGAGTGACTATGGACTGCTTTTGAAGTGCTTCCGTTAATTTCCTGCACTTCAAGAACATTTACAATAACTGGGCTGGCGCTAGGTAAAACTGTAAAAGGCTGAGGTTTTTTTGCCCTCCTACACCCACATTGATGTAATCACGGGACCATATGCATATTCATTCCTACCATTTCCATTCCTTTCCCACATTCTCCCGCTCTGATAGCGAGGGTGCGTTATTAAGATGAAATAAAAAGGCGGATGGGTGGGCGAGGGGTGGTATGGAGTGGACAGAGAGGCTGGGACGAGTCTGGAGGCGCTAAGAGGGAGCAGGTGTCCTTTTCGAGGGCTGTGAGGTCACCGCCAGGTAGTCAGCTGTCCCCTACCTCATTGTGGACGAGGACAGGTCACCTGAACGGATACGCGAGTCAAGACGGACGAGGGAATAAGAGATGCAGTGAAAAGGATAGGACACACGACTCTCTTCTCCTCGACACAAGGTAAAAAATACAATTTCTGAGGATGACCTCCAAAAACATGTAATGATAGCTCTCGTCGTTTTCACGCTGCCTCAAAAACACATTGATCGGCTTTGCAGAGCCTGAGTTTAATTCTCTGGTCAAAATATGTTCTTTACTCTCAGAAATATTTAGATAAAACGTATGTTACTCCATTAAGATAGTTCCAAGCAAGTTGCATTTAAAGTTGTGAGACAGAGGGAAAGTCGTAGCAAAAACAGATAACCTTTTATGTTTTATGCTTAGGACCTACATAAAATCACTTTCAAAAATAAATGGTATGTGACCTGTTATGTTGAATCAGAGCGCGTCACCTACATGGCTGTAATATCTAATAAATGACAGATCTGCATGATGGTACATAGTATCGATTAACGTTTCGACAATCGTGTTAAAATTAATAACCATTCTTCTGGACTAGGATTTGAATCCATCGATGTGGCATAGAATGCCTAGTACCCTAGTTTCAATGGATCCCAGTTCAATGAAATAATTTTTGGATTGTAAATGTCATGTCAATGTTTGTTCATTACCGGTTGATTTCGTTAAAGTTACCTCCCACCCAATTCTGTAGCTCTTTAACTCAAAGATTTCAGAAGGATGACTTTGTAGACGTAGATTCTGGTTTATAGGAGCTCTAACAGCTACACACTTTAAATTATACCAAAATTCCTCAGTTTTAAGCATAGGGAGAAGTTAGGCTGGATTGGTAAAAAGTGCTGGTCCCTCAAGTGCAATTCCGATCCCTATTTGAGTACCATGTGAAAAGCATTTAAGCTATAATACTTCGTCCAGAGGTAAGGACGTTAGACTAACATCTCTTATTCTCTTCCTCCTTGTAAGGCTAGTGCCAACGCCGCGTTTATTTCGATCCATCTACCAACTTATTGTGTACTAATGATTATTAGTGAGTGATTATCCCTTCACCAATCCACCAACTCATCTTTAATTGCAAAAATGTTATCACCTAATGCCAATTTGTTAACTTTGTAACTGATAACCGTACAAACAACGACTGGTCTATTAAGTTCGCTTGCCAATGTAATTACTAAAAATTTTCCTTGTCAGCAATTAATATATCCAGGTTCAGTTTTTAGGTCAATACTACAGATAATTTGTGGCCAACGTCTTTTCGATGGTGTCATACACTTGTGGACCTGAATGCATGCAACACCCATGTGTACAGCTATCGTGGATATTATTATCTACTTTACCAGGTCTTTACGCAGCCTAAATGGATATCGGTTCCTAGGACACCAAATATTAAGTCTATTATCCATTTAACCCAACCTACGGTTTGAATTCCAGTTCAAATGCAGCATCCATGCTATAAGTGACATTGTGACTCACGATATTTATTCCCATAGGCCGACGAGTTAACCATTTAAGTATTCATATTCTTGGATGTTTCTTAAATAGAAGATACGAGGAAAGATTTTACATTTTGACGGCAGCTTACGAAATTTTAATGAAATTATCCCCGATTCCATTTCTATTCCTTTCAATGGTGTTTCGAGGAAAGAGTCAATAATTGTAAGTCATACAAATGGATCCTCAGTGAAGCGGAAATATCAGGAATAACCAAAAGAATTGACGCATAAGACAAGGAAAAGAAAGGGTTGAGAAGCCGGAGAAGTTTAAGCAAGGGCAAGCAAGAGGCTGTGCTGTGTAATTGATTTTTGCGACTCGTACATAAGAGAGCTCCTTACTTATGAACGAACCCAATTCGAGTGCACATTTTTGCATTTCATGTGAATGTAAAAGAGCTTTCCCGAGTTGGTGGCTAGAAAGTTGCCTATTTCTTCTACTGCTTCTTTGCCCATAAGGGTTACTATGGCAAATAAAATATTTACCTCAGCACACAAATATTATGACGCCACTGTCAAAACGCGTACCACTGGTGAAGAAAACAGCATTCACTAGGTTCTTTTATTTTCGATTCAAAAATTATACCAAAAAGGCAAATATTTGTCCCATATTTTAACCTTTTACTAAATCATTTTAAAAAATTATTCCAGGAAATCAGTAAAAAAAATGTTGAGTCACCAAGTGGAACTTAACATACACTTTAGAAAAGAACCAGTTTAAGTTATTTTTCTGATAGCCACACAAAGTATTCGATATTCATTCCAAATGACAAGCTTAGGTATTAAGAAATTTATCCTGATAAACGGTGAGTGAAAGAGTTCAATTTTTCAATCTCCATCAAATCTTTGAACAAATAACTGGTTAAACATACTTCAAGCCATTAGTAAAAAGACATTATCGGTGGAAATACTCCATCAACTAAAATTTTAGGGATTATTTTGATAACATAGCTACTTCGGCTACAACTTACTGTTACTGCGGAGGAAGAAAGCACAGGAGTAAAACAGGAGGCATACCTAAAAGAGAGAAAATAGGTCATTAACATTCGTGTATATTTACCTGTAGTGGAAATATAGAAGTTACAATGGAAATCTTCGTTTAATTGGACAACCTTGATTGCATAAAACAAATGTGCTGTTGGCATATTATTTATTTGTCTAAATTTTAATTTTAATTTGTATGATTTCCAAGTCTTAAAGACAATAAAATAGACAGCGGTAAACATCTATAGAAATCGAAATATTCTTTAATCTATTCTTATGAGTCACGAGCTGTAAGAATCGATCAATGTACCAAAAATCTTACGAGTTTAAGTAAATATGCATTAAGTCATCATTTTCAATATTTCTTTACAATATTTAACCTAAAGGGGCAAAGTTCCTTAGCTACTCTCTACGCACGCATTCAGTAGCTTCTAAGACATGAATACGTCATAAGTTATTGAAAGCTCAGTGCATGCGAAGTGTATCCAAGGAGATAACCAGCATTACATTCAGTGAATCCTATTTTTTCTGAAGAAAATAAAAGGAAAAATTACAAATAATAACCAGAAAATTCAGAGAATACCAATGCGCACGCAAACAAAAACCCCATGCATTTTATAAAATAAGGCATAATGATGCAAAGTGCAAGAAAAATAAAATTTAAAAAGCGTAGGGACGTCTTACATTAATACAAAATTCAAATGCATTAACACAGTACAGATATTAGCATAATGCGATGAGACCAGCATAGCAAAACTAATAACAATGGTTAGGGGTTTCAAAATATTGATAAAAGCTGTGAAGAATTAGGTATCCACCTCTCTCTCCTTATGCTACCACTTTACAAAAATAAATTAGGTTTTGCAGAACTATGGAGTTTAAGTATCACTGCCTAATGTAATAGACATATATAGCATGTTTTATTTATCGAACTGGCCAATTTACTCCAAATTTCTGCGAGTCTACCTCTCGCATCTTATTCCTTCATTGATATTCTGAAAGATTTCCTCTAATGAATACCATTCTGCCTCGATTTTGTCTATGCTAACTCTCATCCCCTTCTTAAAGGTAATTCTCTTCCCTCTCGAGTACTATCGGTCGTAGTAAGGTAAACTTAAAGGTAAAGGAATTTTGAAAAATTAATTTTTACCAAGGAAGGACTATAATGTGTGCAATGCAGTATGATATGTTTCACCCATACTCTCTCAATAATGGAAATAAGTTATTCGAGAACAAAAATCCATATTCAATGACAAGCTGGCTAGAATATTGACTCCTCCGATCTTCGTATGCCGAACTTCGAAAAAGCCTCTTATAGAAGTGATACAAGCACTTCACCTTTCAAAGTCCATTAGTGTGGAAATGGAAGAGGGTGATCGAGTATTGATTGATCATTTAGTTCAAATATACTATACTTGCATCATATAGTCCAAATAAAATAGGAATTATAAGAGACTTATACCTAAGAATAAGAAAATAGTGCACCCGTGTTTTAGAGACAAAAATTTCCTCGTACTTGAACTGCTGGGTTTAAAATTGAAACGTGGTTTTTCAATTGAAATGATGGATTTATCCGCAACTGACTCTATAAAAATACTATCTTTGCCCTCAAAACTGTGGTACCAATTAAAGATGCAATAATTTTCAGTTTGATTCAAAATATTAAAATTTATTCTAAAGCACATATTGCATAACCTCGTGGTGTTTGTTAATAATGATATCGTTTTTTAGCTTGCAACATCTTTCTCGAAGTAATAATTCGTTAAATGCGGGTAGGGTAAGAGCATATTTTTAACATCTTAACGCAAAATGAGACATTCGTCTTCGGGTGCTGATGAAAACTTCATAGTATATTCCTGCACTTCCAACTGTATATGAGACTATTAAAAAAAGACAGGACTAAGCAAGGAGGCGCGTGTACGAAACTCTCATGAACCAAACATCCGATTCCTTTGAGATATTCTCTATCAAACTTCTTTCATTCCAGGGAAAGAGAGGGATGGGCAGAAAAGAAAAAATTGGAAAGAGCTTTACGGTCCCCTGTCTCTCGGGCGCCGGCGCCTTTGATTGGGACTAAAAAGGTCAGAGTAGTGAATAGCTCCGCGTCAGTTTGGGAGCGGGAGGAAGTTGGCGGGGATAGGTCGCAACCATTTTCAGAGGCGCTCGCGAAGGGAAGGACAATGTAATATGCTTTCTGAAGGGCATAAAGGAATTGGTGCAGTCGAAGGGGCCCCTCTGGCTCCCCTGTGGCACCCTCCTCCTCACATTCAATGGGGGATTTGAAGCGTCGCACATAACACGAGTGTCTATATTCGAAGGAAATAAGCACTGGGTGAAACTCGCCGGCCTATTCACGTGTGTCGTATTGGTCCCAAGTGACCCCTTTGGCGAGGATGTTCTTGATATAGAACAGGAAAGGTCCTTTATGACAGGTGTGTGTCATCTTGTCGACGATCGATGGATCACCAAAGTGTTTCTAGAGACCGGTCAGGTATTATGTTTTATTAGGGGGATTTGCAAGTTGGGTGAGAACATAAGGCAATCATGGACTTAGCCTACCAAAATAAAAAGTTTCAAATTGTGTCACTAGCTCAATGAAATAGGTATGTTTTTCAAGGAAAATTATTTTGCTACATTAAGTTTATAATTTTCTCCTGGACAGGCATAACAATTTTTACCTGTGAGACGAAAATTCCTTTTGTGCCTCTGAGCATTGAGAGCAATTGCATAACTGTGTTCAGCACATTTACAAAAAGGTTATGAGAAAAAAGAAATTCTATTCTCCAAGCTGGGAGATCTGGAATTCTAAAAATGAAACACACCACCGTTCTTCCTGAGGACTTTTAAGAGACCCCTATGAAATTTCCAAACTAATTTTAATTTGATGTTTAGGATGCTATCCTGGCAAATTAAAAGTGGCAGAATGTGAGTAAAAGCCATTCACTTGTGGATTCATTGTCCTGAATACTGCAGGGATGTGAATACGGTTCTCCATAATGCGTGCACTCGTGTTCTGAAAATTTTTAATAGTGCTCATGAGAGTGAGAGCATGGTCATCATGCTTCAGATATGTCAGGTACTACATATCCTCCATTTTAATCGATGAAAATCA
Organism: Ceriagrion tenellum; assembly: GCA_963169105.1. Classification (NCBI taxonomy): domain Eukaryota; kingdom Metazoa; phylum Arthropoda; class Insecta; order Odonata; family Coenagrionidae; genus Ceriagrion; species Ceriagrion tenellum. The sequence continues at coordinate 124,920,911 of OY720639.1, read as the reverse complement.
GTCTTAGGCGCTTATGAATCTATTTTCTTTACGGAAAATGATAACAAAAACGCTAAATAAAGAACAGTGATCCCATCCCAGGTATTGATTTAACTAAAATTTATCAGTTGAAAGTTCGATGATTTATAATTATCTGTCCCGTAAACTGCGTTAACCAGATGAATTTACGGTCTTTATATATCGAATCCTAAGAAAAACTCCCAACTTATGAGATAGTAGAAAAGGCATATATGTGCATCCATTTACCCAAAAGTCTTTACACTCTTAATGAAAGCAAATGATAAAGAGAGACGATTCCTTAAAAATATTAATGGTATCACAAAATATTTAATTCAAAAGCATACCCGTCCAGAAAAGAAGTTTCAAAAATCTTAGCAATATACTTGCTTCTCAAAAATCGAATTCAACGACTTTTAACCAGTTCAATTTCAGAAGGCATTACTTAGCATGACTGGAATATGGACTGGATGTATTACAATTACACGAGAGCCAATTGATTAATTACCCACGAGTAGGAAGAACTGTAAAGTGTAGATACAATTATGTTAATTATTACATCAATTTAAGAGAAAGAAGCGTCAGAAGTACAGCGCAATAGTGACTTGAGTGCAATAGATCACTAGAATAGACAAAAGTTCTTATATCAACTTGAAATATTTACTCGGGCAATACCCTTACAAAACAAATGCTTGTAATGAAGTTTATTTTCCGAATTTTTACTTTTGATGGAATGCGTACAACAGCCTTTGAATCTGAAATAAAATAAATCCAGTGAAGTAATTCGAGAGGTTTGCCCTCGGTTCAACAAAATAATGTAAAGGGGTACAATTATTGAAAAGGAACATGATGATCGTTGATGATAAACAACCATTAACCATCATGTCAAACTGAGTTCCATTTCGAAGAAGTGTCATAATATTATTCTAATTGCGGTTTTCCATTGAAATACCTCGCAGTAATATGCTAAAATTTTATCTCACCTCTCGAAGCTGAGCTACCCAATTGACACGACATCACTGACCTTAACATCAGCAAAGTTGTGACCATACTGTAGCGTCAATTAAGGTGGATGGTTATTTTATCATGCAAAATGGAGTCGTCAGCATACATTTACCTCATTCGTCACGAGTCTGCCAGACTTATTTCTGAAGTTGAGAGAGTTCTTGCGCTATCCCCCTCACAAAATCTCTCTTTAGTGGATTCATGAGGCGTACGACACCAAAATAAAAGTCATACTATCAATGATGTATGTAAGTTGCAGAAGGTAATTGTTGAAGAATCATTGAAAAGTAGAAAAACAGAAAATTACATACTCAGATATTGTAAAAACCAATCTTATCAAAAATTGAGCTAAATTCATACAATTTCATGCCAATTTATCAAGAAACACGAGAAATATTTTTGTAATAACGATGAAGTTTTCTCAGTATTCCTTTCTGAGGTTGTAATCGCTTTAATTTCTTGAAGCGACTTATCCATCATGAATAAACGGAATTTCATACTGCTTAGCTGCAAAATGATGCATTGCCATGTTGTGCAACTTCTTGCACCTCAACTTGCCAAAACCAATGTGCAACTTCTGGTACGCAACACGGTCTGTAAACCATATAATTATATATTCCTTCTCCTTCACATAAGATGTTTATTGGCATAAAACATGAATTTGAAATGCCAAGACTACCCAAATACCTTTTCCATACCATTGAGATTGCATAGGGCGTTTAAAGGTGGCCACTGCGGTTTCAACCGCAGGAAAATACATCTTGTGAGCAATGACTCGATTTTCAAGCATCATGGATTACGGCCAAGGGCAGACTGGAGCGGGGGAACTTGGACGGTAAGGACATAAGGGCGAATGGGGTGGCTGGCAGACACGGACACGGATTGGGGTATACACGCGGTTTAGGCAAAGGGCAATTACGGCATTCCTAAGGTCAAATGCATTCGGATTTACGCTTCACGTGAGATAGGCGCGGGAGAGAGAGACGAGACGTTCAGGTGGCGAGGAAAAATAAGGGGATGTTTGAGACGAAGAGGGGAATCTACTAGTCTGCAATAGGGGGGACCGGTGGGGGAAGGGAGAGTGGCGGGTCAGGAGGGCGGGGTAAAGTTGGCCTCGGGAAAAACGTCCTGAGGGATATGTCGTGCTGCGCGAAAGTCGACATTCAGACGGGTCAGAACGGCGGTGGCGGGAGGTGAAGAGGAGAACGCTGGCTGGAGTCCAGATCAATTACAGTGTGAGTTTGTGGTGGGGGTGGCTGAGTCAGAATGGGGGGGACAGGGGCGGGCATGGGGTTGGCACACCCCTAGTTTCAAAGCGGGGGCGAGCCCGGGGAATTGGAAGAGAGGAGCCAGGGGTCGAAGTTCGAGGTGCCTCTCCGTGTTCTGGTGGATAAAAAGAGGAGATAATAAAAATGAGCGAAATGAGTGGCGTCGCAAAAGTCATCGCAGGTGGGAAATGTCATGTCGTCGGGCGAGGCCGGGAAAGAGAGGAAGACTGGAGTGGGGGGGGGCGGTTCTCGGAGGGAACCGAGAGACCCGCCCGCCTGTCCGTCTGCCTGCCTGGATGGGAAGAGGAATGCATTTTGGAGCTTCTGAACCCAAATTTACTATGCGCTGAGTCTCTCAGGCCTCTTCCGCGGTGTGTATTTCATTTAAAAGCTCGACGTGAGTAACCGACTTGTGTGAGGGCATGAGACGTGCATTTTAAATGCTCGAGGAGGACTCGTCAGGAAACTATTCCTGAGAAATAACTTCCTCAAGACGGAGGGGCAAAAATAGTACAGCTTTCTGGGACCCTTCCTTAATACCGCTGACACACATATTTATAATGTATGGCCAATATGTATCGAAAAAATAGTAGTTCATAAAAAATTGAGGATAATGAGGATAATGCAGCACGAATAATCCGAGAATAAAACACAAAATAATCTCGTTTATAGTTATCCATGTAACATTATAAACCGTCTAGTCATATAAGGTGGAGTAAATTAGTACATGTACACATAACTTTGTTCTCATCTATATTTAATAGATTATTCATGACAAGTAATAAACCCACTTAAATTTGAAGCACTAAAAATAGATTAGGGCACATGTTTTACCCTTCAAAAAAGTATTTCTCCTTTTAAAATCAAATCATGGCCTCTATCAAAAGAAGAGTTTTTTAAAGTAAGCAAATGCTTGTATAAGAAGAACAATATTTCACGTATCATTCTGTTTTTAGAGTCGTAAATATTTCAGCATTTACGATGTCCAATTAAACACTTCATTAAATTAAAATATGTCCCTTGAGAACTGATGGTAGCCCCATTGACATATCTGAACATTGTTTTTCCTCATTTTTTAAGAATGACATTGCAGATAAAAACGTCGAGGCACTCTTATAAAATGAACTGAATAATACATTTATACTGTTTATCGATTTGTTCTCCGTTTTCCTCAATTTTTCAAGACTGCTGTCCAAAATTTTACTTTTCTATATGACATTTCATTTAATAATAATTTAATAACTAACAGTGACAAAATACAATAGAAAAATATTTTTAGTGTTTAAGAAACTTCTCTAGGGAGGCAGAATTTCTATAGATTTTGAAGCACATACACATTTTTTCTATTACTGAGTAAAGTCCAAAAAAAATTACTTAAGAAATTAGGTCAAGTCATTTCATGATCCCTTATACAGCTACCAACAACTTTTTATAACTTATTCTTGATTATTAAAGAAAAAATACATAAACACTGTTAAAAATATATAATCTGTTATACATAGCAAGTTCTTTGAATGTTGTTCTTGTATGCTTGAATGTGTGCAAATTCAATCGCTACATTTTCTTAAATATACTATAGTTAAGTATGATGCCGTAAAAGCCCTATATTTCTGACTGAATAACGACTTTTGAACTTCATATACGAAATTGAATAAGTTAGAGGGGTAGCGTATGGTTGACTTCCATTATCCCCAATGCTGTTATCAAACTGCCAGACACACACAACTTTAGCGGCCAGCAGGGCTATTTGTACACATGGGTGTAGGTAACTAACCTGCCATAATCATCTCTCTGTGCTCTTACAGAATTTTCTGAGCGTTATTTTCTACGGTGTCACCTCAGACTTCATTAAACGTTAAAGTCGTTCAATTCGTGAGCAGCAAACACGGCGACGCCCACCCAAACGGTTTATGGAAACTTTTCCCTTTCCAGATCTCGACGGGCACAACGCACCTCTACTGCTGAATTAATCACACCCTCTGCGTCCTTTAAACCCTTCCCTTTCGACCCCCATCCCCCGACCGACCAACCGACCCCACGTACACACCCCATCCACTGCCACACAGAACGCGTACTTCGCTCCCAAAACACTCCCCAGGGGATTCAGTTTACATACGGTCCGGCGGTGGCACACACGGGGGACACTCCCCCTTTTTATATGCCGCTCCTCCCTTCCGTATTTATCCGATGAATTAAACAAAATCAAAACGCCAGTCACCGGTGGATAGACCAAAGCCGCCGCCGTTGCTGTTCTCTTTCGCTTTTCCCCCCCAAAAAGGACGTGATTTATCGCCGGTGGGGCCGCGTGCGCACGTGTCTGCTCGCCCGCGAAAGAAGGGAGCAGAGTCAAGGGAAAAGTTCCAGCTGCAGCAACGTGGGGAAGGAAGGGAGGAATGTGAGCGCGCGTGGTGAAGGTGCCGAATGCCGCTGAGGGTTATGAGGGCTAGGCGATAGTTGGAGGGAAATAGGTATAGTGTTATTCAGGAAAGAATAGCCCAATCACTCTTGTTCCAGACCTAGTTCAATAACATTGAAAAATATTTTTTTTTGGAGATTTTGGTCCAGATAAGGTATCAAATTGTCTCAGCGAGCGTTTCGATTTAAGCCGTCATCAGAACTATCTTTGAGAAACCAAAAAGCCGATGACAACTGCTAAGTCAATACAAAAGAGTTGAATAGTTCACACATGAGAAAGTTACTGAAATTTGGAAAGTATAGCGGTTAAAACTTTTTCCACCACCAACAACAAATTATAATTCACAACTATCACTAGGTAATCAAGGATCCAAAAAAAGACCAAAATCATTGAAACATATGTTTACAGCCGTCAATTATACTTGTCTTAAAAATAAAAATATTTCATTACAATAGGAATTCACGCATAGATCAGAGAGACTAGCATTCATCCTGTATCATGAAGCGTTACTTAGAAGTTACTCACTTCACACAAGTTTCAAACTATCATTTTAAAACGATCATTTCTTAGTTTTTCTTCTCTTAAAAAAAGTAATTGAGATCTTTAAACTGAATTATTATCTACTCCTCTGAGCTAAATTCTATTGCCGGCGAAAAATTTACTCGGCACAAATATGACCAAGAATTGCTGATTTGCAGGATTTGAATGGTTATGGCTTTCCGATGGTTGAATTGATCGGCTCGCAAATTTCCATTGAATGTAAATCTACAAGATTGTATTACAAGCTAAATTATTCATATGGTAACGACTTCACGTGACTTTGAAGGCGTAATTAAAAGGTATTTATTTTACACGATGGCACCATCGATTGTTAAGTGGTAGTTCAGGATTCTTTTTCGAATTCCTTCAAATGGGAGGTCATATACTCGGGCATCTTTAATAATTCACGAGTGATGGAGATATTTTTAGTTCTACACACCGCCTCAAGTCATCTGTACTAATTCATAAGATGTGGGAAAAAACTGCAACGGGAAGATGCAGAGGGCTGGCAAGAGAAGCAAATAATTCACAGCGAATCATTTGGGGAGGGGAAGAGGATTTGCGGCAGAAGGGAGGGAAGGAAGGACATATGGAAAAGAGAATTACCACGGCTGTGTTATAATACTCTTTTTATCTCTTCTTCTTCCGCGAAGGGGAGTTTTTAGAAGGGTAGGGAGAGGAGAGACGGAATGGGAAATGTATGCAGCAGAAACAGAGGAAGGGGATAAAGAATTGAAGAGTGTAGGGGGCCCGAGGAAGGATGCTGGGGACGCCGGCAGACGTGAGGAAGGAAGAGAGAAAGTGACGGAGACGGCGAAGAGTAAAAAATAGAAAGTGGGATTTGGAAGTTGAAGGAAGAGAAAAAACGGAAAGAAATAAGCCTGCGGGTTATCCTTATGTGCTCATCACTTGCTACAAATGGTGGCGGTAGCGGTGGGAGACGTAGTGTTCCACGATGGTTTACATTATTCCAAAACTCAGCGATAAAATTAATAGAAATTGCCGAAAGAAAATATCCACCGAGGCTTATACTCAAACCATGGACTTACATGTTGCCTACCAAATACGTAGACAATGGTGCTACCCAAGATAATGTTTCAATTAATTTTTTATTACCCCATTATGAAGGAATTAGATGTCATGCAACCTAATACGTTACACTCATTCTCCTGAACTCCTCCTGTCATTGCTACACTCTTTCAGAAGACTAAGTAGGGAATTGGTTGGTACATTTGTTCGAATAGCCAAAGGGGCAATATTCCGGTTCTGATAGGTTTATTTCTCAAACAGATTGCTTAACGTTTCATTGTCGGAAAATACTTATTCGCTCTATTGCCACAGAATAGCCGTACATGTAAGTCTTGGCAGAAAGGAAAATTGGAGATAAATTCAATAGATTTTAAGATATTCGCTACATTCCCGCTATTTTGAAAAACGTATTCTCGTATTGGCAGTAATTTCCATGCGATCGTGCAAATTATATTTTATTATAACAAATAAATATAAAAATTCGATAAGTTGCGCCGTGCAAATAGTATTGACCAAATACTACACACATTACCTTTATAAAAAGTAGGCATATTTCAGCATTGGTAAAATCTGCATACCAATCAGAAATAACCTATTATGTGTCATTGTATTCAGTGATTAATTATTTATACAGGTTTTTACTCTCTAAGAGGCATTCTCATTTAAAATTTATTTTTGTAATATTATAGGTAAAAGAAGCAGCAGAAAAGAAATGCAATACAGGAGGTAAAGAGTGGAATGGAAAGTTAGGGATATGGACGTGGAAGGAGGAAAAAGGAAGGAAGCAAAATAAAGAAAGAAAAATAAAGATAGCAGAAACAAGGAGAGGAAAAGGAGACTTGGAATCGGAAGGTTGAAATATTTATGAGCCGGGGAGGAGGAGTTGTTCCATCTTCCCAACACATATAGCTGCATATATGGCTCCCTCTCTCTCTCTCCTCTCACCTCTGCTTCCTTCCACACTTGCTATACTCCTCCGTCAGAAAAACCGCACTTACCGAGAGAGAATGACTGGAAGAAATGGGAGTAAAATAGAGGGGTTTTTGGAAATCATGACGAGGTATACGGATGGAATCCTTCTTGCTCTCTATCAAGCGTTATCTCATCTTTAGGGAACAATATTTAACTCAAAAAATCTACAACGAGATATACTTATGAGTTTTTTGATAGACGCTGAGTAAGCCAAAATTCGTCATCTAAACATTTTTACCATGAAATAACCAAGTTATGTTAACCACCTTTATTCATTTTAAATGCGTTGATTTCACCTAATTACGGCACCAATTATCAACTTAATAGATTAAATCTTGAAATTATGCAGAAAACAAAATGTTTCCAGGGCCAGATGACATGGTGTAGTAATGTCTGATAAGAGAAATAAAGGATCCATACAGATAAAGTTAAGGACTCAGGACTGTTTAAGCGCTAAAACCCAAGAGTAAGTTGGGACTAAATTATATCACAAGTTATTCATTGGCTATCCCTCGTAACACACTGAGTGTGGTAGAAAAATTCCAAACCAACTCCATAACAATGAATTGTAATTCGGAGTAGTATCACAGACATGGGAGCTCAAAAACGGGTAAATTTGTTCGCAACTGTGCATGGAGGGAAATCTAAGAGTATCTTCACAGCTCTGATTTGTGCTAAAGAGTTAAATTACGCATTATAGGCATGATCAGTGCCGAATTAGTACCAGTATTTAACGGGCAAATATTTCAAGAGAATATATGCACCGAACAGCTAGTACCGACGCAATATTTTGGGTATGCTGGTATTTTTTTACTTTTTTATAAACTGTGTACAATACAACGCAAATTGGAACTAATTAGTCCACTATTTCTGTAAACTGGTATAATTAGTTCCCAAGAGATAATTACGCAATAAGACGATTACGCAAATATTATCACCAACTATTTTTAATTAACAATTATTGGTGAATTATTGTCTTGGAAACCTGGTAATGGTGGACCTGGCACCATGTTCTAAGCAGTTTTTCAGAAATAATATAGAAATACGTAAAATAGGTAAGTAAATTTTTCCATTCCCTTATTGTTAAGATAGGTCGTACTATGGGAAATAAGAAAAAAATAGTTGCAACTTCCTAATAAAACGCAAGACGAACTTCGAAAATCTACTCACGAGAAATGGACAGTGGCATCGCAGAATGAAAATATTTCCATTTTCTGTCACCCGTCATAACATTGGCCGGAACTCACAAGTTTGCTTTTAACAAGTTGCATTGTATTGAATAAAAACTATTTTTTTAGAAATTGGTATTTAAGTTGGAATTTAAATACTTAGTTCAAAAATATTATTTGGTAACAGTTGTATACTTTGGCCTAGAGAAAAGCACCTGTTGCTTCAAAGCGTTTCCTAGACGTAATATTTAAGTATTGTGTTCATTATTTCATTACTGCTTCATAGAGACGCATAAAAATTTCGTTACATTAACAGCAAATATATGGGTAGGTTTACTGAATATATTCCAGTATTACGCATTACCGGAAATCTAGTGTTTTTCCTTAGCAATCTTTCGAACGAGCTGATGGAGCTGCTAGAATATTGATACTTCTTCTACTCATACTTAAGGTTGCACTAATTCCAAATAATACCCGGTAGTACTGATTGCAATCCACTCTACACATAAGCTTCAGAGTTGTATTTCGAATGCTAAATTTTCTTGAGTTTCAAAGAGATGAAAGTAACCCAGATTTAGCTTTATTGTGAGCAAAGAGCCAGATAATTACAACTCACAGCAGATAAAGATGCCTATTTTCAATATAAGGTCGCTATAGCTGTTCTCATCAAGTGAAATATTGTCCTGGTAGTGCCAACCAAATTTGTAAAAATATGTAGGTAATGATACACGCACGCTCGCACGCACAGGAATACCGATGAACACCATTATTGAGTATAACAGGCATAATATTTAAAGTCAGAAATCAATATCCCAATCGAGAATAAATTAGTGGCATATTTTGTCATGAAGAATACGAAGGTAAGAAGCTTGATCATCATTGATCAGTTTTGCCTCCGGTAATTCTTCCCTGGGTATTTTGACTACATCTTGCTCGTAAATGCTGAATTAAATAGGGCGGGAAGCCGGGGAAATTTCTTATTGAGCCCATTGATTACTAATATAACAATATGTCTCACATATTATGAAATCCTAAAAAATGACAGAAATCAAAAACCAAATGATAAACTCCGTTGTCTCAGGCGTGACTTCGTAAATTTTGCCTAACATCGTGAAAAAATAATACCGGGGTTTCGACTTGGAAAGTCATCATAGGTGATCTGCCCTGCAGTTACACGATCCACGTCCAAATCCCTGGTCGCCTTAAAATAAATTTTAAGTGGAATAACTTATCATATAACTCATAATGTAGTTATCTTGTCATTCACAACTAAACTTTAAAGTTCATCATACTCGATGGTCTCTTAGCTTCGAGTCTTCATCGAGATACGCACTAGTTATGAAATTTAGATTGACCTGATTTTAGCACTCATTGCCCATCATGCTATCCTAATTTTGGGCCCATCGATATTTAATACCCACTCCTCTACTAAACCTGCGAGGGGTCTTAACCTTTGTTCTAGCTTTGGTAGTGATAAGCGATGCTTCTAAAATGTAAATTTAGAAAGTTAACTTGAACTCATAGATAGCAAAATTCCCCACATTCGGTATCTCAAGAATTCAAAATGGTAAGAATTTGGAAAACTATACCGGCTTATTCTATTTCATCTTTATGTCTATTCCCCAGCACAATTGATTCAGTATGCTTTCCCCAACGACTCTACTCCAGAGAACAATGATACTCAAACGATATCGAACTGTCTACCAAATTTATTTCAAATTCTTACAACGCGCTTTTCAACTGTCTAGCAGTCATCATCAGTTAAGACCCCCAGTCGTACCTGATGATGACTGCTTGACAGTTGAAACACGTGTTGCAAGAGTTTGAAATAAATTTGTTAGACAGTACGATATCGTTTGAGTATCATTGTTCAATATGCTGTTCTACAACATCTCTCCGGAGAAAGTGGAGTCTACTTCGGAGGAAGAATGACTTAAGGAATTGGAGAAAAACGGTCGCGTTGCTGGAAATTCCGATGGAATATGTGCGTGGGTATGCGGATGGATTTAGGGACGAGAGAAAAAGAAATACTGTCGAGGAATGGGTGCCTCGGTGGGGTGGAGGCGAGAGGATGGTTTGGTTGGGCGGATAACGCCAGCGAAGCTTACGTGTCTGTTGAGAGGGGTGGCAGGAATAGTCGACGGTCGGGAATCTGAGAAAGAAATGGAAGCGCCCAGCTTTCTTACTGCCCCCATACACCTCCCTACTCCTACTACCTCCCCCAAAACCTTAAAACCCTAAAACATTTCCCTTCCCACGCAAGAGGAGGAGCAGGGATGGCAAGGGAATGAATGAGGAATCCTGTCTGCTTTCTGTATGAGCAAAGATAACCAAGGTTGAGCGCAGGCAAGGGTACGGAAAACGCCAAATAAAATAGTAGGCAGGAAAAAAGCTAGACAAGTGAGTGTTCATAAGGTTTGGATTTATATGAAGAAAAAAATAAATAATGTGATCAGGTTTAGTGGATTTCTGCGGAATTTTGTCCATCCACCGCTTCACTGAAATGAAACTACCACTTTTCAAGGACTACCTGGACGAGACGATTTATTTGGGGTCAAAAATATTCGATATCGTGCTGAGGTGGTCATCACTTTCTATCCTCCGGCGAACAATAAAAACTTCAATGTACTTTTATTCGATTAGTTAGAAGGTAGCACTTGGATCTTTACTTCAACTGTTTTAAATCTATTTTTCGCCAAAAAACCTCGTCACAGCCATTTGGTATACATCAAAGGAAGGGAGAATGTTGACGGGGGAAGCAAGCAGCTGTACTTAAAGTATACTAATGCATCCCGAAACATAGTATTATGCATGCCCGTAAAATACATATTTCATCAAACAACTTGCTGATATCCCTTATAACAAATAAATATAACGGCTTATGACACACATAACTATTTAAGTTACGTGTAAAAGGTTAAAAAATTTCAATTACTAGAATATTTAGCTATTTATGGCTTTTTGCAATACTTTTATAATTTGAAATAATTCTCTCCCTTTCGGAAACGTGAAAAAGTCATCAAAGGATGCACTTATATTGATAATTGGAAATGTATATACTTTATTTATATATAGGTAAATTTATAATTTGTATGTTGTCAAATAACTCAATGATTATATAATACATTACACCATGGTTAAAAAAAACTACAAAGTATGGGGTGGAAATGAGGGCATTACTGCAAAAGCAAATGAAAAGGTTTATAAATACCCTTGAATGACAGATTAAATTTACATAGAAGAAACAGAATTGTTAATTACACAACACTCATTGTTTCATGTTCAAGAATAAAATGAGGCATACTAAAAATTCTCCTCTGCGTGTTGATAAAATATTTACAGCCAGTAGCGATAACATATTTTTTAGGATTTTCAGAACCTTCATAATTCAAAATATATCCAGCACTTTTATCTCCAGTTTATATGAACTTTAGCTTCCATCTAATTCAACGACCCTAAACTATTAGCATTTCTTAATTTTGTAGGGATTACCCGATTGCTAATTACCAAATAAAATGTCCGAGAGTACTACTAAAAGATTTTTTGCAAGGAACTCTGAGAGGATTAGAGAGAGGTTGAGAAGGAGAAGGAGAACTTGGATAAAAACCAGTGTTCAACGAGTATTATAAGGTTCGAGTTAGTCATACTGTGTAAATATAAAACACTTTTTTGTGCATATCTTTTGGATCATTATTCAGGGAAACGATAGGTCATTAAGCTCTTTTGGATGACTCAATTACTTTGAATCCAAAATCATTCTAATGCAAAATGAAAACCCTTATTTTTTCCACTAATGTGAAAAAATTATCAAAGGATGCACTTATATTGATAATTTTAAATGCATATGCTTCAGGTACATTCAAATATTATGTTGTCAAATGTCAAAATATGTTGTCAAATAAATTAATTATTATATAATACATTACACTATGGTTAAAAAGCTACAAAGTATGGAGAGGAAATGAGGGCATTACAGCAAAAGCAAAAGAAAAGCATTGATTTTATCATTCTAATTTCTAAATTCTTCGTATCTGGGGGTTCAGTTCATTCCTATGGTCATTCACTTGCTGCTTGAGGGCAATTACCTCAAAAAATAGCAAATATCGTGGAAACTAGAAGTATTTGGAAAGTAGAAGCAAATAACAGCCCTTGCACATGTAAGATAAGTTGACGAACTCGTCAGGTATTATCTCTTTCACGTACAGTATAAGAAAATGCATTCCAGAGTGACATGATTACACAACACTATTGTTTAAGAAGCACTGAATTTTGGACGCTGCGAAAAGGTATTGCTCAAAAATATAGTCTAGGAGCCAATAAAATGCCGTTTTAAGAAAATAACGCGATATCTTTTAAAGAATTGGCACAAAAAATTCATTCTTATCTTTCAGTACGTAACAAATAGCGCTGGATGACACATACCAACGTAATCATAAATGCCATGTTGTGTGGAAAGTGAAGAAGGAAAAGAGAATTACTCGTATTCAGAAAATTGAACATTAGGACAATAGAGTTGGAAAATACAAGGGTTATTCAGCTACACATATTAAAAATAAATGGAATTTTGATCGGAGAAAACCAAGTGGACGGGTTAAAAGTGTTATCACCACAACGACCAGGATAAGATAAGCATGGAGCTATAAAATATATATCATTGTTTGATACCACGGATTTTAAAAATCACATCATAAATGGTCATCTCACTTATGAAATTTACATGTATCTCTCTCTCCATGCTTTCGCACATTTTCTTCGCCAATTAAGCCCATGCCCAACTGAGCAATTTCCTCTAAGGGATTCTTGAACACCCATCATCACTGAATACAGCCAGGAATGTTATGGGAATCCCAGAATTCCTCAAACGGTATCTCATTTCTCATTTCCTACAAGGCCAATCATAAGGATAGCTTTATATTTTGGAATAAGTTATAATGGAACTACCTATCAGAAACCTAAAAAAAGCTCCAGCGTCACTTGTTGGAATGAATCAAATTAGAATGAATCACAACTCAGCCTTGATTGATTAATATTGAAAAGTACGAATTTGGCATTACTGTTTGCAGACCCACCACCTGCAATTGCAACAATTATTATGTGTGGCTTGGAAAACAAAAGCGCTCCTTGTAAACCGTCGCTATTTGGAATACCATTACGACTTCCCTCCTGAGAACCTATTAACTTAATGAGAGGTAAGTTTTAGATTTAGAATTTCTGTGAGAGAAATGGTGTGAAATATACTGTTACTGAAAAACTCATACCATTGAGTTTGGCCTACCCGAAAACGTTCCAGCAGTACGAAGTGCAGAGCATGCCTCAAAAAAGTTCACCACTGATCATTCTCAAAAATTGCACACCGGATATTTGTGAGAGCTAGGTTGATGTGGTAGCGAACATCCCATCCTAATGTACCAAGTTCTAATCTCTGAATAGGCAACAATACTGGGAGAACCCCGATCTCAACTAGCGATGACTTGGACGGAAAATTTCTCTTTCTCCTCCTGTCGGAAGGAGAAAAACTCCTTCCGACCGATTAAACGTTCAATATTGTGCCCTTTGGATCCTTTAGTTAAAAACACATTAGTCCTGTCCCAGGGTTTCTCTCCAATATTTCTCCATTAATAAATTAACCCTACCCGCATGTTCTACTACGCTAAATGACCTCATCTGCCTCTCTCCGATCCAAATAACTAACCAATCAGCATTAAGTGAAGGAAGTTAACTACTTTCCATCACCCACCAACGTTCGAAAAATTTAGTGCTTTTGAACCCGAGACCCCCTATTTTGGAGCTAAGTGCTCCACCCAATGGACGGAGGTGCCGCATTATCGATGGCAGAGCTCTTGAAAAACTCCACGCGGTGAGCGGCGGGAATGCGGTTCCCGCGTCGCAGGACATGACCAATGAAGAGAGGGAGGCACACCTCCTCCTTCCCTGGATCAATGACCGCCTAAACTTCCGCAATGCGAAAAAAAAGTGTGATGCCTCTCCTTCCCATAATGCCCTCCTGACTCCTCCGACCACTCATCTTTCCCTCCGTTTCTCTCTTCTTTGTCAGGAGTGGTGGGCATAGCGAGTAGAAGTACCAACAGCCGCCGCTTTCCTCAACACTCATCCCGCATCATACAACCGTGAGACGTGAAACACTTCAAACGTGGCAAGTTGGTGAGAAATGATGCTGCTGAAAACCATGTGAATCACATGACAAATAATAGTTTATCACACTCCAAAACAATAAAGTCTCTAGAAAATAATTATTGGAGGTGTAATAAAGGGGTGATCCCCCAGAAGTAAGGAAATCCAAGCAAGATATTCTCTGTCCACTGCTGTTCTACACTCTAGCTTCCTGTCGGATAATAACTTTCTATCTAAAGCGCCCACATTCAAGCAAAGTATTGATCTAACCGCCACTCTAATGATGCTAGCTATGCATATTTTGGAAAAATAAAAAAGTTTGTACGCAAACAATGTCTCACGTTTTCATATCTTAAAATTAGGTACCAAAAAATTCATTAATGATCGCTCAATTACAGAATATTGATATACATAGCCCCATATGGGTATGAAACAAAAAGATTTTTAAAAACTTATGAAGACAATGGTCCTTCGAATGATGATGGTTGAGATGTGCATGGTTTCTTTTAAAGGCATTGCATAGTAATTGTATGCGTTAAATTTTCAAGGAAGATATTTTTAGACGATACGCTTAATCCAATCAACTTCAGTCAAGTGTATTCCGGAATATTGATTGAAATGGATTTAAAAAATAAACCACTCTTTATCAATTTATTTAGCCTTTTTACCTCATGCAAAAACGATAAAAACGTGTTGCTGCAGACTTAGCAAAGTCAAAATCGAAGCTATATAGACCGAAAATCATGAATTTCCAATGATTTGAGATCATATCTCTAAATGATATGGATCCAAGCCTTCAATCTGAGAATCATCCATCAATTGGACGAGATTTGAGCCAATATGGACTGGCCGTAATTTTGTGAGAGAGCCCTTCGACAATGAAATACTATTTTGAGTCCGCCTCTTCTGCCATCAATTTTGAGAACCGAATCGTCGATCAAAAATTAAATTTGGGTTTATCAAATGGAAAATATCCTCTCACAAAAGAAAAATATATTTGGTACACTAAGCTGAGATTGTATTATACGCTTTTGCATCGACTTTCATATTTAAATTCTGTAATCGTCTAATGCAAATGTTCTTCAATCATCGGTTTGTTTCTAGTCAAATATAGCGCATAAGTTTTTCTATCTCAAATTTTGACCATTAACTGGGTAAAGTTGATATCTATGACGGCTTTGCAATATGCTTTAGTTTAAATATAACTTCAGCCATGTTTTCAGATCTCATTTTTCCCACTGATTGAGGAAGAGAGGCTACTACGTAAATCTTTAAAGTAGGCTCACCCAGCGTAACAAAATGATGTAATAAAAGCCCCATTTATCAATCATGCAAATCGTAGACATTGATTTCGCAATACGATTCAAAATGTTCTTTAGCCTTCCTTTGAGAAAATTTGACGGAATTTATATATTATCCAGCCATGTTAGTGTTTTTGAGAGAAAATTTTTTTTTGAGATATCCATACATTGACCGATAAAATTATCTTGACTGATGTAAGATTTAAGGCTTTCCTGGCAAATACATAAAATATATAGTTCTCGGGTTTCCCAGTTGGAAATACTCGGTATACATTATATTATCTAGACTGTTCAAATATCCGCTTGACAATTTTTACCGCAGTGTCTATGGAATCGACCACCGTTTTCCATAAGCTTAACGCCTTCGACATAACTTTGGAATACGCACTGGGAATATGACCTCGTCTGGATAGTGCAGTCTCGAAACACTTTTCGTATTGGGTACATTGGTATCTACATCGAACTAAAACATAGTCTATAGGTATTGAACATTTTGTAAACATGCATGGTACAAATAAGGCGTGATATACACTTCTGAAAATAACAATGTAACAAATAAGAAAACAAGCACAGAATAAAAAGATAAAATATTACCATTTGATAGTCGTTCTCCGCCAGATAATGGCTCTCACTTCATTTTTTCCCTGAATCTTCTCGGTACATATTGAATTTTTATCGTAGACATCATGCGATCGACAAACTGGATGATGCAAATGAGGTTTCTTCAATACTCAACGCGTTTTCGTGCTTTAGATCCCTTAAAAGGTCCCATCAATCCTTGACCTTAACGATCAAGGGGTAGGGTAGTCACGCCAAGCGTACTCCTCATTCCTGGGGCTGCCGAATGGGAGGACAGGGCATGTGTTTGGAAGGAGGAGAAACCGGAAGCAGTGGGAATGGAAAGAGAAATAAAGAGGGGCATTGAGATGGTAATGGGCAATGTGGGCGTAATGTATGTAGGAAGACCATAAGAAGTCTGTCCTCTGGAGAGATATTCCCCTCCAGCGTAATAACACCGCCGAAGGGACCAATCATGCCGGATAGCCATTACGGACTGCCTCCAATCCCTTAAAAACTCAACTACTTAGCCATGAGGACGAAAGAAGGAATTCTACCTTACCATCTGGTGATCATAGTTTATACAACCCCTGCGTGTTCGCAAATTTTACTTTACTCCACCGTCGCAGCGGATGGCTTCAATACTATGTTCGTACAGTGTGACAATGACCATAATTTACCGATGTATAATATGGCCTTTCCATTTTTAGGGCGTCAATATATGACATCAACATCTGATTTTGGCTACTTTCTGCACGCGCCCGTCGTCCTGAAGAAGACTGAAGAAAATAATCACGCTAATCAAAACATTTTTAACCAAAGGCGTTCATTGGCGACTGATCAAAATTAAATTAAAGTTTGAAAGGTTAAACTAAACTACAGGGAAGCTCATGTAAAACGCACCAGATCAGGTATAATTGCAAAATAGAAATTTGCATAAAAATCCATCGTTAACTTCACTAATAAGATTTTAATAACATGATCCGAGTTCTGACACTTTATTTCATCCTAAGGCGTGCATGATACTTCATTACATAAAGTGTCGATAAACGGATTGTGTCTATAAGAGTGGAGTTAAGTGGAGTTAACAAATATTTTCCAATTTTTATGTGATGGATAACTTCCCTTAAGTGTAGCCTTCGATCGTTTTCTTTTGAACATTTAAATATTTACAGCATGAATCCTTTACCAACTCGTATTTTTTTCAAATAAATTGGGATAATACTTTTAATCACTCGATGACAAAATATTACGTGGATCAAAAAAATCATATCATACCTGAGACATGCTCCGTGACTACAGTCATTACTAACGATATTTACTCATGAAAATTTGAAACGATGGGTAACGTTCATACACCTTGAAACACCTTGGTCGTCGTATGTCATTTATTGGTTGCATTTAAAATGTGCGTTTGCTACCGCTAGTTGATTAACGAATTCTTACTATGCACTAAACCTACATTGATTATTGAAATATTGGCAAAACACAGGGTGATTATTTCCCGTATAAAGTTTATATTCCATTAGTGGAGTAATGATTCAAAATATCACCATAATGTACACGTTTGTACGCAGCTTAGTCACGAAAGCATCAAATGGGAAAAGAATCAACGCATAAATTAACGGTAGAGAAATTCATCAAGCGCCGGGGTCAAAATCTGTGGTTGAATATTCTTTCCGTTACGTACATCGAAGGTAATAAGAGTTCCATAATCGATAATGCTTATATCGAATGAATGACTATGATGTAATTAAGAAAATTTCAATTTATGGTAAACATAAAGTTAATGAAAAGTATGCCATATTGTGGTCAACTAAAGATGAACTACACATCATAAAACCCGACCTATGAATTCTTTAACGTATTTGATATTTTATCTGACCCTTACAACTGTAAAGTAAAACGAAAATTGGAGGAGGCTCACAGAGTAATCGCCGTATGATCCCACGAAGTGTTTCTTGATGGTCTTCAATATTTTACCCAGTTCTCATTCCTTGGTGTGACGATCTAGTCGGATCTTGCGATTCTCCGCAACGACAATCTCTTTCTTTCGCACTATATACACACTAATTCCCTGCTGCCCGTATTTCTCTCTCTCTCTCTCCGAATCGTAGGAAAAAACGTAGGAGGAATAAAAACACGGCAGGGAACTCCAATAAGAGGGCTTATTGGAGGAAGATTAATGATGTTGCTACATGCCACCGCGGTGATCACCGCTCGCCTCAGGGGCACTCTCCACCTACTACCCCCATCACCCACAACCCCCTTCACTCCGCCTAGGGGAAAGATTTCAATTTTCCATCCAGCTCACCGCCCACATCTCCCACTTCCCTTATCTTTATCTCCTTTCTTTGCCTCACTCTACCCCTTTCCAATATGTTTTGCCTCAGAAAGTTACTTGACGATGGCCAGGCATTCTACATTTTTCTATGCATTATTTCTGATGGAAAGCAAAAAAAAGCCAAAATGCTATAAGAAAAACCTGCAAAAAGTAGACAATCCTCAAAATTATGATGGAAAAAAGACAGAAACTAACCCAATTGGATGAATGGGTAAGCTGAGAGATGAAAGATGATGTGCCATGGAGTGACATTGATGGGATATGAGGGCGATCTTCAGAAGCTGACGATTCTTGTCTAATCTTATAGTTTTAAAAGACATGGATGGAATTATTATCAAGCTATTCATAATATAAACCATTCACTATGAGGAAATTTTGAACACTGTATATCCTTAAATAAAATTACGTATATATGCTAGAGCATAGAAGTAAAAAAATTAAGATATTATATTGCGTTCAGTGATGAATTAATCTGGCCTACAACGAATTAAAATGTAATGTCACTTGGTAATGTCACTTGGGTTAGGAAATAAACGAAACATTATGTTTCAAAGGATAAATAGAATTCACGACAGCGAGTTTCTGTATACAAATAACTTAAATGTTCAATTTAGTTTGCTAGAATTTTGGGATGATTATATTATTTTGTATATTATTTACGGCTCTTAATAAATACCAAAAAATGTTGTTGGCATCATTAAAAAGCGCCCAGGCACCCATATCAAAATAGTTCCATCCCAACTTCTTCCAAAAAATGCTACCATGGCGATCAACCCCATTTAAATCTGCTATTATATAAATGGTTGGTGAAATAACTCTTATTTAAGCTCTCAGCATGGAGAAACCAACAAAATACGCTTATTTAACATCAGTCCGTTGCACGACCATCATGTCACATTATATCCTCACTCAACCCTTCGTATCCATACCTCTTCTACTTCTACCGGATACCTTCCTCTGGTTACTTTACCTGCATTTAGATCATACTTGTGTTAAAAGCTATCAATAAATTTAGATGGAATTACTACCTACTATCTATGTGCTTGCAAATAAGTATGTATCCTGTAGTAATGTACAATTTCATTTCGCGGTGAAACCTTACGAAAGACCGTTCTTTCTAATGCGGCAATAATGGTAAAGAGATATAAGCGTCCACTCTCCCTGAACTTATTTCCCAATTTCATAAATTATATTTGAGCCTGAGGCCATAAAAATAAACACTCGCTGCATGAACGGTAAATAGAATGTCTATCTTCAAGCTCTGTACAAAATCTGGCTGACCACCTATATTGCAAAAAAGTTAGCGAGAACCATGTGAAGTATCTCAGTCCGTCAACTTGGATGAGTCAATTCAGTGCAGTTCAACCTTGTTGACAGCTCGGAACATGCGACAATGTATTCGAATCTCGTGAAGAGAAGCAATAAGTAGGATTGGTGGATGACGGACGTAATGGAGAGATAAAATGATCCAAAAGAGTCAAGGAACGGGGGAAGGGAGAGGAAGGGACTAGATGGGAAATAAAGAGAGGTGAGTATAGAAGAAGAATCCTCCTCCCTTTTAGGTATAACCGGCCGTCCGGCCTTCCCGAAGAGTCCAAAAGATCGGTGCCGAACACGCCAATCGAACATTTCCCGCAAACACGGAAGCACACACACACATCAAAAGGAACACACAAGGCCAAGAGACGATCCACCCACCCATCAGGAAAGAGCCTCCGACGTCCTTTGCCTCGTCCCGCTCCCGCCTCTTTCTACTCTCGGCCCGTATTACGGAAGGCACAGACCAGCGGCGCGGAAGGCAGATGGGAGGAGGTCGGTTTGTCGGGAATAAGGGAGGGAGAGGGTATGAAAAAGGAAGAGGGATCGAAACCATGTGATCTACATCCAACCGACGACGCTGTAAACAGTCCCTTAAGGCCCCACCCCTTTAAAAAGCATGAATAAAAACCGAACGTCTCTTTTGGCTGTCTCTTGCTTTCTCCCACCGACAGCACAACGCCTGACCCAGTACTATTGGCGTTCATCCGGTTACAACGTGGTCAAGCCATTGCGTTGCGAATAGCATTCTTTTTCCTGAAGCGACCCGTGACAAACAACCACTCGCAGGGAAAGCACTTGCGGGAAGAACTCCGTAAGTAAATTTCCGAGTAATTTTCTCAAAGACTCTGCAAAGCGGCTTTAGGAACATATACAGTGATGCCGAAGTGTTGACAAAATATTTATACATGGCACAGCAGTAGGAATATTATTCAATGGTG
Organism: Ceriagrion tenellum; assembly: GCA_963169105.1. NCBI lineage: Eukaryota > Metazoa > Arthropoda > Insecta > Odonata > Coenagrionidae > Ceriagrion > Ceriagrion tenellum. The sequence goes on along the minus strand of OY720639.1, from coordinate 124,899,922 downwards.
GCACATAACTCATGCAAAATGTCTCAAGATATCCTAAATGACTATCAGAAAAATAAATTTTACAATGGCTCCCTTAGGCTGCAGCACTTATTATCATAAATTAAGAAAGTTATCTCTACCAAGATCTCATATTAATTCACAATTTTATTATTTTTATTATTTGTCAAATACCCTTTTGCAAACATAAAAATAATTTTAGAAGCCAAAAAATCGCGATTTTTTAGAGGAAGGGACAATTGAATGTAATTTCAATCCCCAAAACTTTGCTTTCGATGAAAATTATAAACTTTGGCAGTTACTTCAAACAGGAATGAGGTATAGAATCTCGTTTCACACGTAAAAAGCTATATCATCTATATCATTATGTACAGTGAGAGAGTGATTGAAGCTCAAATATTTCTTAGTTTGTTTACGAGTGAATAGGGATAGAATTTAGGTTGCAATACATAGATATAAAGACATACATAAAAATCTGTCTTAATCATCTTATAATCTGAAGTTGTTGCTCTGAAGTTGTGTCTTATGAACATTTAGTGATGCTAAAAATTTGCTACTAAAGGAATTTAGATGCAAAGTTTGAATGCGGAGAAATTGTTTTAACTTAGAATAATAGAAAAGGATATCCAAGTATTCAGAAATTTAAGAAAATACATTCTTGAAAAGTCAACAAAGGGCAATGCAAATAACCTTTTCATGAAAGGTCAATATTAAAAATTGATCAATGTCTGAAACTTCGCTAGGCAGAGGCAAGTTTCATTAAGGAGTACTAATACGAAAAGTTGAGATAGCGAAAAAAGCAATTTGAAGTCATTTTTCTGGCGGATTGGATGTCTACCTTAAACAAGCAAGATAGAACCTTTACAAAAAGCACCGAGAAAATTCCTCACTCATGGCACGATGGTTCCAAAAGCTCATCCATGAAAACTGATACTTATCGTCTCTGCAGGACTAAATGCAAACCGAGGCCACATATACACGCTATTGATATTCTTTCTCACCTCCATAAAGGACGAGAGCCACATTTTCAGCATATATTTCCATAATAAATTTTAAACGGAAAAGAGACCCTTCTAAAAGGCCTGGGCGGAAATATTTGCAAATCCCTTAGTCTCTTAAGGAAAATTTGAAGAATTTTCCTCTCAAATAGGTATGTTATATCTAGAATAACTCACTTTATCAACAATTAGAGTTTAAAAATAACTTCTTTAACGATTCTATTTCTTCGAATCGTCTCCTTCGTTCATTTAACGACTCCTCGCAGGACGTTATAGAGCCTAATGAAACATGTTAACATAAGGTTTATCATTTTCTAATATTAATGAAGTTTGCTAAGGGCTAATATATGAGAAAATTTGGGTCTAAGAAACTAATATAATTCCTTATAGCTCATCTTTTTCTTCGACTAAAAAAATCTTTCGGAATACATAGAAAGTGGTATATAAAAACTTCGACTTAACCTTGTAAGTGCATTGTTACTGTAAATGGAATTACTACCCTGATGCAATGTTTTTACTTAATTTATTTTTTAAAAATATTAAATATAAATACACTAATACAACTGTATCCGTAAACCATTTCTAAGAACTAAAAAACATGGTGAGTTATAAGCAAAATGTGAACATAATAATCGCGTCTGCTTAACCTATTGCAGCTAGAACGTTACTTTTATTAAACTTCATGATTTCACTTCATAAAAACCGTTATTTGATTGCAAATGTTGATAGTCCGATGCTAATATAAACATGAATCACGGAAATGCAGGCTGAATAACGACAAAAGCAGAAGAATCTCCCAAAATTTATTTTCCCCACTCCCATCCTGCAACATATGCCGTACGTGTCGCATAGCATAGGGTTAAGTCATCTACCACTAAGGATAGCATAATATTCGTTGGCCGGACCGCACTTGGATTAGTGACAAAGATAAGATATAACAAAAACAGAGGTCAGACCTTTGTGTTTTTGTAAAGATTTTAAAACATAACCCATAAAAAATTTTATTAATATGGGATAGTAGTTTGATTTCATATTTTTCAGCGCATGTATTAACTCTAATCCTCAGTGGAGGAAGATGAAGGAACCTCAGCGGTAAAGGAAAAAATAAGACTTTTTTATTCTTGATGGAGCGTAAAAGCTCAAAACTTGGCCATAAACACAAAAAACATTGGTTGAGAAAACACTGGACACTGGAAGTGTTTTTAATGATCCCATGTACAACACTGAAAAAACTGAAGAAAATATTTAAATGGGTTAATTACATATGCCATATGAAGATCCATAAATTGGAGCCATGAATTATGGCAAGGCATATAAATTAAGCGTTCTACAATGACACGAGGTAATATGAATATAATGGAGTACATAGAAAATGAAAAAAGATAACACATCTGTTACTTCAAATTCTATCATTCAAATCGTTTTCTCTGCAGATTAATAAGTCTATCGCTGCAACCTGTCAATCCTGTAAGACAATATCATGTATTTTTCCCCAAGTTCAGAATTCTCATCTAATAATATTCATATCAAACTCCCTCGACCTCCAGCACCTTTGCCTGTAACACTCCTGTGTATTTTTTCCCATCTGTCCCAGACTAACTCCTACCCAGCGCTCATTACAAAAACTCACTTGCGGTGGATGATTTGGGTTAAGCAGTAGGGAGCTCCGCGAAAGTTTCGCAAAAAATAAACACGTTTATACACTTTTGTAGGGACTTTGTCAGGAGGAACGAGAAGTCTATTGCAAAGTTAAGGGTGAGAGTAAGTGGTGTTAGAAGCTGGGAGGATTAAAGCGAAGGCGCGGCACTAAGACTGGTCTGAGGGGTTGGGTGGGCAGTAACTGGGCGATGGGAGAGGAATAAGAGAAAAAAACAGGTCAAAGAGTGAAGAATATAGGAGAAGAGAAAAAAATAGGAGCAAAGGGAGAGATACATTTAAGCACTTAAGAGGAGGGCATATGAAAGATGGCCAACTCCTCCGAAGAAATAAGGAGCCATGTGTTGAAAGAGTAGTCAGCAATGCTCAATTATGATGTATAATATGATATGCAAGGAAACATATACTCACAGAATGTTACAAAGCATTAAGAAAAAACATAAATTGAGAAAAGTAAAATCTCTCAAGGAAGTAAAAAGTACAGAAGGAAAAATGTTAACTTCTGTTTAATTATTTCTTTAAATAAAAAATGGATTGCTTTTTTGTAAAAAATGCTTGTATATTTTAAATCACGAATAAATTTGCATGAAATCTTCTAAATTAATAATGGAAAAGTGTTTTGGAATTAATGAAAAAATTTACAGCTATCCTGAAACACACATGCAGAAATAGGGATGTTTTGTATGATGATATTTCTTGGTAATTAAGAATATAAAGCATTTATTTGGTAGAAGGGCCATTGAGGGAAGGGAAGGGAAAATTGAGAAAGTACGGAGCTAGACCAATCTCACAACTAAGGAAACAAATATTTATGATATATTCTTTCAGTTACTCGAGTAACTTTCCTGAAAACAAGAAATCTTCATTCAGATAAGAAAGCTATGTTAATGAATGACATAGCGTTATACCGTTGAAACAAATACCAAATACGGAATATGAAATCAATAAAAAGTATTTTAATCAATATAAATGGGCTGCAAGTTGAGCTGTGAAATGGCACCTTTTTTAAATAAGGGCAATTCCAACGTCTGTTTTCTCTTTATAGTTAATTCCTCATTGAAAATATTTAACTTACCCTTGAAGAAGCTAGTGACGCCATTTCTTGAACAAATATCAAATTTCACCTCGCCTAAACGAATTATTCCAACTTCTGTGACCATTTGCATCGATTTGCATAATTACATTGTCACAGAGCTACGGCAATGACAGGTCAAGAAACTAGGATTTGACGATGCGCGCGTTTGGAGCGATTCAATTTATTCTGCGAGCGACGTGGTAATGTGGGGCAATGGACGTTCCTGGATCGTAAAAGTGGGTGAAATGAGGAATCATTGCAATGAGGTCGTTGAAATATACTTTATGCATGGGTTGCAATGAAAAGAATGCATATGTTTATCGGCATTAGAGAAAGATGAGAAGGCACGGATTAAAATCGCAATTTTTGTCAAAAATGAAGTCATCACATAATGAGCCACCAAGAATTGTTCATATAAGTAGCCATTTATAAATAGTTTATATTCCCCCTCCTTTAGCACAGACATGTTTCGTTTGACCTGTTAAGATAATGGAAGTGTAGTCAACAAATATTCTTCACTTATTCCTGCGGCTTTTTATGTCGCAATTGATAATTGGATGCGCTAAAATGTTTTTCGAGTGCTCATCATAGTGTGACGTAAAAGATAAGTAAATTCTTAACGTATCCTACATTAGATATACTGCTGCCATCGCTGATACATCAGTCAAGGGTGTTATATTTCGGCATTTCTTTTCCTTCGGGCTTCATGAGAAACGTATGTACATCATTGACTCAATTCATTAAGTGGGCAATTAAAACAACAGTCCTATAATCGTTCACTCGCCCTGGAAATGAATGAGGGACACGTATTTCGTCCGTTTCGGTTAAGTGGGTTAAAAGACGGCAGCATGAATATCGGACTGGGTGTTTTAAAGGAGACACAAGGCAGCGGAGGGATGAGACCCGCATGCAGAAGAGAGAGTGGAAGGGTTGTGGCCAGACCGAAGTATGGAGTCACAAGGAGACGGAGCGAGGCGACTGGGAAGGAGGAGGATGGCAAATGCTTCAAGGGGTGAAGCGAGCAAAGAAGACGGGGGCTTACGGGGGCGCCGGGACAAGGGAAGACGAGGAGGTGGGAGAAGGAACGAAGGCCCGAGGTGGGCAGGCGTACACTCCTGCGAGGTCACCATGCCATGCGATTAATTATTAGCGCAGTAATTAAAACGTGGGGCGGAGAGAAAGGGACAGGGGTGTTGGGCGAGGGTAAGGCGAGGAAGAGGCAGGATTTCGGTCCGAGAGAGAGAGAGATGTAAAAAAAAGGAGTGGGAGTGAGGTGGGAATGAAGAGAGGGGTTACGGAGGGTAGGGGATAGAGCCTGAGAAATATGAGTGGGATGCAAGGTGGATTGAGAGGGGGTGAATGTAGCTCGGACGGGCGACTGCGGAATGGGAATGTAATGCGATGGCGGGAAGGCTTGAGGACGAAGAGAGAATAAAAGAAAAATTTACGCGTACAAAAGGCGAGAGAGAAAGAGATTTGGAAAGCGGTGAACGGAGTAGCGCGGCAAAAAAAAAACAAAAAAAAATAAAAGAGAGATGGGGGGGATAAAACGCAAAATAAAATTAAGCAGAAAAAGAAATTTTTTGCGGAGAGTGGATATGCGTGCCTATCGGTGTTCCCTCGTATTCACACAAGGGTCTCGTAATAAACCCCTCCTTGCATGATGTTTTCTAAATTCATGGAATTTTTTTAGGAGACCGAAAAAGTGCATATATGTATTAAAGAAATTTTTTTTTGAAAAATATTAATGGCAGAAATATAGTTTGTAAACATAATAATTATGATGTTCCTCACGAATGATTGATGTCTTCCAACATTATGTATCTTTATGTGTCGGCCTTACAAATCACTATAAACAAGGCAATGGATGACAAAATGAGACAGTTGACACATTCTTAAACTGCAACATTCTGATGAAACTGGCCGCTTTCATTAATGATAGGTGAGGGAATATGGGATAAGTTATGGAGATACACCTAGCATCAGCATTAGACGTCTCTTAAAGCTGTTTCTTAAGGGGCCCATAGGTTAACCTCCCAACAAACAAACAAACCGTTATCCTTGAGATTTGCAGGAACATTTTACCAAATGAATGGTCACGGGTTCCCTTAAATATCTCATCAAGAGCCAGAAATGTTTTCTTTTTCAAAGATAACATAAAGAAAAATAATGATAATTTATTTTATAGGGGAAGTGCAATAATGTTGGGCCAAGCGGTGGGTCCTCCTCACATGTGGTGTCCTCTCAATGTTTAAGCCCTTTAACTGTCTCCTCTCCTACGGGTACAAATAAAAATGATTCGCGGAGGGAGAATTGCGATGTACAAAATGAAGAATGGACTGAAGTGGGAGAATGAAGGAGGAGGGGCGAGGAAGACAAGAAGTCTCTTTTCTCACGAATGAATTCTCTTCTCACCATCTTTCCATTCACTCCTTTTATCCCCAAATTACCACCATTTCTTCACGCAATCATTGGCACTTTAAACGACTTTCATATCTTTAGTTCTCACATTTTCCAAGGACCAGGTTCTCTTAATGCCAGGCTAACTGGCTCTATCGTCTCTGGCTAACCATAAACATCGAAAAAGACTTGAAGTTCAACTTGATGCGAGTTTAGGGTAAGGAATTAGGTAGTGTATTAAGATCAGGGATAATCAACAGAGATTTATGGACGGTAGAACGCGGTAACATGATTCCACCGTAAATAACAAAGTCTCATTATTTGGGTTTAATATATTTAGTAAATCTCGCGCATTATGGATTTTTGTTTAGAATCTTAAAACCGCTGACGAGCCTTTTTTCAAATTTAATCAACGTCATGAGAGCTCATATAGGTAAATAAATACAACAAACCATTCATCTTTAAATTATTTTTCACCAAAACTCTCCGGTGTTTTTATAAATTGAATGATTATTTAACACCAATTGGTTGAAACAATCTAAAGTATTTCTTGATCAATTCTCAAATGGAATAAAGTGTTTATGTAACACATATTTGCTCATGTAATTCAAGCAAAAAAACTTCACTCGTGACTATTATACTGCGGTTCTCCAATAAATGGCCTTGTCAATATCAATATACTATAAACGCACTCCCCTACTTTACTAACCCACTAATTATATTCACGTCGTATTATCTCAGTAAAAAATTTGAGCAGTCCGGAATAATTGTTAAAATTAAGAGTGATGAACAACAGTAAAATAAACAAGGAAATCAATAAACAACGAGAATTTGATGGCACACAATTAGGTTGATATGTTGTTACGATAATCGATGATACAATCTTATTCAATAAGGAAAATGTGTAAGAATATATATTGATAGAGTACAAGTTATTCGATCATCTGCTTTATACACTATTGTGAAACGGGATGTAACGTACTGAACTGGTAGTGGTCATTTGGAGCAAAATATTATTATAGCGAGTAAGAACTGACGATGTTTACTTACTCAATGAAGAAATATTTACGAAGTTAAATGTAGTTTTTCACTGTAGTTTTTAGACTTCAATGATCTCAATATGACTTAATTTCACTACTATAAAAGGAAAGCTAAGCTAAAAGCGAGACAATATCATTTATACTTTTTACTGCTATTTTTGATAATGTTTTTAAGCGTGCGGGAAGAGAAAGAAAAGTAATTGGATGTGAGTCTCCCTAATCCTTCCAACCTCTTTTCATGTTCTCCTTCCACCTCCAGGCCTCACTTTATATATATATATATATACATATCTGACACCCCTTCCTTCCTCCCCAGCCCCCGTTCCCCCGTCTCTCCGCTCTCGGTTCATCAATAATTTTGAGTGAGGCCTCATCGGACGTAAGTGCTTATGTGGGTGTTCGCCTCCCCTCCTCAAAAACTCCTACCTTCCACCCTCCCCCTCAAGTTCACCTTCCCCACCCTCTTTCCACGCTCGGAACCCGGAGTCTCCATTCCCTTCGCCGCCCTCAAGTATCGAAGCCATCAACGTGCACTTCTTCTGCCTCCTCGGGAGTGGTACGGTCTCGTATACAGCCAATGCCTTCAGCGCCCACCCCCCGCCACACGTCCCCGGGTCAAGTCCTCGTGACCTCCAGGAGACCAACCCCGCTCTTCACCCAGGCCTACCTTCCTAGCTAGGTTCCTCTCCCTGTGGCGCACTTTCAAAACTGCCCGAGGGAGTTTTAGCTTGGTCATGCTGCGAAGGGCTATTTAGTTCGCGCTAAGAGGCTTTGATTAAATGTTAACCGTTCGATCTCATCACGTCGCGGTCCCTGCAAGGGCACCCACTCCCCGTGCCTCTCTCCATCCCCAACCATTGAGGGGTTTCCCGCGACGTTGCCCCCATCCGAACCGACAATCTCTCCTTCCCCTCTTCGCCCAGTCCACTCCATCACCTCCCCGAGCGCACTAACTACATCTCGGCTTTGCCTAACTCAACGCCCTCCGGAAAGAAGAGGGGATGGGGAAGAGGAGATAAAACGGGAGGTCGGGTGAGTCATCTTCAAAAACGCCCAGAACGAAATATTTTCAGACACATTTGAGAATCAATGGGATATTATGAATATCTCTCAGAGACAGATGGAGGGGGCAGGTTCATAAATACGCCGTGGAATATTTCATAGGAAGGATTGGAAAGCAACAGCATTGGGTGACATTGGGCTGGAAATTGGTATGCTAATAAACAACTTTAGTTTAAAGTATTTTTCCCAACCGGAGGAGATGAATCTGACAACGATCGCTGAAAGTTGAATACCCTTGAGTACCATTCTTAATTACTAGTCAAGATGCTAAATTTTCTGTTGTTCACTCAAGTTACCTGAGCCCTGCGAACGAATTTTTTCTAATATATATGACCTGATTCTTTATGAAATAATGGTAACTAGTTATCAGCTTAACACCTCTGATGTTATTTTTTATGGTTAATTAAGCTGAATCACAAAATTTTAGTTCAACTTCGCTGATATTTTTCTGTTTTCACCCTTTTATCATGACTATATAATCTATATAATGCCTAAAACTGAAAATTATAAGTAATACAAGTCTGAAAAAGAATTGGAAAAATATTTAATATCTTCACTTTATTTTATAGAATTTATTATCATACATTGCGGATTATTAATTGTTAAAATTACTCGATTGCAAATATTTGCAATTTATAACCAGAAAGGGAACACGAGAGAAAGTATTCGTTCATGCTACACATATGCTTACTTCATGAAGCCTTTTTGAAACACTGAGTAACTCCAAGAAGAAAAAAATATTTAATCCAAATAACAACATCTAGCTGTCATGAGCAGCATCAATTAGTCCATTCAACGTAGGGTATTTTTAAAATTCATTTTGGTCTTTAATCTTTCATTACTCTGCTACTATTCTTTGAAAGTAGCACAAAGTTCAATACTATGGAGAGATTATATATCTGGCGAGTAAATTGAAGCTGATAGAAAAATAAATAATAAAAACGAAATAAGAAAATAATAAGAGTAAATAAGAATTATAGCATTCAAACTATAAGAACAACCTTAATGTAAACTTACTGTACAGTGGTTATCCAGTTTAAAGTGCAGGCGGATCAAAACTTTAAAAGGGAAAGACGATAAACTCGAGGAAGCAAAAAAATACAAGAGGTCTGCCTGACTAATATGATTTATTTGCCTACGAAAAACGGTTCTACGGCCAAAATGAAATAATTGGAGGAGAAAAGGTTGTTAGGGACCTGATATATATTCGGCAAAAATACAACCAATTACAAAAATATATATAACGAATTTAGTATGCCTTGAGGAGCCAGCATTTTATTAGCAGTAAGCTCTTGCATTAACAGAAGAGAACCTGAAAATGCGCTAATAAATAGTGAGAAAATTAATAAATCATGAAAGAAAAAGATAAAAAAGGTTGGCAGGTACAAAACAAAAGGACAGCAGGAAAAGGAGGAGTGAGAGCCATACAGACTAAGGACCAGACGCGGGAATATTAAGATGGTTTCTTCAGTCTCCGCATGGGGATTAAAGTGCTCAGGAGAATGCTGAAAGCCACGTAAATCGGTGGGGAGGTGGAAATTTTAATTAGTCGGTAGAAAGTTCTGACAAGGGCGTACGGAGTAAGAAGAGATAATTTTCTCGAGCGAAAAGAAATTAGAAAATCAGCTCACTGAGACCCAGTAAAAGAGGAAAACCTGGAGAGACTGACAAATATCGCAGTGAATTATCCGGTGAAACGCTAACTCGCGTTTTGTCCTTCTAAAATTACTCGAAAGTTTCAATTGAGTTACTTAGCTGACGAATTCCACCACAGGTGAAATAAAAGAAATGTAAATACTAATGGCATGACAAGAGGTGATTCGTTTTTTATCTAATCAAATTCAATCCGTTTTACACAATATTTTTACTAGAGGAAGTATATATCGTCCACCTCAGAGGAACACTATGTTATATAATCTACCTTATGTTAAAAAAAGGTAAGAAAATCTTTTATTTTTGGAGAGTTTTAATATATATGTATTGCATTAAACAGAAGGTTCAGCCATTGGTTCTTTTTAATTTATAAATCAATTTCAAAAATGAATTTATAAAGGTAATATATGTGCCCTAACGGACATAATTGAAAGGCTTTATGGTTTGGTACTAATTATTAATACATTATTGCTGTTTTATACTCAATGACCAAGTAAGATTAATATTTATTGAAATAATCTACAAACAGCAAAAACAAATCAAGATCTTCCTTTTCTCAGCCAAAAATATACCAACTTTACCTCAGTAACCTTCCGTCTTCCAATTATACAAATGGTATCACTAAGTTGTCCTGCAAGCATGTAGATTACTCAATGAGGATTTTTTCAAGCAATATTTTACTTTTCCCTTCCACAAACTTTAAAACTGGTTAATTTAAAGAATACCAACACAGAACCAAGAATGTGTTTCAATAAATCAACATCCTTTCTGCATATCTCCACTGATTACACAAATCGTTGATAACGCCACTGCTAATGCAATCATAATGTTCCTTATTAATGATTAAGTAGTCGCGAGAACAATGTGTTTATCATCCGTGATCGCAAACCAACCCATAGATTTGTTACATGGAGTTGATTCCTTCAATATTTCATTTCCTTTGATTTCGAGGATGGCATTGCAAATTGAAGTAACTGAGCGTGCTACCAGCTGGAGTGAGTGACTCAAATTTACCAGATCGAGAGTCAAAATATTTGGTGCAACGTATTATGCACAAGAACTGTACACAATTGTAATACCAATCCAGGTAATAGAAACTATATTAGTGGATGAACCAGAGCATTCGCATTTTAAACGCATCTGAAACGAATTCGTTCACAGAAGAGAAGTATTACGACCATATTCGGTGCCATAATTGTTGTTTCAAAGTTAGCTTTCATTTATACGAAAAGAGAAAATAGGTCTTCAGCAATTTTTTCCAAGTTGAGAAATCCTGAAGAAACTAGAGATTAAGAAAACAATTCCCTCTCTGGGAGAACAATCGTGATGAGATATTAATAGCCAAATCAGACACTGTCATTCACTGACAGAATCTTTTGTAACATACCATATTGCATTATACCCCAGATGAAAATACGGCAGTCAAACTTAATGGCGTATTTCAATACCCGTTATAATAAATCGATTTTGGTAGAAAGCCTTGTTAAGGAGAGTGAGAGATGGCACGGAATAAGAGAGGGGTTTTGTTGGGTAATCACAAAAAATATATATAAACGAGAGTGGATGGATGCCCATGAAACGATCTCCACGCACGTCACGAAACGTGAGTTTATATCCGATGCGAAATTGATTCGTTCAATAGGATTGCATGTTAAACTGGGCTGCTAATTATGCTTAATAATTTAAGAGAGAGAATGAAGCCATAACACAGGTAGCTTTCCCTTCTCCAGGCAAAGGTATTCAATATTTCAACCGCTGAACTGAGTATCCTAAACTGTGGGAAATTAATTAATTTATTTTGAGAAAATAATTCAGTGAAAACCACATAGAAGTGATAGCGTGATAATTTAAATATAGCGTACTGCATTTAGAAAAAGAATTGAATAATGAATATAATACCGTTGAATTTATTGCTCAATATGCTATTACCATTAGTTTTCTATGGAAAGATGCCGTGGATGATGTACATAAAATAGTTTCGTTATTAAATCCTAGTCGAAGGATGTGTGCACGAGCATAAATACATTAGCTAAAAATAATTTGTGTAAAAAATATATATTTGGTTTTAACTAGTTTATACATCTTGTTCGAGGTTTCAATAAGGGCTCAACCACAGAAGAAATGAAGCTTTTAATAAAAAGTAAAAGTACGAAATTGGATCAAAATAAATGGCGGGTTGCAAACTAGGGCTATACATTTTACAATGTTAACATTCTTCAGACACGTATACAGTACATTTACCAGAGATATTATGTCAAAGTAGTAATTATTTTCCTTCGTAAAAATTCCGAGGGTCCCAGAAATCATCCTTGCGAGGGAATTTACCATTGAGTCTAACGCATGCTTACTTTTCACTGTTAACAGCATGAAACACAAAATAATTGGAGAGAAAACATTCATTTTTGATCACAAAACACTCATGAAAATTTGTTCGCGACTAAAATGGATTAAATCACCAACTGAGTGCATTACTACGACTCACTTGACAGGAATACGATGGGATTTTCTCAATGCAGAGCTTTCCAGGGAATCTCTGAGGGGTATAGGGTGAAAAGCAAAGTGCTTAATCATTCCGAAAGGTGTGTCGTTCATCCGTCTTCCTTTAAACCCGCCTCTTTCCCCTCTCGACCCGACCTGCGAGCCTTCGATCAGCTCTCCCTGAAATCCAGTCCATGACCTGATATTCTCCTCCTACCGCCCTGGAATCTCCACCGAGCGCCTCCCTGGCAGACGTGGCACACCATCCATTTCATCCACAGGCTGACCTGCCTTCCCATTCCCATATACCTACGAACTTATTTCTCACGAGCTCCTTGAAATCTCCACGGAGTGGTTAGGCAAGTAGAATAGATTGTAGTTTTCACACACCAGACCGGGCCAGCCTGCCTGAGGGCTCAATACTCCATGGGGAGGATATTCTGCGTGATTCTGTTCCAATGAAATACGGTGATATGGTAGATTTTAGGCATTGGTGAGGAAAGACAGCGCCACACTAACTCAAACATATAGTCAAAATTATTCAATTTCCGAAGACCATTCAAACGTGAATGAATTATTATGTACCGCACACACAATTTAGAAATTCCTGGGTATACCTTTTGTTACTAAAAAAGAATGTTTCACCCCAAAATTAGCAGGATTTGGATTCCAAGCAAATAAATAAATAATGCATTTAGAGTGGAGACCACATTAGATACGATTATTTATTACGGTTTATAGATCAATAAAAGTACGAATAATTACCAAAAGCAAATATTTAAGAAAAGTTGAAAGAGTATTTTAAGAGATTTAAAAAATAAATAATCCATACATGTCATATAAATTGCATTAATAATACCTAAATTGTGCGACAATTATCGCATTATTGAAGAGCAAATAATATTCAAAGGTGTTTTGTAACATTCTACATAATACCTTTATTTTAAATAAGTTTCCTTCCACCCATAAATTTTGACATCACAGTCTTCAGACAAATTAAAATATTTGTTCATAAAAATTCTTCCTCTACTCATTAGATCTAGATATTCCAGGCATATACTCAATCGTTGAATCTCTGCGATACAATGATGTTTTTTCGGGCAATTGTATTTGAATTTTGGGCCCATGAGTGTAAAATGAACCAGCAATTCAAATAATATTGGTATGTGATGTTATTACGACAAATATTCAAATTTAACCCTTGGCGCTGGCTGCAACAAATATAAAGGCACAACTGAAACATGATAAAAGCTTTACCGATCGATTAGATTTTCCAACCTGACTTCGAAATGGTATCACATACATAGCAAAACCCTGAAACTAAAAGAAAGTATCATTTCATATTTGTAGGAGTCTCCAAAATTTCACATATGTCAACTAAAATACCAAAAACACTGAGCAGCCCATCCAAAAGGAAAAAGGTACTTTCATTCAAATCCTGATGACGAATGAAGCGTGAGTCATCTGCACTAAAATCCAACTCTGACTGAATCTGTATTTCACTGCTTTCTCCACACTCACTCGTAAATCTTCCCTGAGGCGAATGGAATCCGCTTCCCGTGCTCTACTTTTTTCCTTCTCGGCACCCCTCCACTGGCTCAAATTACCTACCAAACCGAACGTCGGGCGGGTACAAAAAATGGCAAAACACAACACAAACAATCAAACCTCATCCTTCTCCCCTTCAGACAGTATATTCTGCCAATTGTTTCATTATGCCTACTGTCACTGCGACACAGACCGCGCGCACAAGAATACTCTAGCCCCTCCTTCTATCATGCCACCACTCGTACTCCCTGCAAATGAGTCGAACCCTAGGGGTTCCGCGGCGGGCGCATACCACCGTGAGTTACATTCCGACCGGTGACAAGAGCTGTTTCGGAATCAGAGCTGGTGGTGGAGTGAAAAAATTAAAGAACAAAAGAAGACATTTAGAAATCACGAACCATGCCGAGGAGGCAAAGCAAAGGCAAGTCACATCCATCATCCCAGGTGCCGTAAGCTCTTCTTTTAGAAGCGGAAAGTGGGATACCAGGATGCATGAACGAACGATCGAGATGACATCCACAGTAAAATTTTATTAAACGCTCACTAAAGAAAAAAACTTGATGATTGAGGTGCCCATGATATAAATGTATACCAATAAATGACAGATGAATTATTTATCTGATAAATCAGCTTACTATCGTGGCGATGAGATTACCATTGAAATGAAGTTCCTCCACTATGCGGACATTTATTGGTCTTCCATACGTAAAAGAAAGAAGAATAATTAAAACTTTTTTGGCTAGTTGAAAACCAAACAGAGCAAATCATTATTATTATAATTAGTTAAAAATTTTGTTCACACAGAAGAGACACTCAAATGTTCGCATATAAAACGAAAATTATTTTTACCCCAGTAGTATTTTAAAGCCAAATCATATGTGAATCGATATGCATAAGAGATATTTTTACAATTTTCACATAATTTTCATGTGACACATGTATTATATAAATATACGTTCGAAGATCATGTTTAGCCATACGAATGTTTTAAATGCTATTTATGTCGAATGGCGCTATTAAAATTAGCTAAACCGTGGGATTTTCAAGCATAAATTGTGAAAATTATGATCTAATATTTTTGTACTTAAACTTCTATTAGAATCATTAAAAAAAGAATTATATTCAAAATTTTCATTGTTTTTTTTCTATCGTTAAGTCATAGGAATTCTCTGAACGTTCCATCTTCAGGCCGAACGCGAACTGACACTCGGCATTACGGGGCGCGGAGTAGGAATACTCAGATTGGCAGTCTTGAGTTCCTTCCTGACACTAAGCGCAAATTTGAACGAAATATCTTGTAAATGAAAAAATACCCGGACGCTTTCTCAAGCGAAATAACTTTCGAATAATTTCGAATTATGACTTGGAATGGAAAAACGTAATGGCGCTTTTTTTCACCAACACCCTTGGTATACTTTAGCATGGTCAAATGAGAATTTTTATCAACTGTAATACTACTCGAGTGGATAAATACATCCGCATTTTCTCTTAATTTTAAGCAAAAATCTTTTCTCAGCGGCTTATATTATAAAATAGCACTATGTAAGTGATGACTTTTTTTAAACGGGGAACAGTTCAAATGGAGTTTTTACATGTATGACCTACCCAGATGTTTCATCCTTACGTCGGGCATACATAGACAATGCTAAATCATATGCCAATCTATGTCAATTAATTATGTAAATAAATTTTAACGTCTACATAGACAATGCTAAAACTATTACTGAAGAGAATAAAAATGCTTTGCTTCAAACGCTAATGTGCATCTAGACTTTCACTATTAATTGACAAAATGTGTTGAATATTAGTTGACCAGGTTAATAAATTATTAAATAAATAACGTGTAAAAAATACTAAACAGCAGTTTCAACCCTCTATAACAATGTTAACCGAGTGAGATTTATGACAAAAACAAGAAACTTTCTTCACGTATTAATATACATGATATTTTAAATCGTCGTTAACCATCGATCACGATCATTTTTAATCATGTAATATTGATAACACTCATTTATGATTATAAAAAGTTTATGCTAAAAATATATCGCTCAATTCCATAGCAACGCTTGCTGTGATAAAAACTGACTTTCCATTGTTTATTTTAGCAAATTAGTTTTATTTTATAATTAAAATAATAATTTTATTACATAGTTTTACAAAAGTAATCAAAAATATATAAGGAATACGACGGTTTGGCATGCTAATCCTTTAAAGGCTTGTCTGCAGGTGCCATATTTTAAATTCGGTGATCGGATAGAAGTTCAACGAAATGAATAACATGAAATAACGTTCATAACATTTTTTAACAATAGTTATCCAAAAGCAACTCATAAATAGTTTACAATACAAAAGTTGATATTCAATCCAAAATATACAAGGTTTTAAAAATATAATTTACATTTTTTCTTGTACATTATCAGTAGCAGTAAAGCGAAAAGAAAAAATATATATATATATTTATTTAAAAATACAGGAAATATCTCTCAATTACATTGCATGTGTTTACTACGCATAAAAAATATTATGTCCTAATTATATAAACATAATGCCTCAGTTATATACATATTATGTCCCAATTATATAAATATTATAATCCCAAGTGTTTCATATATAATTTTCATACAACCAATGTCTTAATTGTAACTTTAACACTGAGATTTTTTCTATCGATTGTATTGATTGAGGTAGGTGATTTAACAACTTGGGAACTGTATGTTCTAAAGTTCTCTTACCGTGGACATTGTTGTATTTGGGTACCTTATATTTCTCAGATTTTTGGAGTCCTATATCATGTTAAGCATTCCTTACTGTTTTAAACCTATTGCTGAAGTGGTTCTCACATATTACAATATATTGAAATAAATCAGTTAAGGGAAGTATTTTTAGGTTTTTATAAATTGTATACACATTATTCTCTAATGAATCCAACTGAATTACCATCTTAGTTTGAATTTTTCCCACATTTGTCAATAAACATTTGTTTGTTGTACCCCAGATTGTTATTCCATCCCGCAGTAAGGGTTCAGCAAGACCCTAGTAAATCATTTTTTTCAAGAGAATGGGCAGGGTGTATTTCAGATATAAATATATGATATAAATATATGATATATGATATAAAATTAATTTTAACTTGTCACACAAAGAATTTAATTGTGACCTAATTTCAAATTTTTCAACTAGTGTCAACCCTAAATATTTAAAATTGTGAACTTGAGAAATTAAGGAGAAATAATAAAGATGGCAACTTTTCCTTTCATCATTCATTTCATTAGACCCAGTATTGAGATTACTTGTAAGAAATTATACGCCAAGGCCTGCATAATCGTCTTATTACCTTAGTGAATAACAAGCCAGGATAACTGGTGTGAACATAATATGGGTAGTTTAACATCCGACTAGACTTAATTCCACGTGATTGCTAAACTACTACTAACATAAAGACGTAATATTGCAATCTTACTGCTAATTTATGTTTATCTATTCTCAATGCTTCGGAGGAGTTGATATTAAATTATACCTGCGTGAGCTGAGCAGAGTAAGAACGCTACAGAATCTAGAAGATAATGTCAAATTAGAGAGTGAGACTTTTTCAGGCACTTGAAACAGGGAAACTGATGAGAGGATCGTTTTTAGGAGTAAGCAGTTGATAATGAAGGCCAAAAGGAATTGAAAATCTAGCATGGTGCATGTAAAGTGAATGGTTTTGCTGCTAATTTTGTTACTATAAAAATTGGGCGAGGATACACAGAAAAGACTACGTTTTTGCTCCCCAAATGTACCAGCGCATATTTTCAAAGGCACGCGTCACATTTCACCGATAAACAGGTGTGTACGACGAATACGCCATGCGGTGGATGCTGCAGCGTGCTAAGGCCATTAGAAAAATGACAAAAACCAATAAAACAAATTCGGATTATTTATCTTTTTTCTCACTTTCGGCAGTGTATATACGTCAATTTTGAGATATATTCCTCGTATTTTTCATCTTCGTATTCTGTGAGGGCAGATTTTCTTTGTAAAAAAAATTTTCAACATTGGTCTAATAGGAAACTTTCTAAGAAAATCATTTGCCCAATACCGAATCTATGGAGTACATATTCAACTCTTAAACAGGGAAGCCTCTATTCATTTCTTATAGCCGTCACACACACGAGCGGGACTACACGTGCTCCTGGAATTCCGTAATGAACATGTACCGCTTCGGATATGCCCACACGACTCTAGGTTCTTAACCGTATATCGTGACTGAGGAGGGCTCTTTCAAGTTCTTTATCGATTAAATCTTCCGTTGAATCGGTATATGTGTACAAGCTGTCCAGCGACGAGGCCATTACGATGAAGGATGGCCGTGGGAGGAAATTCTAAAGAGTTGACCTCTGCGCTGGCAAATCTATGGCGGGCACAGACCGAAACTGGCACAGCACTTCAGCACATCAGAGGGACATTGTTTTTTGTAGGGTAGAGAGGAGCGTGGGATAAAATTTGCAAGGCCGCTTAAAAAGGAGGGCAGGGCAGGGGAGCATAAGTGGGTCGGGGCAAATTCTGGAAGTGGCGGAAACAATGCGTCCGAAAAACGTTCTCGAAGTAGGGGAAAAGGCATAAGGGCAGATAACATGAGAAAGACGAGGGAGCGGGAACATAGAGAAACCGTCGGAAGTGGTGGACGCGGGAAAGTAGAGGAGAGGTCAAAATAAAGTTCATTTATTTGCTTCCTCAATTTTTGATTAATTTTATATATCCTTCGAAAGCATCATTGCTTTACTAAATCCGCTGGAAGCATAGTTTCAACAATGAAATACGAACATAAATATATATGTTTTGGTTGCGGAATCACCCACACAGCGGTGACTCGATCCCGCGACCTTAAGATCAGCAGGCAATGACTTTCCACCGTCACCGAGGCCAACAATGGTGTTCATATGCCGCTTAAGAGCTACGGAAAAATCGAGGCAAAAGTAAGCAGGACTGCAGCAGGTATACATTGTTCATATAGCAGCAGGTATACATATACATTGTTCCACTGCATTTTGAGTGCTGGCTGCCAAAGCCAAAAGCTAAATTAACAGTAATTTTTTCTAACTAAAACAGCATTGACTAAAATTATAAATAATTTGCAAATGATAAAAAATAAAAAAATATTTCTGGCACATTGGAACTTTCTCAGTGTTAAATAAAGGTGATACTTCTCTACTTAAAACGTTTGTATGAATGAATGAAATTTCTTCTAGCTAATGAAGAAATCGTTACCCAAAAGTTTTACTGACGTAACTATTGCCACTCTCCAACCTGTACGTGTACACTGACCCTCTTTCATATCCTAGACTGAGTAGCAACACCTTATAGCAAGCGTCAGATCATGAAAACGTGTTCATATTTATTATGAATAGTATATTTAAGGGGGCGAGCGAAAAACAAGGCAACTAAAGAAAGGTCTGTCGGAACAGGTGCGAGGGGGGAAAGTACAAGGGTTACCGAGGGAACGGGAGAGGTTTTGTTAGCGTGAGGAATACAAGGCGGTGTGAGAGAAAGAGAGAGGGGAACAGGTAAGAGAGAAGCAGAACTGGCCTTCTGGGTAGAGGTTTTAAGGCCTGAAATTTTAATGGCACCCACGCTCGCTCACAGACCCACATACACGCCGTGTGCGGAGACAGCAAAAGGAGTTTTAAAGGGCGGGTGCAAGGTTTCCCATTCGAAGAAGAAGGGTCGCGTAGGGAGGACGGAGGAGAGGGAGGAGGTATTGGTCAGCAAAGCGGTCACCCACACACCCCCTCTTGTCCACCTTTGCGTGGCGTGGTAACCTCCCAACCCGCTCGGCAAAGGCCTCACAGAGCCCCCTTACACGGCCCCCGCGCGCCTACACCGGGCGAGGGTCGAATGCCCCCACCTCTTACCAGTCCACAGACTCCGCCCCACTTGACGTTTTTTCGAGTCCCCTTCCCCACACCAGATATATCTCCCCCCTTGGCAAGTTCCGACGGGCAAAGGCCTCTGACGTACCAAAGGGTAAAGGAGCAGAGGGGCCCACAACTCGTGTGCGTTTCTGAGTTTCTGAAGACAGGTAAAGTAAATTCATACAGGCATATACGTATGTATATGAAATCACTTGTAGCTAGGCCTTACAGCAATAACAAGGAATCGGTGGTCTTACCAAAGATTTGGTCATAAATTGGTTTAATGTTACAGCGTGACAAATCACCAACTGTAGGGTTACCAAAAAGTTGTTGTGGATGAGATGCATTACAGTAATTCTACTTATCATCATAGCATAAACTTTTCTCTACAGATACACAAAATACCAGTGTTATTATACATGCTTAGCATTAGCTATATGCAAGAATGTAGACAGACTTGGCGTCTGCTAATTTCGTTGTATTTTATTTCCTCAAGTGCAATTGTTTTTAATCCACTGGACTGGTCTTTTTCAAAAGCAGAGGTTTTAGAAGGGTAAATTTCTTTAATAACTTTAGATAGAACTCTTATTACATTATGTTAATCAGCAACGATGGATTGTTCAAATATATCAACGACAAATAAAACATTCACTATCTAGAGACTAAAAAGTTTTTCAAAAATGTTTAGGATCGACGTTAGGGAAAAGGCGATTTGTAAATAGAAATTTCATTTCCCCTAAACACTTGTTTTCCTCCATTGTACCATCCGTATTCCTTTGATATCTTTTTCTATGGACTTCACTTACACGTTTCACGAAGGTAAATGTATTATAGACCCGGAGATGATATACGTACATCGTATCAGCCAGAGTATATGAAATATATTCTGGATGGAATGGAATTAATGGAATATTACAAGGCGTTCCTTATATTTTCACATATTGAGGTTTCAGGCAGGAGATATATATTTACATTCATTATATATGTTTATTATATATACTTGTGTATATTATATATGCCTGTGCCCTCAGGCAGGAGCTATTTCAAATATATACCGTCGAGTTCATTTTTACGATAGAAACAGTGTTAAAATACTTCCATTTCTATTCCCTTGTTCCTCAAAATCATGGATAACCTGGTCATGAGGACACGCCGTACGCAATGTACCTTTGGATTAGCTTATTTTGTTATCAATAACAAGTCCTAATCATAAATACTAAAAAGATAATATATATCCGCGCTATAATAAAATTTCTAGTTTTATACACTCAATAGAACGTCATTTCCGACAATTAAAGGCGTTGTACTGCCTTTCTCGACGATTTAGAGACCTCGGTATTACTTAAAAACTATGCGTCTCACATACTGATTAACATTTGCCTAGGAGGGCCATACACTGACATGAAGATGTCTTAACCTGTCGATTCTACATTTCCTATACTAATTATTCATTTTGTCCATATGTATCCAAATAGCATTGAACACATACAAGTCACTATGGTAATACTGACTCATCTTACAAGCTAGTAAATAATGAAAAGTTTTTCTTACCTGTACTTACTTACCATTCGCAAGTATGATTTTCTGGCACATCTAATATTTAAAACAACATAACGAAGGTAAGGGGGTTCACCTAGTATGGTTGTATGAGCTAGCTGTAGGTTAATCAAAGTATTATTCCTTTTATCCACGGTCTTTCCGAGGTATGAATTTCCTTTAACCTCTCCTCTCTTCCAAATAACTGCTTTCTCCTGCTGTCCCTTCCTTTCCATCTCACCTTTTTCCTTCTCGAGATCAATGCTCTGCATTCCATTTTTGCCTATCCCTTCGTCCCTAACCTTCACGCATTTCCTGTAGATACATCTCTTCCCATAGGCCTTCCCCAACTGACCCTTTCCCTTCGCTCTGTGCAGTCTCTCTCCTTGTCTCGTCTCACCACACCTAAAGCCGCTACTCCGCTTTGCACTCTCACCCATTACCACATCACCTTACCCTCCGCACTATCTTATGCCCACTGAGACTTCTTGCTTCTTCTCTCGTACCCCTCCATCCCTTAGCTTCCAATTTGTGAATTATCCTCCAAGCAGTTCCCACGCATTGACTAACCTTAGGGCTTGGATATCCCGATTTAGATTGCAACAACTCTGCTGAATAAGGGTTTACTTTTCGATTTAGTCCACACTCAATGAAAGGGAGAAAATTCACGTAGAACAAGTAGTTACAATGCATAAGGCATATTGAGTGGAGTCTTTCTCCGGTACTTGTTAATGAGTCTTTATTATTTCACAAATTTCAGGGATAACAAAGCAAAATTATCCTACACGCGTCATTGGATCACTTCAATGTGCAATATCAACTTAACCGGGCCCTGCTATGGAGAGATGTCTGAAAAAAGAGACCACCTGCGCCTTTTCAGCCAGACACTTAGCTGCGAAACTTGTGATATTTCGGAGGTAATTAGGTAATTTATGCAACACATACCAACTTACTTTTGTGTATACCTACGCACGGTTAAAGAGAAAAATACTTAAAGAAAAACCTGTAGAAAGTTCCAAAAACGACGTTTGAATCGAGAAAATATTTTACAAAATGCAAATTCGACAAAATAGCAAATGTAAATTTTATTGTGTGTCATAAGATCGTTAATGAGCCAACGGAAGAATAAAATAAATATTAGTGGTAGCAACTAGGGACTCTATAAGTCGTCAATTTGGTGCGCAGCAAGCGCGCTTTATACTCGGTAAAGATTATAATAAACAATCTGCCTGATAAATTCGATGGTTTCGGGCTTAACTTTGCGAAAATCTATTATGAAATCAATAATGAAAATAAAGGTGGAACCTGAAGATGTTGCCTATGCAATGAAATCGGTCCTACAAATAAAAGTACCTGTGAAATGTTACTAAGTCGTTTTCATAATTGATTTCAACAATCTGCCTGCTGCATAGGGTGGTAAAAGAGTGTCCTCTGTGCCTCTTATGTTTCAGTGGAAAGCCTTAGATCCCCTGCAGCTAATACTCACAACTAAAGTCTCCCTATCCTTTGTTAGGTTTGTAAAAATGCCGGGGACATGAGCTTTGCTACAAATTATACCTAATGTTCAACATCTGACACGTGTTGTTGAGAATATTTGTGCGGGTAAAGATCACTTGAAAGGGGACCGTTTTCTATTCTACAACTTAGAGATACGATTTAATCTCAAGTTCCCGATGATCGTCCTTTTCACCGATTAATTTTCATTTAATCAGAATTTTAACGAATTATATAAATTAACATTAAGTATCATTCATTTTTAATGCCTTTTTGAAAAAATATCCATCGAGTTTACCCGCTCCAATTTATACGTAAAAACTGAATTAATATTAACTAAAATTTAGTTGTTATGCAAGAAAAAGAAGCCTCCATGATTGTAGAAGTAAAATTAAGCTACAACTCAGGGTAGACTGACAAATTTAGGCTAAAGGTTCACTAACAATCATGAGATACTAATAGTAGCGGCTTCCTCTGCCGTTTTACAGAAGATTGCTTTCAATGATAAAATATCGCATAGGATAAACAAATACAAAGAGCTTCGGATAGTGCAAAGGGAAAAAGTAAATGTTTGAACATGACGCGTGTTGAACGTCCGCAAAAAAGCCAATTATTTTTGTTTCCCTGGCGCCTTGTTTACCTTGTGAAAGAGACAAAACAAAAAGATAAGGCAAAAATGGAATTTCTTTCAACCATACCACAGCCATCAATTTAATGGTAATTTAATTGGTTTTAAGGACTCTTGACATAAAAGGTGTTGAAGGTCTGAAGAAGACCCGAAGAAGCAAGCTGGAACGCTCTCGAAACTGTCGTCACAAAATGACGTAACGCAAAATCTATCCCGAAAGCCATCATGATTCAAGACCATTCCGCGGAAGCTTTCACAACAAGGTTTAGGGAAGTAAACAAAGAATATGTTTGAGAGCTTATCCCTGTAAAGGGAGTGAACTGAATTCGAATTTTCCAAGATCTTCAATTTTCTAAACGTTGCTTTGTGCAGTAATCAGTGATCCTAAAAATCATTAGCAGTTTAAATTTACATTGATTCATGGATCATTTTGATGGAGTAAATTCATCGAGCACAAAGATCATAAAATAGAGCAACAATTGAGTAAACGCATGAGGTGAGGGAAGTGTGTAATAACATCTGGAAATTGAATAAATTAGGGTGCTCTTTTGCTCCATGTCGAGTTAGACAAGATCATTGAAAATAATTACCAAGAAAGCGAAAGGGCTTTCATTTTTATGAGCACTTATGTACTGGTGTTTCAAAAAGGTGAGTTGACCGAGTACTTTTCATACTGCTTATCGTATAACATGGTTATACGCTTCTCTTTAGTTCTATTCTGTTCATTCGTCATGTTTCCATGCAGTGTCTCCAACTTTTAAGTTTAAAATTAAAAAATAGCGGAAATCTTTTCCTTGATAAAAATATCCTCTAAAGAAGGCAACCACGTGCACCTATTCCGTACGTTAATATATAACATTTATCACCAAGTATTTTCAAACACGTGTATATTTTACATGTATATATACATTTTTTTTGCGTTACATATTTTTCAAGTCCAGATGAAGACTTCATTGCTCACGTCTTTGGTTTGTTTGCTTTTACAGTTTGACATTGGAAATGTTTATATACGTAATCGCTGCAGCCATAAAAATGGACGCTGTGCAGTAATTTTCCCAAATATGACGTGATATACACACTTTTGCATACGGCAGTGGTATTTGATGAATTTTATCCATGGTAGAAAAATAAATTACGTATTCAATATTCCCATTTTTCGATTATTATGTCATGAGAAAGTTACCAGTGCAAAGATGCAAAATATACATATCACATACGTCTCTAATTGTACTAAACGAGGTAAGCAACGATCAATAGGGACTCGGCAGGACGCACCTCAGCTATCCCGTCATTTCTGAACTACTCAGTCTCTCATGCAGCAATTTCGGACCTGGCGCCATCTCACAATTTATATAGACATCCCCTGCAATGCGCAGGTTTTAAAATCCACGATATGTGCGTCAGGTGACGCCACATCAAACTGGCGATGTGCACTGCGCGACGAGAATTCGCCAGGCTGGTGAATGAATAATGTATGCGACACGCAACGGCATTTTATGAACGGCATTGAACCACCAAATGCGGTCTTAATACTAAAATAATTTAAAAATAGTGAGGTGATTGACTTCCGTTCAAACAAATGTATTCACCCGAATAACTGTAGTTTCCAAATGACATCATGTATGTTCTCTGTCGCGCGGAAATTGAATCATTATCCTTACACAGTCCATCTGAATGTCACAGTATAAGTAAGTACTTCATAGAGAACATACATGACTTAATTAGAGAAAACATAAATTCTCATAAGTGATAATAATTGATAGTTATTTTAGTTCTAGCGTAATTAATTCAAAAGACCTCACCAAAAAACGGCGTCACTTTCGAACAGAAGAGATGAACATCATTGGATACCGCAATGCTCATTGCTTATCTACTAACTATAACATATTTAGCGTAGGTGTATCCTTTCTTTCATCCAGATTCATAAATAAGTCAATCCCATTGAGGGAATTAGTCCAGGCATGCAAGTTACATGAAACATGTTAATACTTCAGGGAGAGAATCCGGTGTAGTTATCGTTTTGTGAATCAGGTTACTCCTTCCATTAACCTATTGCGTGTTTGACGAAACGAAAAGAGAAAAAAAAAGTTTTTTTTCCGAAGCCACAGTTGTAATATATATCCACAACGCCGAAATATAATTCCTAAATAGAATAACTATCGGCATTTGGCAAGGTATCCAAAAATTTTGCGAATAGATTGCGTCAACTGTTCATATAAATAATTTACAGCGCTTATCGGCTCCAATATTTGTCATGGTTCACTGTAATATTACGTGGAAAATCGTGCACCTTTACTCATATTTTTAGTTTTATTATAGCTTAACCCACGTAAAAAACAGTTTTTCAGTTTAGTTACCCTCGAAACTGCCACCAAATAAGTAGATAACTCTAGAATCACTCTGAAAAACGATCAGTCATTAGTAAACGTTTAACTCTTCCTAGAAACCTCTGGCTCCTCCATAAAAACATATTAGCCTCAGGGGAGTTACTTACTGGGACTTTTTATTTTTATATTCTATGTAAAACGAATTGATGACATTTGATTGAGTCAAGAGAGAATCAATAAAAGTTTCATTTAGCGTTAGAGGATTATATTTATCCGGGAATGCTTCCAATTTACCTCCATTTAATTGAAAAAAGGGCCTGCTAATCACCTGATGGAGTATTAATCGCAGTATCAAAGCGAAATTTTGCATAAAAAAGGCGGAGACGACGGTTAGTAAAACTTGAGTTAGTAGCGAAGAAATGGCAACTGAAGTAAGAAAAAGGATCTCGTGAGCTTTTATATCCAACTGCTTAATCCTCAGATTAATAATTCCAAGAGAATAGTTTGATATAGAACTCATTTGAGGTCCTAATTACCGATTTGCGACTGATATAAAAGTTCACGGTTGAGAATTCAATTAAGAACCTAATTGATCATAGATTGAAAACGGGTTAAAAGATTCAAACTTACCACATTTCAGGTTACAATTTCATTTCATACAACTTAGAAAAAATTGGCATTTAGAAAATTTGCTCGAAATATTTCTCTGCACTAGGCATTCAATAATTATTCAGACCTTAAATCTGCTTTTACTAATTAGAATTTCGGTTCCTATAGTCAATATTAGCCACTATTTGTAGTCTACTTTCTTACAGCCAACTACCACAGAAATGTGACGCACCAACTTCAAGTGACAGATAAATGTACCCAAAACACGAATTTAAAGTTCTTTATTCCTTACCAAGTACCATTCTTTTACCATTACCAAGTACCACAATAAGACCTATATCAGTAAATGAACCAATATGATATAATCAATATGATTTTGTATTTTCCATTCAGGTGAAAATGTAGCCAGTTCTTTTTTAATATTTGCATTAAATTCAACAATAGGCATTTTATTGTTCTGAAGTTGACTTTTCTTTCAGATGCGTTTCTATTTCATATGAATTTAGGACTGTTTCCCTCTTATTGGTTTGATTTTTAGATCCTATTGAATCGAAATGAGAGTAAAATTGTCCGAAAAATAAATTTCTTTCAAATATGTTAAAACATGAGGTATCATATGGCAGTCTCTATCACGCTAATATGTTCTTTAATAACATGTATGGATTACAACGTTATGGCATATTAACACTCTTGAACTTCACACGCCTACTGAATACAAATATTAGCCGTTAAAATTGTGAATGATTTGCGGCATTTTGCAAGTCACACCGAACAGAAATTTTAAAATCCTCCCAATAAATTCAAACAATATTATCAATTCCTTAATACAGTGCTGGTGAATTAAAATCAACGATTGATTCTATTTGCTTGCTCAAATGTAATTTCTATCATATTAATCCTCCCGAACGCCATTTCCCTAGATCGTCACAAATTAGAGCTGTGCGAAATACAAAAGAAATATGACACCTCGGTAAGAGCAATCTGTCCGTAATTCTGAGGGAATAAGAAATTTTAAGTATCACATGTTTCCGTTTTGTTGCGGTGGCATACGTTAAGCCAATCACTGGAAAAGAAAAATGTTTAAAACATATTTTACCGAGATTATGCGACACCTGCATCGCCAACTCGCCTGTCGCAACACGGTCATAATTCATGCGCCTTGAGTGACGTTAATCCGTGGATATAAAAAAGGGGATTATGGCTCATGTTATCCAGCTATATATTTGCCTGCATCTGCCTAACCTTTAACCTGAGTTTCTCGCAACCTAAGCTCTGACACCTACAACATCGCCGCAGTATTTTATCATCCTTTTTCTCGGTCGGTACAAGTTGCCAATTCAAACCTTAGAAAAGGGTGCAAAGAAAGCAGAAGTCCCCCATCAATCAATTTTAATGCTCCCCAAACACTTATTTTTCATTTGCGACGAACGAAAAAAAACATTATTCGTCACAAGGATACCAGTCTTATAAAATTGTCATAAATATACTTCAAAAGCCACATGACTCCCTTTACGCAAGTTTAGTACCAAAATAATTAACTAACACACTATATGGTGATTTAAAACTCAAAAGAATATCATTTTTTAAGGGAAACCTTTAGTAAAAATTTATCCTTCAAATACATACTGTACATTTTATTTTTTTATTTTATAGTTACATTTATGGAGTACGGAAAATTTCCGGTGCATAAATGTAGACAATAATTGACATCCTTCTGTGAGTTACAATCAATTTATCAGTAAATTGTAGATAAAATTAAACAATTCTTTTCTATTCATAGAAACAAAAACGTAAATATTTTTGTTGAATTTTAAAGGTAGGTTTAACTATCAATGATACGCAACGCTTACTTAAAAGTCTAGAAAAATAAATAAATTATCAATAACGCTCGATTAATTAACAATCAATTAAAGGCGGATTCTAAACGAATTTTTTCCATAGATAAATAGCTTAAACTTCTCCAATGGATTTATTGTCTGCTATATTGTATTTCTACAGACTTTAGGACCCCGAATTATACTCTGATTCAGCACCAAATAATGATTTCCCATCCCTAAATGGGACAAAATGTCCCGTGCAAGCAGAAATCCAGCAACGAACCTAGACCCAGAGATTTTTCAACATGGCATCACGTTAAAATAAACTCTTGGAAAGGAAAAGAAGGTTAAAAAATTCAAGGAAAGAGCTCGGAAGGAGAAGGTACACATTTTTATAACAAAGTGTGCCAAGAGGCAACGGGAGTTGACAGTACGGAAGGGGTGAGGAGGGAGGGGAGAGTGTCAGAGGAAAATTTAGATGGGGAGGAGACGAAGGGGGACAAAGACGCTAGGAGTGAGAGAGATGGCGAGTAATGTAGGGGAGAAGAAGAAGAAGAGGCTATTAGGGAGACTACTTGCAAGGAGCGTGAGCGGGAGGGAAAATGTATTGAGCGGAAGCGCTCTGAGGACCCAAGGCACCGAGAGAAAATTCTAGTGCTGTGCGAGACTGTGATGCATCAACCGTGTAATGCGATATGCCGGGTATATCGGAATATGATATGATCTAGGAGCAGTGCGATGCATCGGATTGCGATATCACATGATACACTATATTTTCCGAAAACATACTTCGCATTACTATCGCTTCAGAAGAGCTACTCGATATATCCCATAAAATATGAAATGTGAATCCAATCAATATTAAGGTAGCAAGAGCGAGATATCATTTCTCCTATAAATCAATGAATTTGGTCTCATTTTAAATAAAAATATCTCATTCCTCCTAAGTTACCATACATCAGCCTCCTAGCGTACTGCCTTCCGAGATGTTTGGAAAAAATCAGCCATTTTTGGTGAAAAAAATGCATGTATATATACTCGGGCATGACATTATTTATAAAATAAGGAATTGGTAATATCTAGACCTCGTCAAAAATTAACTGAATGTAGGTTGTATGCTTTATCATCTATTTTTAAAAATAAATCACAAATCATCGCAGCAGTGTATTCTAAATAGCAAAAATACCTTCCAACGTTAAGGAGTTTGAAACGTACCGCGTAAAAAATAGAGTTCTATAGATATTTTAATTTAATCACTGGGAATTTATCTAAAAAAATTAATTATTGATCTATCAATGTTATTATGTTTATTTCATGCTTCCTACAGAGGCCGAAATTAAAATCTTAAATTCAAATGCGTTTTCCTTCATGACTAGAGAATCTTCCTCAAACTAATTTAAACGTAACGCTATAGCTTTTAATTTTCACACAGTTAGCGAAGATAGTACAAAACAGCATCCGATATGAGACTATAGATAAAATGCAATATTGTGACGGGCATGCGATAAAATACCCTTCTACTTTCCTTTTACCCACCCAGAGTATATATCATCTATTGAATATGCAGTTGATCATCGATGGTAAAAATCATCACAAGGCAGTTTTCTGAATCATGCTGTTTAGTCTAAGTTTAAGGGAATTGGAATTTACTAGAATAGCCGAGACACTGCGAGATTAGTCAACGACTGAACGCCAACTACGCCGAAGCCAGCTAAGACTGTACGACTAACTGCAGGATGTAATGTGGGGTATCAGGAAGTGTGTGATAACTATTGGAGATTTTTATGAAATAATTTTGAAGATTATAAGGACGAAGAAAATTACTCAAGACCTCCTACGAAAAGCTGGCGAGCAAGAAGTGCTGTGTAATTTATCAGGAGAAACAAACTTATTGGACACTTTTTGCGACACAATAATGGAAGACAACTATAACTGTGGGATTAAAAAGTAAGTATGGATGGGAAGAATGAAAAAGTAAGGCCAAGAATGAAAAGCAGCAACACTGGCGGACGTATACCTGATTTTTTTCTAGAAATGAAGAACAATGTAGTGCTGTAGCAAGCTGAATCGGATAAAATTACGCGGGTTTCCGATTGTCCACCTGCATTGGCATCATGAAAATGCCGGCCTCTACCCAGCAACGCCTATTTGGCCTGGCCTGAGGACGCCTGCAGCTGAGTACGTGAAATCTTATCATCATCATAATGTCTATGTGTAGGAAACCCAAAAATCAGCCTAATTAATCTGAACGACGCGCATTGATGACTAATGATGTTGATGCCTGAATTGGCATAGTGAAACTATCGAATCTGCTTCATACGTTATAAAATATTAATTTTAAATACTTTTATCAGCAATTTTTGGGGATAACTCGGAAATTCTTGTTATTAACTTTACGGAGTCTCTCGCAATTGCGTGTATGGACGTAATTCCACACAGAAAATAATCACTCGACTTGACAGGGACCAGAATACGTATCCCTCGATATGGCGCCGAGAGTTCCCAGCTTTAAGTTACCAAAACGTCCACCTCCCACGTAGATATCGAGGGATCCAGGTTCGAGTCCCGTTCGAGGCGAATGATTTTCCTCCACGGAATTTCACATCCATCAGCCTAACTTTGCGATATGCGAGTCATCGCGAGTTTCACGATGCAAAATAAATATCGCAATGGAGTCCCCAGGTCGCCCAACTACTTCCACTGGGGCAGAGGGGCAGGAAGAAGAAAGGTGTGGGTTACTTTTTTTGGTTGATGTGGGAGGGGGCCAGTAGAGTAGCGAGTGGGATAAGGAAAGAAAGAAAACTACGGGGAGGGGAGGAGAGAACAGAGGGAGGGGTGGGGAGTGGGGTGTGAAGCGAAGGAATCCGGGAAGAGGAGGAGAGGATGGTGACTGGGTCGTTTGCCGTGGCGGGGAACGGAGGAGGCGGCGGGGGGGAGAGAGAAAGGCCGGAGTCAAGTGAGGCAAGTCGAGGAGAGAAAGATGTTGGGGGTAACCTCTGGAGGTTTCGCTCGCGGGTGGAGAACTTGAGGCAAGTGCGGCGGGGGAGGGGGTGGGAGGGTGTAGGAAGTTGGAGGTGGAGATGGAAGGAGACATCTGGGAGAGGAGGAGGTTTAAGATCGGTGTGGGAGGTTGGGGAAAAAGAACACGGAGGAAAGAAGGTTGGCCGTGGAGGGAGTGAACGGGGGAGGAGTATAGGGTGAGAGAACAAATAGAGATTCTCCTTAATGAGATCCCCAGACGTCCGTCGAGAGAAAGCCAACATAGGGAACGCCTGAGACAGAGTAATAATGAATACGACCGGGAGGTGGGGGTGAAGGTAGGCAGGGATTGGGGAAAGGTTGGGGAAGGAATGCAGGGGGAGGGGCGGACGTGGCTGCGGGGTCGGTGAAGGGGTGTGAAGGGAAATGCAGGGATGTGCTGCTTGGAAGGAGAAGGACGAGGAAAATAGAGAGGCTAAGGATACGACTCCACTTTTCTTGAAGCGGGATGTGGTTTTGAAATAACAGAAGGAGGGAAATAATAAGGGATACTTTTACGTGTCTAGGTTCACGGTGAAGCATTCTCTCACGGCCCCAAATCCAATTATGAATAGCAAAGAAGGCAGGGCGGAGGTCAGAAATTTGGTATCGTGAATGCACCACTGCTGATGCAAAAGTAGTTTTTTTTAACGCACAGAACCTCTTAATGAGTAACTCTGTGAGTGAAAAAGCATGTAAAAATGTATTCCTTTGAAGAACTATGGCATATTATTAAGCGTAAAACTGATTCAGCTTTGCAATATTACTTCCTGAGTTTGATGAGGCTTTGAAGCAAAATAGCAGTAGCTAGAAGTTGTAATTTTTCGCAGCCCTCTTCTTCCCGAAGAAAATGAGACGACCAGTAAAATATGGTCAAGTACGATTCGTGAGTCTTCTTATAGCGGAACATACACTAGATTTTTCCCCGTATAGGGTTAAATCAAGTATATGTATGATCTATCATATTTATCACAAAAATGATAAGACGATATAAGCATGAACACACTTTTAAAGCATTATCCCACCAACTAATATAGAAAAATGGCAACACTTTATCATTAACGAGAACATTAATAGCTGCTATTTTTTATCGCAAATAATAGATCTTTCGATCCGCGGCACTAAATTTTTACATAATAATATTACTTTTTTCCATTATGTTCAGTAATTTGTGTTTGATTTATTTGAGATCGGACGGTAAGGTTTCCTATATGATGAAGTAGTGGATACGGATGGATTTTTTCTTATAACCTACCACTAGACTTATTGACTCAGAACTTATTCTTTTGAGCAAGTTTTTGTCAATTGATATTAAAATGCAAGAAGTATGTACCTCCGTATTCAACAAACCAGACATCTATTTTCATTACCAGCCGAAAATTTCAAAGCACTTCCTGCATGGGACTTTATTTTAAGTATATTCATGACATTATTTAAAATCCTATACCACAGATATCAATCGAAATCGATTATGGACAAAGATGATAAAATTGATATTTTTCTCATATAAAATCCTTTTTAGAGTAAAATAGGGAACAAACAAAAGAACAAGGTTAAAAAACAAATTCTAATAAAAATTTGGTGAACAAAGCTTACATATATTGCCATATGCTATCAAACTGCACTACATTTCTAAATGATCCGACCGTCTTTAAACTAAAGTCATTCAAAATATTTTGAAATATGCTAATGGGTATTTCTTTTGTAAATATCGAAGGTTTTTTATCGTACATTTCTCGAACACAGGAGAACCTGCATGTAAATTAATTTGCAAAAGATCATGGAGTGGTGCAGGAAAAATCAAAGAAATGAAATGCCTTAAACATTTCAAAAGTATTGTACATGAATAGGGCTGAACTGAATGAACGAACTAATTATTGAGTATTAAATTATTCCCTTCCAGCTAGGAATCTGTATCTACTGCGTTTCACAATCCACTTGAGTATGAAATACGTGAAAACAGCAATGAAAAATAATCAAACCTGGACCACGATTCTAAGTTTGCGGGGCCTGTGCGCCATCCTCTACTCTCCTCAGGCGACCTTACTAATAAGATGTTTCTAGTTGTAAAATTTGCGTGCATCCAATCCGGCATTCGGCAGAATTAACATCAACAACTTGAAACTACTGCAATTTTCGGATACGAATATACGTTTTAAACTATTATCGCTAGTTAAATGATGGATTTTTCCTTCAAGCTCTTTATCGATCCTGCTCTTAAATTCTAAAGAAATTTTTCACTAAAAACTCTTTAACAAGAATAATGTCCATTTAATTCAAGCCTTTTGCTATTCTAATTCACAACAAAGATACGTTATGAGCCTTTATTATTTAGCATCAATCAGGCTAATGCGCACTAAACTAACAATGATTTAGGATCAACAAACCACTGGTAACATTCGTACATCAGGAACAAAACTTAGAAGCAGACCTTTTATAAAATAAGCAAAAAAGAACAGAAAAAACTAAATAGTTTTATAAATTATTAAAAGGCCCGTCTAAATCATTTAGTATCAATAATATCTGCGCTCAATTTCGTCAGCAACCATACCTATTTGGGGGCACACCACGACCAGAAGCCTCACACTGCCAAAAACCTCCAGCATGAGCGACTATTGAGGTCAAAAATGGATTTAATCTATGCTTAACTAAACCTAATCTCACTTAGAATATACCACTAGCAAGCGGAAGTCTTCCAAATCAGGATATTTCTCAGAGATAAATCGATTACGGTGGATATCAGATAGATTTGTAAAAAGGTTAACAGTAAACTAAGCAGGGGCAAAATCCTTAAATGGATTAGTAATGGAATCTATGATAAATTTACCAGAAAATGTAGGTTGATTGATTTAGGCAAGTTGGAAGCAAAATTTTGGAAGATTATTGTGGTTTCTTCAACACAGCTATCGCCTTTCCTTTATAGTACTCAAAACTATCTTTTTCCGGTCCTCATTCCCAAAATTTCCGTTCCAACGTAAGGAAACCTCGTCTCCTAAGTAAAGAAGATGACTTGAGTAGTCCAACACCTCTGTAAATATCAAGTCTTTCCCCGCTTTTGTATGTTCTTACATCACCTGCCACACGCATTGTAGACGAAACTCAGAGAACGAATCGGCGGAGCACAGAGCAGCGGACGAGAGGAGGGGAATGGTGACCGAACGAACCTGCCACTGAGCGTTACGTAAAGGTCTCCGTGCTAATGCTGATCAGTGTCAGCGTCAAAAGCTCCGGGACGCTGCGAAAGGGCGCGAAGAGGGGTTTCTCGCACGCGCCTTGATTTATGGTTCGGAGAAGTACGAGGTCGTAAGCTCGACACGGTGGGAAGGGCGAGGCAGGCAGCGGACTGAAGGATCGCGCTTCTGTGTGGGTGTGTCGAGGATAAGGCGAGTGAAAGGAGAGGATGTTTTCTCCGAGGGGTTGAGCAAAGTGGAGTGAGGAAAAATAAAGGTCATCATTTCGGAGGAATCGCGCCAGGTAGCGCTGCGAGATAAGTTAAGACCTCGGATTGGAGGATGGGGGCAGAGGGGAGGTGAAGCGTGGGAAAATGAGGAATGAGTGAGGAGGAGAGTGGGTTACGTTTCGCACCAACATGAGGTGGGCATGAAATGATGGCAAAGATGAACAACATGAAACCTAAGTTAATTACGAGCACGGACACGCAGCGATGTTGCTTTTGAAGCTTTCTCCGGATCGTTTCATCGCGGGCCTCAGATGTGATTGCTGTCCCTTGTGAAATTCCTAACCTTACCTAAGGAAGGTAGTTGCAGTACGCAAAATTAGGCTGTCGCAGATAGGGCTCCGTGATTACATTCAAATTCGGCCTCATTGACCGGCGCTCAATAATAATAATAACATGTATTGACTCTAGGAATGAATTCCTATGGAGCAAGAATAAATAATTACAAGTCAGACAGAAATAATAACAATCAAACTGAAAATATGTCACTCATTTACAAGAATGTTATCAAATCACAGCACGTGTTCACAACAAAAATTACAATTCCATGCTCAATACATTTTAGCAATCACAGAGGCAGTATATTCATGAATTTAATTCAAGATGTTTATCAAAATATTAAGTATCATTGAAATAATAAGACTGCAAGCATTTTTAAAATCTTTCCGTAGACTTAATATTTCTCAACGTTTGCGGAATCGAATTCCATACAATGCATAATTTTACATAAAAATAGTTATGGTACATAGTGGTTCTGTTGCAGGGTACAATTAATTTGTTTTTATTTCTGGTTTCTTTTATTTTCAACGAAATTATCTTAATACGGCAGATAAATGTAGGATGGAGTTTCAGTTGTTAACAGTCTTCAATTTTCTTCTATGTTCAAATTTATGAATTTTATATTCATGCTAATACGGTGTGATATGCTCATAATATGCTACATCGCACACATAACGTATTGCACAGTTTTGAATTTTTGGCAGTTTGGATAACTGAGAGTATGAAATATTTGACATTACCAAAGGACAGACATACAAAGAACAGAATCAATAAATTACTAGGGTCGAAAATTCATAAAATGACAGTATGCGTTAGCGGCTATGAGTGGCCTACCATGTTTTTGCGTCATCATTTGTGCAGAACTCCAAATTTTCATTATCCCCAAAGCCAGTTTTATCTTT
This sequence comes from Ceriagrion tenellum, assembly GCA_963169105.1. Lineage (NCBI taxonomy): Eukaryota > Metazoa > Arthropoda > Insecta > Odonata > Coenagrionidae > Ceriagrion > Ceriagrion tenellum. The sequence continues at coordinate 124,864,057 of OY720639.1, read as the reverse complement.
CTGACTTTTACTAAACGGTAATGATGGAAGGATAATAAGATATCCTAACAAATTAGATGTATTTTCTTTGGTTTCTCTCCTAGATTTTCAGAGAGTACGGGCAGAAATCTTAAAATTTTCTTGAAATTTCATTCTTTTTTGAACTCTATCAAAAAATATTACATAAGGTTTAATTTAAAGTGACTAAACAAATATAGACGTAGTATTTGGGGTATATATTTGCAGGATACCTTATCACTATTGTATTAAATAATCGGAGAAAATTTACACCTCTCCCCTGAATGTCCGCCAGAATCCCCCGGATTCATTTTGCCAACTTTAGATCTTATGCCAAAATATGTGCGTTTGAGAGCTGAAACCTCCTCGGCCTGAACAAAGATAAAGACTGATATTTAGGTCCCCAGCGGTTGTAGAAATTTTGGCTACTAGTTACCGGTAAATCTATACCAACAAATATTTTTTTTCAATTCAAAGGAATTTTGTCAGTTTCATTATCATGGATAACTCCAGGATTTAATATGAGTGAAATAAGATTTGAGCTCCTGTAATTGTTCTATCATCAATAGTTTAGCAAATTATATGTAAGATTTTGCAAACATCCTTACAATTTTACCTTAAAAAACCCTGCTTAGTGAATAACATAAAAAGTAGTTCGATTTCCCAGGTTTCAGCCCATATAATTTCATATATGTAGACCATAAAGGTTACTGCCTAGTTTATTCCATCGATTTGCAAACATCAACTTGAAATAATTTCCATGTAAGTACAAGTCATCACTTTCCTTAAAGATGGAAATTTATAGCCAAAGTACCCAGGAAGAGCAAACCATATGAAATGAAATAATTTTCGCCTTATCGCTCTATTCTTCCATACGTCCGCGCTTAATCATGTTTGGTATTTCCTTGGGAAATTTGACTCTCCCTCAGAAGTCCTTTTGGTCCACTATTTACGACATATTAGTTATTTAAGAGAGCGTTAAGTGAAAGAGGGAATTCATTGACCTTCTCAACACATTTCCTTTCATAAAATGTTCTTTTTTCACGCAACTCTTCGTAGAACCTAGCCATGAAGTAGACAGCCAAGCACCAAGATATTGAAGTAAAACATAAGTAGAACAAAAGCATAATTTCAATCACATGGCATCAACTAAAGCACATCTTTAAGTACATTTAGCAAATCATTACTACGGGAAACACATTGCTCAGCCTTTGGAGCATTAATCTATTTAAGAAATAGAATATGACGCGTATTAAAAAATCGATACTTTTCGCTAATATTCAAATTAGAAATGAATTGTTCAGGTACTCTCTCTTCACCAGGATATGAATAGAATACACACAGGACCGGCATGAGGGGACGGTAGGATCCCAGAGAAAAAGAAAAGGAAACGGCAAAATGCTATGTGGAAGAGAGACAGCTCTGGAGGCTTTTTTTTTACTTAAAAAAACGACGACTCGTAGAAAGACGGATGGCAAAACGGTAGAAAGGATGGAAAGGTGAAACGGAAGAGGAATGGAGGGAAACAGGGAATGTAGGTGTGAGTGAGTGAGTGAGTGAGTGAGTGGAAGGGAACGATAAGAGATTGCCTGCGTCGCGCCGCGAAATGGATGCGAGATTTGAGAAAAACGGCGCGAGAATTGGGACGAGGCGGTTTTTTTTCATACATGTGTGTATGCATATGTAGGTGCCTGCGTTGTCTCATGGGGTGGCAAGGAGACAAGGGGAAGTGCCCCCCCCCCCGCCACACCGACAAAGAGGAGGAGCAGTTGGCTGCGAAGAAGGGCGGCCTTCGCACGCCGCCTCGTGACAGACGTCTCGCCCGACGGGGTGGGAGGGAATCTGGAGAAGGAAGAGTGACACACCAGCGAGATAGGGCAATGTTAAGAGAGAGGGGAAGGGGGAGGAATGAAAGGGGGTAGGAGTGGAGTTCGAAGAGAGGAGAAAGTGGAGAAGAGGACAGAGTGCAGAAGAATGGGGGAAGAGCACTTGTGTGCATGAGAGAGAGCGAGTAGTAGAATATGGAGGGAAAGGTCGGAGAGGAAGGACAAAATTGGGGTGAATAAAACGGCAGGGTTTGATTGAAGACTCTGTCGCGGTGTTTTAACGCAGATATATGGAGCCTCCTCAAGGTTTAGCCCTCAACCATGTGCTGTATGAATACTGGTTATATTTTCGCTAGGACACCAGGCAAAATTTGAAACAATTAATTCATTTATTTACTGGTGACATTGCAAGTAGGCATATGCAGGGTGGCAATAAAAACATCAATAAATGAGCACAATGCTGATAAATTTGCACAATACTACTCTTTCAGGGTTAATTTTGCTAAATATATTTTGTATATTTACTCCTAAAAGATCTGACAGATATAGGAAAGGACCCAAGAAGTTCATCAGGTAGCTGGTTACAACTAATACGTCCCGTGTTTAGAAATGAGTACTTGCGTTGGTCTTAGGAGTTCTAAATTTCATTTTATATGGGTGATATAAAATGACAATGTGATTTGTATTCACAATGTAACCCTCCGTCTCCTTAAACAATTATAACTACTGCGCGGAGTGAGGTAATTTTCTTTCTCGTTTCAAAATATTCCTGTCCTGGTAAATTTAGAATTTCCATTGCACTATCCTTTCCCGATTGTCAACCCAACAAATACCTGGCGGCCTTTCTTTAAGATGAATGTGGTATGGCTTTCTTAATTTCCTATGTATTGCGTTGTACAAAAATGACGACACTCTCCAGAGCCATTCTTCCGTCTTTCTTAGATCAGGCAGGTGATTTCGCTTTCTCGTATGTTTTTCATCTTTAACCTACCTCGCCACTATTAACCTGAAGATGACTGCAAGATGGTAGGAGAGATCATCACTACTAAGGGGCAACGCAACATGGACAAACTCCCACAAGCAGTGCCTAATACTTCATTAAGGAACGAAAACAAACTTAATAGAAGGAGGTCTTATCAGGCTGTCGTTTCTTTTACAACATATCGACGAATCTGTAGGTCAACGTGTCCGTTTCCCAAATTTTAATTCATACCAATGCGCCATACGCACTCATTTATTACTAAGATGTTTGAATAAATAATGCCATTAAGATAATGAGATAATAAGATAATGCCATTGCAAAATAGTTGAGTGAAAACAAATATTGCTATCCGTGCACCATTTATGACTTAAGAGAGCGAATCGAGGCACAAATATTGTACGAAAACAAGCTTTACTAGCTATCACTTTCAAAACACGCTTCGCTTCTTATACGTGATTCACTAGTTTACACGGATAATTTACAAATTCCTTCTACCGTGGACTCTTTCATTTTACGTAGATGTAGACTATATGGAGACTAAGTTAGTTTCCTCACGCGGTCTTGATCGATGTTGGGCTAATTGGCGTGGCTAAACTCTGGCATTTTGAAATTTTTTTATCACTGATTGGCTCCTGACATTTTCCTTCAGACGTAAACATGATACGCTGACAAATGGATCTGACGAGAGGAGCAGGAAGAAGAATGGAGGAAGGGCTCTTGCAAGGATGAGAGCGTGAAGAAGGACAGAAGGGGGAAAGAGAAAGGTCGGTGAGAAGGATACTGTTTTGCTGAATATAATTGCAAATTTGAGTCGAAGGCGCAACCGCAGTCTTAAACACCTGCATACTACACTGCGAGGCACCGAAGAATGAGCGTTCGTCAGGTAATGTTAGTGTAACAGACAGTAATTAAGGAAGGAATTAAATAGAAGAATTGGAAGAGAAATTTAACCTAGAAAGAAATCCTTGTTGCCTGCATATTTAAATACCATACATCGTTTTCGTTGCGGAAACATGAAATTCCAAATGTTTGCGCCCCTCCGTCAGAGAGATTATTCATTCTATTTCTTTGTTTCTTATAGCTGTAGACATTTAACGTAGGGTGGAAAACGTAAAACAATTCTGTACATGTTAATCCGAAACCATCGAGGTCTATATATCTTTAGTACAGTGTTAGCTTAGCTTGTGAACTCCGAATATTTAACGTAGTCCTGCACTTTTGCTGGCACATTTTCAATTCCATACCGATGCATCACATCAATTAGTTCACTGATCGACGTTGTCTTTCTCTTACTTGCGGGTTTGGCAGTTTTTCACTTTGGAACCTGTGAATGAATTAAAACTTTATCTGAAAGAAAAACAAGTTAGAGCGCTAGAATGTTAATCATTGCTGGTGATTGTTATCGGTATTTGGTCTCTGAGTTTGGCATGACAGGTAGATCAGTAGATAGGCCGACAATAGGATCTAAACTTGCGGAAAAATACGCCGGTCTTTTCTCAAGTATCAGAACGTATTTTTGCATACTAAGGCTAAATTATTTCTAAACAAGTTTCCTCCAATATTGATCGCGAATGCGATTACAGGATTATGCCACATAAGTGAATTCTGCAATTCTGCCTTGAATAACCCGATGTAAATAACGTAAAAATTGTCATAATTACCATTATTCGTGATTTACAAATTCTGTATTCAACTACGTGGCTATTTAAGAATTTTTATTTTAATTTGGTTGATTTGATGTAAATATTGCATTTTTTCTTCGGGGGATAAACAATTCAATGCGGTCATTACAAATACAGTTACACTGCAACTTGCGTAAAAATTCCACTATCATTTTGTTATACACGTTCTATTGCAAAAAATCACTAGGAAATTGAGGGAGAAAATACTAAATTGACTTCAAAATTAGGAAAAATGAAATTTTTAAAAATAATGAGAATGAAAAGAAAATACAAAGCGCATCGTCTCATAATTGGTTGCGCCCACAATTTCATTTCTTTCTAGCAGCTGTTGACTTCAATGAAGTCCTCATTCTTCCCTAAGATATGCGGCAAATTATGAAGTAGGAACGGAGGAACACCTTGGAAAAATCGCATTAGCAAAATAAAATGAGCAACAGGGCTTTAATGCTTGCGTGAGCAAAACCATTTAAGGTTTCTCTGGCCTGTTTTGCGTCAAATGATTATACTAATAATATGGGTTTAAAAAAATTCTTGCTATCATTTCTGCTCGTGATTGCTTTATGTGCTCTACCATAAAGAGAACTATACTAGTGCACAGAAATTGTAGATTTACGATCTTAAGATGACGGAATATTATCATATTTGCATTTACAGAAGAACCGGACCTTACTTTATTTTCTCAGGGGACATTAATGAAAGCAAAGGAAAAATAGTACAAATTATAAGTTTTATATTTTTAGCAGTAATATCAGTACAATACAAGCGCTTTGATACTAGCTAAGTCTAAATGCATATATACGAGGGTGAGTCAATAAATAAGTCGCAAAACTGAATTGAGGCAAAAATAATTAAAGTAACTTTCTGACATTTTTTTCACTTATCCACATATTCACCCTGTACATTCAGGCACTTATCCCATCTCTTTACAAGTCCTTGAAAGCCAGCAGCAAAGAAGTCCTTTGGTTGCTGTTGCAGCCAACGTATAACCTCATAGATTACAGCATCATCTGTATCAAAAGGACGGCCACCCAAATGATTTTTAGGGGCCCAAACAGATGAAAACCACTGGGGGGCTAAGTCGGGACTGTACGGTGGATGTTCCAAGCGTTCCCAATGAAATGTTTACGACTGATTTTGATGATGAAATGCTGACATTTGCGACTTATTTATTGACTTACCCTCGTACATCCAGGGTTAAGTATTTTGGTTTTCTCGAACAAGTTGCTAATAAATTAAAATAAACGAATAGTGTGTTTAAATGGTTATCTGATCCTTTCAATGTTTTGAGAAGAGTATTACTTAACAGAAATTTCAGTTAAATAAGCCTCACTATGATGAAAGATATCTCATCTTTCCATATCATAACAGCCAGTTATGGAACTTTATTTCGAAAACAGAACTTTGAGCCATTGTTAAGAAAAAACGCCTTTATCCATGGGACATATTACTAATATACGTTCTAATGACTCTAATTAAAAATTGAATAATTCGTGAAAGTTAATTCAGGTCAAACATTTTTTAGAAATTTATCGTTTACCGCGTTACATAGAAGGTTATCACAGAAAAACCCTTCAGTTGCGAGGGCACGTTTAGTATAGGGTGTGAAACAATTGATTCAAGTAAGATATTTTTATTTGTACACCATAATATAAGATGGTGATTTATAGGTAGTAAGAAACAACTAATTTAACTGAGTGAAAGAAACACATTGCTTGTTTCCCTCCAGAACTGCTGGATTTCACATTTAATGCCTAATTCAGTTCATTTACTTAGTTAATAACCAATTGAACCAGCCATATAAAATAGTTAGTCATGATATAGATAGATTAGTCATGAATATTACTATATGCATATTCTGTGCTTCCCATTATTAATTTAAGTTGCTGAAAATTCACAATAGAAGTTGAATAAAGTCCCTATTATGGTTATAAAAAAATCGCTCAATTTTTGAACCTGTAGACGTCTCAAATTACTATTTTTCGCGCTGTGCCCGGATTATAATGAATATATTTACTTTATTCATTTGAAAATAGAATTGAAAAGTTTGCACAATACCCGATAGGGAATTTAATCTCATCCGCGACTACTTCGCGAGGATGAAGTGTTAACTCTGTGAATATTATGAAATGAACATGGTTCCACATGAATGACTAGACTTAAACTCATCAAGCATTTTGCGACTCAATAATATGTTAAATTTTACATACTAGTCATTTCCAATGTTTTAGAGATGCAGTTCATTGATTTAAATTTTTTGGTTTGAAAAATTTGGATTTCTTCCAATGTTTACCAGTATCTCTTTTCACTCTTCATTTTCGTGATTCAGAGCCCCAAAGTTAGATAATAAAACCTCAAAGCAACAAGGAAAACAAATTCACCTTGAACTCATAATACTGGTAAAATTGTTTATCCCTGGAATATGCGCTGAATGAGTACACATGTGTCCTCATGTTAGAATGATATTTGACTTCATTATCGCTGACAGGAATGAAAAAGGGCCGTTTATATGAGAGCAGTATTTTATTAAGTACTCGTAATAAGTTTCTTTCACCTTAGCCACCGTATTAAAAGCGTAATTATGGACCCATGTGCCTTCTCCACTTTGAGCAACCATAAAACTCTCCCAGTCTCCCAGGGAAAATATTTCTAAGTTTTAGCATTGATTGGATAAAAGTGGCGAATTAAGGTTTAATGCTTCTGAATTCCACGTATGCTTGTTGAATTTCTGATAATATCACAATTTATAACTGAGTCATAATAACTGAGGCCACGACAAGACTTATTTACTTATAATAATTATATAAATATAAATATAAAATAATTGACTTAACGTAATAAAAAAACATACATGTTGCTACATAAACTTATCAAATTTAAGGATATTGTCTTAAGAATCCATACAATGTAAACTAAAAACCTTGAATAATATTGACAACAGCATGGCATCATCCCGATGAAGTTGTTAAACTTACATAAAATTCTCTGCCATCATCAGACATGCCTTGCTAGCATTCTTTCAGTCAAGTAGCTAGGCAGGAACTAGGCAGAAACAAGGCACGCACATGTGAATTTGATCCATTTGTTATACTATCTATTTCAGTGCCCACACTCATTCTATACTGTATTTTAGACTGTACATAAAATATTTATGCATACAAAACGTAAACAATATGGAAAATAGATATGACTTTGATGACATCAAATATTTAAAAAAGTCTGCATTCAAATTGACCTTTTTTAGCCATTTCAGATTAAAAACACAATTGAATTTCAATAAGTACACGCATTTAGATGGAGAGAGAATTTCAAGTTTGTAAGCTATCTCAGTTTCAGAAACTTGACAGGTTAAGTGCATGATAAAGTCTCCGATAGAGGAGAAATGTGTGCATTTTTTCACACAAATACTCTAGCAGCCCATGGGTAATCCCCATTGGTACAATAAGGGCAGATTTTAATTCGAGATTAAAGTTTTCGTAATAAAATGTAATGAATGCTTGCGTGTTTCGCAGGGATTTTTTATGGCCTTTCATGCCAATGGAATGGTTCTTTGGGATTTTGAAAGGTCAAAAGAATTTTATAGGTTGTAATATGCATAAAAGAGCAGTAAAAGGTTTACAAGAAGTTGTTTGAGTGTTTCGAAATTCCAGAAATGGCAATCTAGTTCGCCATCAACCTATAACTGGCTTTTAATCAATGCATCTCTTTCACCACAGGGATTCTTAAGAGTGGATTTACTAAGTGTAAAAAACTAAAAACAATTATGAATGTTCGTATGAGAATTTTGAGGTGTATTCTGTCAATATCATTTCCTCCTTCCATGGGATGTACTTCATGGCATGAAATTCAATAATTCTTCCGTATTCAGCCTGATGATGACTTTTGCGCAAAAATGTGCTTATATTTAATTTCATAAAGAATAACCCTCCTTTATATCATGCCCAAATTGGCTGAATACTACATGCTTTTTAACTATTAATACAATATCAATATCAGAAAGCTCCTCTCACCTCCACCCTGGAATGTGTCATATAGTGTATGGATAGTCATATACAATCGCATAAGTATTTCGTAAAGCATAATCAACTGTGGGAAACCATATTGCCATTATGAATAAGCAACGCTAAAAAATGAGAAAACTTGGCACTGAAACCGTGGGTAAAAAAAGAGGTATTGCTTGGTATTAATTTCAATTTTAGATGAAGGTGAGGAGAGAATAAATAACAGGAGAAATGCAAAATTTACAATAACGTAACAATGCTAGCGTTCAGTTATGATTTATTGCCAATAAAACGTAAATTCTCCACACAATAATTTTCCATTGAAATGGGATACTGATATAGGTCGGCGGAAAACCAATAAAAAATTTGTCCACGTTGATCAACCCAAGGAGGGACACGAACAACGCGTTGGGAGTAAGAAACCACCGATATATGATTCGCAGAAGCACTCAAAGTGAAGAAAGAGAAGAAGAGATAAAGCGATTAAAATATGTAAAATGGAGAGAGACAAAAATAGAAGAAACTAAGGATTAGACGAAGTACTTTGGAAAAACCGTAATGGTGGAAAGTGCATAAATATAGACGTCATTGAACTATGTAAACAGTAATAAAAATTTAATAGTAATTTTTCAGAACTACTATCATTTTATAGGGCAGGCAGGCATGGAATTCGTAGATTTAAAAAATTGTTGGCACCCATAGGATATGCTCATACAAATTGCACCATGAAAGTCAGAATAAAACCACAACAGCAATAAAAAAACCCTTTTTTCATGTTATTTCTAACTGTTTGTTTATGTGTTTTCGGCGTTATTAATAATCGTGCCAAAATTGCTCAGCGCCTTATTTTAGAGACATTTTAGGGAAATGTTTATCCCTTCCTTCTGTTCCAATTATTTTGCGTAGAATTCTTTGTTAATTTATATCAAAATTACTTTAATTCCTAGATATTTAGTTTTCCTATGCCTATTTATTCATCATTCGCAGTATCGAGAAGATGGAAATCGCTGTTAGAGAAAATAGATATGACAACGTACCAGACATATACTAGACAGGATCCAGCCCTTTTGAGGGTACATTTGTGAGATTAAAAAGCCAAGGAATATACCCTGAATTATTTTGATTAGAAAATCTAAATTCCAGTAGAAAATCGAAATAAAATCGAAATTTATTTTCAAATGCAACTCTAGTTATAACTAAAGACCCGTTTGATAAAAGCACTTTGAACAATTTTTCGCAGCACAAGTTCATCTTAATGCATTCATGACCTTTTGTGGAATTTCAAAGATACGCTACTTTATATCTATGATGGTATTCTTCCTCGAGCAGTCATAAATGTTCCAAAAGTATTTTCCTCGGACCATCTGACCTAGATTATTTTCTTCAAATACTTCTTTTGCCCCATTTGACGATTCACTGTAATTCATCATGGTCGAAATACACCCGTGACCCCTTTTCATTGGCTCAAGAGAGAGACACGAAAAAGAAAGGGTCCCCATGACATATCCCCTCTTCTCGGGTCCATTCGCACCACTCGACGAGAAAATGAAGTTGTGGAGGAAATATGTGAAATGAGATTTGATATATCGGCGTCAATGAAACGTTGGGCCCTCGGGTCTAAATTCCAGCCCAGGAGGAGGTGTCCGGCTGCAGCTGGCCACGATAACATGGCTCAGTGGAGGACATCTGACAGTTCAAAGGCCGTCGCGATGGCTTCGTATTGAATGTCTTATTTATTTGCAGCATGAATAGGACTTCTTATAGATATATTTCTTCCGTTTCGACTGAATTACTACTATACGAAAGAAAGAGTTCAATTTCTCAATAATAAATACAAACTTGATAGTCATTAAAATAAATTGAAAGATTTGTCCGCAGCGTACTTTTGTAACTATTTTCCGAGGAAATTACTCTTTTTGACCGCGAGTATGTTATGATCAATATGTTACTAAGCTTTTCAGCAGATTTTGTTACTCTTGATTCTTAATATTGCCAAAACTCAGCGTATTGGATGGGGTGGGTATCTTGGGGCCATCTTACTTTTTCCATGGGTTGATTATTTTCATTCTCATGATGGAATTAACTTGAATTATTCGTGGTAATTCCTTTAATACTCGAAGATCGGGTTCTTACATCAATGTGAAAAAATACGATATAACCTAAGCAAAGATACATTTAAGGTAAATGACGCGGGAAAAATGACATTTCATAATGAAAAGATATAAATTGCGGAAATCAAGCAATCTTAAATTAGTTTTCGGAGAGCAAGTGAAATAAATAGCGAGTTTTAAATAAAAAATATGAATAAAGGTGGAGAGAAAATTGAAACATGGTAAATTTATGCAATAAACAGTATATCTAACATTACATTTTTTTACTATGGAATTGTAGCATTTAGTTTAAACTACGGGTTTGAGATTTATACTTAAGGAAAAATTAGTATATACTCGTATTATTTGCGCAACCTAGTTAATAAAACGTCCATCTACATTTCAGCATGAAGACAGACAAGGTCGAGATAATAGTACATCTCGTCAGAGCACAAAAAATATTCAAACGAAGCACTCACGACTGCTTTAAACAGGCACACATCTTGGTCCTCAATGCGTCCTTCAATTACAATGTTTCTGCCATTCGCCCTGCCCACCATTTGGGAACTCGCATCTTCATTCCCCCTTCACAACACCCAGGGATAAAATGAAGAAGAATTTCCTTCCCATGTCCACCTGATGAGGGCCTTCATTTCCACAACCCTGGGCCCGTAATATATGTCTCCCCATTCGTCCCCAAAAAGGGGTCTTCCTTCATCGAGGATTCCACCCGCGCAGCTCAAAAAACTCCGCCCACAGAGCCCCGAAAAGAAATTGAGGCTGGTTTTTAAGGATGATTGAGCGTATCCCTCTGAGAAAGCCACTACGCACAGGAGCCCAAACACACACAGCACTACCGTACGTTGAATTGGCACATTGGAGACTATTTCCGAGACATCCTATGGCCTGCTTTAGGACCGTGACGTTAAAGGACCCTTTGCCCGGGCTTTTGGTCCCTTGCTTCATTTTTTTTCGAAAAGGCAATCCCCAGAGAAGGAAACACGGAGACAATTGGAAAAAAATGAAGCAAGGGAAAAATGTTACTCAGACGTGCTCAGCTCTTAGCGGGGAAAGAGTGTAGAAATGGGACAAAGGTGTCTATCACCTGTCCTGAGTCACAAAACAAAATGCTGTCACAGCCCAAAGAACAACGTGAGAAATTTAGGGGAAAGAAAGGGGAGAATTAGGGCGTCACTTGCAGCTACATTTTTACGTAGTTCAATAAATCAGAAAAATTTTCTTATTAGCCAAATAATAATTTACAAATGGAGCTTAGAATAAAAACACATCAGTTAAATGTTAAATAATGCACATTAGGCGAAACCATTGCTTGGTTGGGGAGTACCACACAAAAAACCCACCTACCCTCTTGTAGCTGAATATCCCTTGAAAACCAAAAATATCGCTGGCAAAGCACACGCTTGCAGTAAATCTGAAACCTTATTAAAAGTCTGTATGCTTTTGTTTACAATACTTACATTGAACTAATATTAGCCTTTTTATAAAAGCACTGAATGCTTGACAGAGTTTAAAGCAGGAAATGGACAAAAGGTAAAAATAGACAGGTAAACAAATTTAAGTACCGAAAATACTTGCGGACAAACGGAGTGTTACTCTCTAGGCGTAAAATGAATCGCTATCTCAACTCAAAGTTCGATTTAGAGCATGTAATTTGGCAGTACATGCCAATTGGAGTACATGCCAATACGAGCAGTAAGGAGAAATTTAAAATCCACAAAGATACCAGCAGCAGTCAATAAAAGGCACTGCTATTTGTAAAAATTATAGGTACTGAATAGGTGATTTCGGGGGTATGGCAACATATTTAGCAGATTATTATAAAACAATGGAGGATTGGAGGACGAGGTAACGAAAAATATGCATTCCTGGCAAAAATAGCCTTTTTACTGAAAAGACAATTCGCGAAAATTTGAATAATTACTCCGCTAGGAAGTACTGAATTTTTTATGGCCTCTGATGAATCGAAATTAAGAGAAATTGCACGAAGTCAGAATACTTCATACATTTAAACTCAGACACTGCCTTTATTTGATCCAATAAGTGAAATGGTTATCAGACAATGGCTATATATTCATTTTATAATCATTCATCCTATTATTTAAGTCCAAAAGTGATTCAATAATGCTGAAAACTCATTTGCCGAGATCCGTCGAATTTTCAGCGATAACTTCATATCAACTTCATCTCTTCGTCTTCATAATTCCCACATTTTACAAAACAAACCCGAGTAGTCACTTCATCCTATCTATTTGCCAAAGTAAACAAAATAAAACACGAGAACATCGCTGGAGTAATAAACGAAGAGCGAATTGCGGTAGTGCTCCACGAAATCCACCGGAGGTTGTTTGCAAGCCACTTAATTCTAGCCTGCAGTTCAGAGAGAGATTTCACGATTGATAAAAAGGCGCTGTACCAGGCAGTTTACTCTATTTTCCTCCCATCCTTACCCTCCTGACTAGGCATCCATTTCACTCTACATACACTGAGTTCGCTCGCCGGCACATTAAGTTGGTCGCCCGTTATGCCACAAATGTGCGCGACCTTCATACCGCTGTAAGGATCCTTCCAACCTGGGTATGGATCATATTGCCCTCTTTCACGTCGTTCTTATCAATATTCAAAACGCAAGTATCTGTTTCTCCTGAGGGCCATTCTTACCAGTACTCCCCTAAGAAGTCACTCCATAAATAAAAACTTCTGATTTTAGGCACAAAGCAACATTTGACCAACGTGAATCAACTTTTCTCTTAAATAATCGCCATTTGAAAATAATGATAACTCAATGGCAGAATTCATGAAGAATCTTGATTGGATCTCCTAGATCCATCTAAAGGGAAACCTTCTAGTCGAGATTGCTTTGTCATTTGCATCCGCTTTTCCGATTGCCAACTTTTATACTTCGAGCATAAGGGTTGGAATAGTGGAGAAAGATGACTCCAGGACATGACAAATTTTAAGCGAGGAACGAGAGATGCCGTAATGCAGCTAATTTTGCTTATCGGTCATAATAAGGTGATACACGGTGAGCACTGAAATGTGATAAATGGGGTTCCTATATAAAATGGAGTTGCATGAGAGATAAGGAGAGGAATGGATGCCTATCCGATCGTTTACTGAAATGTTCGTCCACTTTGAACATCTAGTTGTGAAGGACTCTTTGATGCCTGCTCATTTACATAAACCTCTACTTACGATATCACCCTATGAGACGTTGGTCCGTATTGATACTGGGAACGTGTGATAAGGCGCTTTCGCTATATTATGCTAAATATCCAAGGAAATTCCCTCTATGGCTGAGTTCTATCTTCACTGTACTCAATACTTCAGAAGTTCCTTGACTATTACAAGTGCTCGACTCCATCCATTAGATGGGACATTATAAATAAGGCCTTTTGGTTACATTACGGATAGTAGGTGAGTACCGTCATCAGGTTTCTCTCCGTTTTTTTCCTTCTCTGAAATTCTCCTTCCCTCAAATACCGGCTCAATCTAAATACCGCAAATAGCCATCAGATGCCTTCTAAAATAACATATATTTGAGAACTTGCAATTTCAATAGATCACAAGAGTGAAATATTTTCCAATGACCACTAACCTTTTTTTTTTAAAACATGGAAATGTGAGGATACGCTTCATTTTCCGCCTGTGTTACATTTAAGATTTTAGTGTAAAGAAGCAATTTGTTCCCATGGATGCTATAGTATATTTGAATTACTACTATAAACCGGAAACAGCACAACGTGTGGATAGTAGGAACCCCTCTATGTTATCCGAGCAAAAGGATTTCCATCTGCAAGTTGAAACCATGGAGTCCTGACGCCATTGAGTCTACTTATTGTTTTCTACCTCTACCCTTCTGATTTATCTGCAGGGAAGCCCACTAATTATGATCATTTTGTCATTAATTTATATTCGTTTCCGTCTATTGATAACCAGTGAACCATACTTCGTCTACAGAGGAAAATATTCCGAACGATGATTCGAATTCATTTTTTTTCTCTGTAAAATGGAGAAGACCCCTTTTGATAGAGTTTGCATGCACTTGGCAAAATATTTTGGTTAAAGATTCATAGTCATGAGCTATCAAATACAAACATGTCGTGAGTGGAATGGAATAAAATGTTAATGTGAGCCCCACCGTAAAATGGTCAATTACTTGGCGTATTATCCCTTTCACATTTACTTGTATTAAATATTCCCGGATACTTTATGATTTTAGGCCACTGTTGGTTACTACGCACCTCTCATTCCAATTCAAATAGGAAGTTGGTACGGAACAGTGACCAACGACACAGGAATATAAATACATATACCTTCCTGTCAAAAAGTTTTCAGAATTTAAGCAAACCAATAGCTGGAAAATGAGGCACACTCCATTCTGTAAGACCAAATAAGAGAGAAGTTCCGCGAAATATTATCGTGAAAAGGAATATTTATTAAGGTTAAAATTTACGGCATAAATTACGTGATAAAACTGATGGTCTCGTAAATCATAACTGACGAAAATTTTATTTAAAATATATCGTATTTTTTGGACAAGGATGAACAGAATGTTTTTTGTATGTAAATATCTACACAGCTACCTGAAAACCTAGAGCATATGGTCCGGTTCCCAGTTCTCAAACCATCCAACGATACAGCAGTACTTATGCCTTCCCAATGCATTCAGTGTATTTTAAAAGTTGCAACGACACGTAGCATATTTTCACTTATTTACAATAGTACACAACACAAATTCAGATAAATTATTAGCCCGAGGCAATATTTCCATACAAAACAAAAAAAATCTCTAATTCTGCATTGTTAATCACAAAAGCTCAATCAATAAGCGGCAAAAATTAAGTATGCTCAACACCAAAATTATGGAGTTTTTCGAGAAACACAAATGAGTAGAAACTTACCCCTTCAATTCCTCATAAAGTGATTGAAATATAAAAACTTATTCACTCAATCTTCAACTGCTTCCAAAATATGCTCAAAGTCCTTTCTTCCAAGTTGAAACAACGATTTTATTAGACATAGAATTAATTTAAACTGAAACGTATTTATTCATCACAATTTCCTCAAACGTAGACCTCAAAGTAGAAATGTATTTGAGATTATACTTTTAATTCTTTAACCCACGCAAAATTCCATGAGGCAACTTTCTCATTATTTTCAAATTAGCCAGGTACTCCCCAATGCAGAGCGATAAAACAGACACATGCGCCTTTCCAGTGCATACTCTACGCGTGGAGGTGAATTACCTTTCACGCCCTTTCTAGGCGTCCACAATATTTCCTTTATTACCTTTCCTCCGTCTCATTCTCGATTTCTTTCTGTTTGCAGGCATCCCCCCTAACACCGTATTCTTTCTCTGAGAACTCTAGGGAGACCCCTGGAACAGCAGCGTCTCACCTCTATCCCCTCGGTCCCCAGACTCTGCCACTCCATACTCAACCTTGTAGACTCCTTTTTTTTAATTGCCGCGTGCATAATTAACGAGGTCCTTTATACAGCGAGCAGGTATATAGTTAAGAAAAAAAAATACGGCAAGTAAGAGCGGTAGACGCATACACAAAAATATGTATGTAGTCGTATATAAGAGGAACGAAGAGAGTCTAAAGAAGAGAGTGAATAGTTTCGTGTAATGAAGCATTAAAACGGTAAAGCAGGAAGAACTCTAACATTTTCTTGCGGTAAAAGTTTGATTAGGCCACCAAGTATTAAAAAAAGCAGTAGGTGAGAACAATGATAACAGTAAGTAAGGTAGATGGGTTTTTGGGAGAAGGGAGAGAAATATTAGGGCATACGAATTATAGAGGAGCCATGAAAATGGATGCCAGCGAAGGTCTCCTACTTTTATAATGGGATTTATCCTCACAAGTGAAGTGATGGAATTATTTTTTCATTACTCAGGGCAAGTTTATAAATAGGAAAGCTGTACGAGCATAATATGATACTATGTGGTTTTGAGCAAGTCTAACGGCTAAACATATTGCTCAATCGATGCTTTTTGAGTGCATATAATTACGGAGGGTCATTTAATCAGAGAATTACTTCTTTTTCTTGTTATTTTCTCCCTCTGTGCAAAGTGAATACCAGAGTCAAATTCGTTTCATTTACGCCCATTTAATCACTAAGAATGAATTAAGAATAATTCCAAATGAGATCATCGTGTTCTATTAAGAAATATCCAAACGACTGATGAATGTTATAAACAACTTGAAAATGTAAAATAATTTTACAATAAATAAACAATTATTGAATCACTATCGCACGTACAGCTGCACAAAAATGCAGTAGGTACCTGCATAAATGTATATCATCCATAGCTCCAACACTGCCCGGCACTTACCTGCAAAGATAAAAATGATAACAATGTAAAAAATATACGTATATGCTCAAAGATAATCATATAAAAAATCTAGGATTAAGACATTTGTTAATAATGAATTATTATAACATAAAAACCAAGAGAATAGGGTTTAGGAACATAGACTATTTCAATTCTATTACGACCCACTTAATTGCACAATCACAGTGCTACATTATAGAATCATTCATTTTTGAAATAATCATAAATACGATAAAATTACCAATACAAATATCTCTCAAATGAAATGGTTCCAGGCTTGACTTTGTGGAAGTAATTCATATTAACTTAAATAAAACTTTGTATACTCCACTATAGGTTTAATAACACGACCCGGGTTTCGACACTTCGTGTCATCTTCAAGTGAAAATATAACATCTGTCACTCCATTCGTGGTAGGTTCGTGGTAGGGGAGGGGAAGGAATCTGGGAGAGGAGGGGTGAGGGGGTGTGGGAGGCGCCCTCATAAATGTAGACTCCTTTGCCTTTGATCATGTCGCTCACCTGTTAAATATCTATTACCCTCATTCCCAATTTTCCGTTCTGTAACTTCCTACTCCACGTCGACTCTCATCCCCACTTTGTATCGATCCCTCCAATAGTTCTGCTGTCCCTCCACCTCACATCACACAGCCACAAAGTAACTACGTTCCTTTTCTCTATTTTCTGTTAAATACTTTCTAGCCTCCCAGTCCTCATCATTGTCCAAACATTTCAAGTCTTTCAACCGAATTTTTACCGGTACTTCCCTTCTCCTCTTCCTTT
Source organism: Ceriagrion tenellum (assembly GCA_963169105.1). Classification (NCBI taxonomy): domain Eukaryota; kingdom Metazoa; phylum Arthropoda; class Insecta; order Odonata; family Coenagrionidae; genus Ceriagrion; species Ceriagrion tenellum. Next base: position 124,846,342 of record OY720639.1, on the reverse strand, counting down.
TCGTTTTATCACTCGAGGTCCTTGTACCCTGTGATGATGTTATTGTGCAAGGGTTTCATGTGATGACGACCGCGGAGGCTTCCCTTCCGGCGCTGCCGGATACGACACCCGCCCTGGTGGGTGGCGTTCCGAATTTATCCCATTGATTAATATCTCTTTGAATGACTCCCCGCTCCCAAGAGTTTTTTTTATGTTACACCATCACGAAAATACCTTTTGTCTGGCTACTACCCTCGACCTATCTGGCACTGGTGGCCCTAACGGGAGAAATGGTAATTGCTCCCGCCAGGAGTAATTGGAACGTTCAAGCCTTTCCACCACGTCAAGGTTGTAGCTCGATAAAAGTGGAAAAAGTTCAAGCACGAAATTTGCACCGCAAAATGTAATCCGCCAATCAAAGTACTAGCATTAGAATCACGATAAAATCATATTTTTTTACGTTTTAATCCATGCGATAATACCCACTGAAGCGAGTAAACTTGCTAAAAGTTCTACCGTGGTATTTTGCGCAGTTTTGAGTGTATATTAACTTAATTATGTAACTTTCACCTTTATTATTTGAAAAACCTATGATGAACCGTATTTTTTACATTTTAGAAAAACTAAAACAAATTGGAGAATATAGTATCAATGAGCTGTTTGCCCAACTTTGGAACGACCGAAAAGCGTTAATTATTAGTGAAATAATTATCTGTAATATTAATTATCGGATCATATTAATGAGTACATGAATGACAGCACATGGCGTTATGTCTACTAGGTCCGGGATTATCAAATTTAACACTATCATTGTTCTACTTATAATGAAGTCCTGGATTCAATCGTCCAATAAGCAATTAAAAGCAGCTGCTGAATGATTTTAAGCTTCCCTGTAGTATCCATGTTTTTCTGGTCATAAAATATCCATTTGAATATACGTGATGGTTGGCTGATTGTGTTATCATTTATACGTGGCATTAGACTTTTAAAGAGCAAAATATGCCTGAATACTTCTTTATAGCACAAATCAAATGGCAACTACCAGCGCAGATCACCTTGAAAATGCTGAAGCATGAGTTGCATTGACATTGTTATCACGGGCAACACCAATGGCCATCAAAAACGTCACGTATATTTCCAGGAGCATCGGAAATTTCAAAAAACTTTTAATCTTATCTTTAATCTAAATATATTTCGAAATAATTTCTGAGTTTATAGAAAATATAGCGGCTACGAAACTTTCATTTCTACCTTCATGCTTACATTTTTATCACCCATAAATATTCATTAATTTAAAAAGAACTTTATCGAAGCAAATTTATGTTATGGAGAATAGGCCAATAATACCATAAAACCACTAGAAATATTTTACTACATCCGGCTAGATCATTAACGAATGTTACTTAGAGATTATGCGAGTTTTCTAGTTACTAATTCAAACCAAAAGCACGATTTATTACATACATGACTATGCGCCACGCGTTTCCATAGTTTTAAGAATATTTTACACTGTCAGAAACTAAAAAGAATTCCTCTAATTAATAATACATATACTCTTTGGAATTCCGGAGTCCAAGGATTCCCTCGCCACATCATTAAAATTTCGCGGACCCCAGCCATTTCAATCGCAGCACGAAACCCTGGGACATTTTTCTGCAATCTATCGGAACCGCATGCCAAAGATTATATTCATAAGCGGATTCAAATAGCTTGATCCTCGAATACGGCACCGGAATTTAAGTAGGCCATCGCCATCTCTCTCCATCACCTTGTCTCTCTATGCGGCCTCGTTCCGTTTCCCTCCATTTATACATGCAGATATATATATATCCCCTAGAAGCCTCGCGGGATGTCTAAAAACCCCTTATGGCTACCCAAACCATTCATCCCTTCAGCCGATGCCGTAAGCCCATGGAAAACGGAACTTCTATAGTCTCCGGACTTGGGATTCCTCGATTCCTTCTTTTGTCATTTGAATTCCTCCTCCGATTCCTCAACTTCCTCTATTTTATCAGATACGCTTCAATTACCTTCGGAATTGCCATCCAAAGTACGGAATAGAGATTTTTTTTTCATTACTACGTCATGTATTTACTAGAGCACGCATAAGTTTACCTTTCTCTTCAATTTAAAAACGCACTATTTGCTAACAATCACGTACACCTATAGCTATAGTTATCCAAAAATCGTTTGATTAGGACAGAAATAATTTCAGCGCTTCTCAATATGAATATATTGCTGAAAAATACCAACACGATAGAGCGATGTCACTCCGCTCTAGTTAGGCCGCATCTCGAGTACGTCGGCAGTATTTCAGACCCTTCATATAAGGGTTTACTATGCAAAATGAGCAAAGAGCAAAGGAATGCCACACTATTCCTCCTGAAGCACTTCAAGGCAAGCAGGGAGTCTAGCACAGCCGTAGGAAAGATAGCTTGGGAGCCATTATTGTATTCAGGCAAGGCTAACATACCTTGAAAATTTAAAATCTCATGTTTTTAAGTCACATATTTTATAACTTGAAGGGATAAAAGCAAAAAAGTGATATTGAATTCGTACCTGATAGGAAAAAAACACACTCTTCAATATAAAAATTATTGAATGCAATAAAAACAGGGCGATACAATAATATACTCTGTTTACATAAATAATAATTTTGTTTTTCCCCTACCAATTCCTTTTTCTCTCTTCCGTTATTCATGGAAGGAGTCCTAATCCTCCCTGCCATATGCTCCATGGCGACTCGCACGGTGAGTTGTAGCCGTACATCATTCTCTGTCTTTTTTACGCTTTCTCCAGACTTCAGAGCACGTACGACGAGAGATATCCGCACCAGAGAAAGTTGTCAACTCCCACGAGAGGACAAAGAAAAACAGCCATTTTAGCCTAGGTTTCCTTGCTGTATCTGCCAACTTACTGGCTAATATGATTTCCACTACGAGTATTTTTATCTAAAATTGAGTCAGGGTGTGCAAAAAATGTAAGATATACTTCACTTTCTTTGGCTCGCCTCTAAAATAATTGCTCATGAAAACAGAAAATACGTAGATTCCTAATACCTGTAAAGTGGCACCGCAAAGTGAAACTTTTAATAGCTCACACTGGTTTTTAGAGTACATCTATTAGGCTCATAATACTCGGAAGGTTATGCTCACGAATCCAAATGTTATCTTAAGAGTGTGAAATAAGATCTCTGGCTTTCCCGTCGTTTCATATCAAGATGTTCATTTCGGTATCTCTGTTGGTAAATTTCGAATCGCAACCACGAAATTTTTAGCCTGTTGGAGATCCCGAACAGAACTTCTTGATGTCGTAGGAGCATTTGCGATTCAGGTGGGAGGGATAGGGTTAGGAGTTAGTGGGTCATAAAAAAATTAGGTAGTGAATGCCCAGGTGATTGAAATGTGCAAAAAGAGTGAGAACGAGAGGTTTTTCCCACGTTCACTGAATAGAAGAGAGACGAAAAAATAAAATCTATGAAATAGGAGTGAATGATGTTTGAGGAATGGGTAAACTGTGATATTCATGAATGAGAAACACCATAAGTCTTACAAACAAGGGACGCATCTTACCCTTCGGTAAGTCGTAGTTCAGTAGAAAATCCTTAAGATGGCTACACTCGCACCCGAACGAGGCTTCTTGACGCCAGGAGTCGTTTCCTCCAAGTTAACCCTCACTCGAGACAATAGCCGTCTGCGAGTTTTTTTTTGCCAGGTCTTCAGCGCGTAGGTACAGGTAGCGAAGGCTGAAGGTCTGTGAGGAAAGGCTAAACTATCTGCGTCATTATCCGAGAATATCATCGCCAAAAACCACTCAGGTAGCATGTCAAAATGAAACAAATACAAATTCTGTCTTATAGAGAGATCGAATGGTGTGATGGCCAGAGTATTGGTCAACAATACGGGTGGCCAGGGTTCAAATGCCTGAAAAGGGGGATGTTTTCATTTGGAAACCCGATCCCTAATTGAGTGACATGTTGAGGGAACTTCAAGTGCATTACTCCGTCTGTCGAATGAGATGTTAAACCGTTGTCCCCTTGGTGCCTTTATAAAGAGCAGACTAATGCCGCCGCCGGGTTTCTCTCCACTCTTCTTTCCTTACCATCACCTATGGCGCAAATGATTGTTGGTCACCTCCCCAACTATCCAATCTCTCTTACAACCATGGCGGCTATTACTTAGCATTCTGAATTAAGCAACAAGTTCACAAAAAAGGACGAGTAAATCCTTAATCTTCAGAAATTGTCAAGAGAAATATTAGTTTTTGCACAAAATACTCTTGCAACTTTCTACAAATACTTTTGTAACTTGCTGGTTCCTCTGTGGTTTATTTATACACGAAATGTCATATTTGACACACAGGAACTCCTTGACAAATTTCTATTAATTATAATCTGCAAATTTCAAGTTGACATACGTCTCGGGTAGAAAGTCACGGCAAATTCGACCGGTTGTGGGTGTGATGGTGGCCGCCTTTAGAGGTGCGCATCGAGAGCGCATCATGAAAGAAGTTATCAAAACCAATTCAATCGCCTCCTTTGACCTCTTGACAATCCTCCAAAAAGGGAACGACGTGATGGGTATGCATGCATGTATTGATGTATTCCGTAGGGTAACCGGGGTCCATCATGTGACGCCACAACTTCCTACCGCGACAGACTTCGCAAGAATTCCCTTTCTCTGACCCAAAAAGCAATGCATTCCACGGGTAGCGTGAATCCACCAATGTACACATGCTTGATGCTCCAGACTCAACGCCATGGCTTCAACGCTCCCATCGAAATTCTGGCCCATCCATCGACAAAAGTGGTATTTCCACAACACTCTCCACTCCTTTCTCACCAAAAAAATTCCTCCCCAGCGTTCTTCTCGCACTCTCCTCACCTTATCCCTTTCTCTTCCACTAGGCAAATATTACCTCACTATCCCACATTTCATCTCCAGATAATACGCCCTAGATATTTCGCTTCTCCCCAAATAGCTAGATTTAGTTCCACCTCGTGGACTTTTCGACGGTAGCTTATTATTTTGTTACTCAGGGGCGGAGAACTGCTCTCAAAATATTGAAACGCTCCTATTGCATTCTCCGTGTCGTAACTGCAATATGCCTTCACTCTTAAGAAGAATATAAATACGGAGTATTTGAGGGTACCAAGTGACACAATAAGAATGAACTCACAGCTGTAAACTCACCCTGGACTGTCAATATATGTAGCTTGAACTAATATTTTAGGGCGTCAAACGCTCAGGAAGTTGTTACAATTTGGTAAAATTATAATAATTTCAAAAAGATATACACGTTATAAAAACGCTTGATTCACCATAAAATATTTAAGAATCAGCGAATGACAGATCGGAGTAACTAAAATACATTGCAACGGTCATCGTAACGCGGTATTTGGAATTTTGAACGTATTTATCCTTGGATATGCAATAACTTAAAGTAAACTGGACAAGTAGTATTTTTTTAAACATGCAAATGATGAACAAGATATATTAAGTTAGTTTTGACAGAATATGTTGTCCTCACTCCCGCAATCTAATGCATCCTCGCAGTACTAGTTAATTTCGTGATTATGCGGCGAATATTTCATTTAACAAATCTTTAATTTACTCCACAAAATAGTTAATATTTTCCACTCAAAACAAGTATGCAAGTCATAACATGCATATCGGCACATTGAAGGTTTATTTTCACCTAATTATTTTACTTTTATCACTATATGTTTTTATTTTAACTATTGCCATAAAAGTAACAACATTGATAATGTTCTCAAGAAAAATAGACTGGAAAGCTGTTTAAGGTATTTTTAACCAGAGATAACACTATGGCATAGTAGGTCATGCCAATTTACTCTCAGTATTAACGGTTGGAAATCAGATTATCGGAGGAATATCCTCAACCAAGCAGTGCACACCCTACAAGGTGATCAAAAGTACGACCCGAAGTCCTCAATACGCCGCATGCGACTCACCCACCCTCAAACTACCCTTCAACTTTTCCGCTTCGTCTACTTTATCGCCTTCCATCCCTGCCTCTCCACTTTCCCCATATTCTTCCTTTTCAGCGTACCCTTCCCACTTCTCGCATCCTAATCCTCCCCCGACACTTCTCACACGACACTGAACTCTCCCCTCCAGCCTTTTCTCCCCTCATCTGCTTCTCTTTCTTATTTTTCTATAAGTGAAGGAAGAAAAAAATTCTTCCTCGCCAAGGACCGCAAGACCCATGTGCCCTCAGCCACGAGACAACGAAAGGGGATGCTGGGAAGGGTGGTGTGCAAGGAGGAGTGAAGAGGATGGAAATGGGAAGTAGTGTGGGGAGAATAAAACAAGAAATAAGGTGAGAAAGTGGATGGAAAGAAACTTTTTGGCCCAACACACTTGAGAAGTATCCAACACGACGCGCGCAGTGGATTGTTGAGGTGTGGGAGAGGTGTGGGGTGGGGAAGGGACAGCTCAAAGAACCCTTATTTCTCTTGAACCCTTGCCACACTTCATCCCGCCGTCCTTGTTGCCTTCTTCCACTTCTCACCTTGCCTTGTTCCCTTACCCTTTACACTAAGCCCTTCCACCTCCACCTATTTCCACTCCCTTGTGTTCTTCTCGGGTCAAGAACCCTTTCTCCTCCTTCCTGCCCTTTAGTTCATGAGATGTGTCAACCGACCATCCCCCGGCTTTTCGATTCACTCGCAATCCTCGCCAGCACATGAGGCTGGCTATCTTTTTATTCTCCCACACACATGCTATTGTTCACCGGGGTAAACGGGGGCTTAACTCTAGGCGTAGGCCAGAACTAAAGAATCAACGGTACAGAAATAGTCACAGAAGCTAAGCCACTACAGAGTGTTAACGACTAAGTTAATCAAAGGAAAAATAAAAACCAATTCTTGCTCATTCTTGACTACCTCGCTTCTTTTAGATGTTATCCGGTGGACTATGCGCAAGTTTACAGGAATATTCCAAAGACAGAAAATCCCTCGATCAACTGATTAGGAATAACACTAAATCTCGTTTATAACTGTGAAAGAAAACCGACCGATTTGGGTTGCGCCAATTAGTGAAGAGGTTTTATTGAAAGTACCTAGTGAGATAACGACGGGTGGAGAATAACCTAGCCTCGGAATACTATTAACAAAAGATACCGAGCACGTAAAAGTTTAATGCAACACACGCACCACATTCAACGTATTCTCCACAGGAAGGGATAACGATTCACACATTCACCCATGAAATGACGAGTACTTCAGTGAATATTCGTAAATCTCCACCACTGCCGTGTCCAAAACCCAGGATGGGATATCATTGCTCGCACGACAGAAAAATATGTTGCTTGCGTTCAAGACTCAGATGCCAGAAATTTCAGCGATAACTGAGTAAAAAAAAATAAAATTCAAGATTAAGTAAAAGTTTTCACTGAGAGATAATGAATGAAGAACCAAGAATGTCATTACGCTGTTATTTAGCTAGCAAACAGATGGCGGGATGATCGCTATGGAGCAATATTAAAACAAATGGAGTTCCAGAGGAATGAACTAGCAGATACAGAAGGGTAACAAAATAATTCAACATTGATGAATTTTTTCATCCATTGGAAAAGAACAAAGTGGATAATAGTCGAATAACTAAACAGATTATGAAGAGTGAAATGATGGTGCGAGAGATAGAGGCAGGTCGAGAAAGTTGTGGTTGAATGTGGCTGAAGAAATTCTTAGGAAGAGGAATATTAGGAGTCTTAAAAACAGGAGGGCGTGTATGAAGCAGTGTATGGCGGTAAATGACGCAATAGAGGTTTGCAAGGATAGATCACTATGGAGGAAACTATTGAAGCAGAGTTAGGTGTACAAATATGAATTTATGAGTTAAACTTTGTGACTGTGCCTACCCCGGAAGGGAACGGCGTGGTTTTTATAAATGTATGTAAGTGATGAATTTTTTCCCTGGTTTCCAGCAGATGTTCCATATTTCAATTCATTACCTCAAGATATGAGGCCTCTATACTGACGAAGAAAGAAACGCGTGTATACTTGCTGAAAACTGTCACAATAAATTTTTCATCGGTGGGCACTACATGAAACTAAAGAATATCCGAATAAACCGTGAGAAACTCATCCAATTAAATAACCCAACTTGCTGGACGTAAGAGTAGAATAATAATCAGATGGGAAAGATGAAGAAGAAAGGGGATGAAGATATCTAAGCCGAGAAAGGAATCACAGAGCCGGGAAGAAACTGAGAAAAGGGTAGAGATATTCCATGGAGACAGCCAAAAAGAGGGACAAAGAGAAAGTTGGTTTAAAATGTCTGGGACAATAAGGTGGCGCGAAGCGACGCAGAAGTTTGCTGGCGGGAACAACAATATCAAGTTTCTCAGGAAGGGAGCATGTTTGCCCCACGAACTTCAACGAAGAAAATATAAAACAGCATTTCATTTATGAGCAGTAGAAGAAGTAAGAAACTTCTGAAATAATTTAGAAAAAGTCTCAATCTAATGAAACTATAATACTCGTCGTGAAATCGATAAAGCCGTGGTGAACTTGGCAGCAAACAGCATTAAAGCCAAACGAGAACAAGAGAATTCGCAAAAAATAGGCTTTAATTTGGTGATCAACATGACTCACAATTACCGATGGAAACCGCATGAGGTATATTTTAAGCAAACATCCCTTTGAAGAATTTTACATAGACTCACATTATATCAGATAATACCTATACCAAACTTGCAGAACAAAAAACGATTGGAAAAGTTATGAGCATATTTTGGAAATCAAATCAATACTAAGTACAGAGTTCAACAACAATAAGTAAAGCATTAGTGCACGATAATGCGTAACTTTATTGCAGCTCAAGGCGACCGAAATTGTCACTCGGTGATGATTATGTAGCCTAAAAGCAGGAATTGATATATGAATAAAAAACTACCGGTTCATATATGATTATATTTTTCCATTCCTGTTGTCATGCACATATATGCGTCTTCAGGCGGAAATTCAGTGTTAGAATTTCAATGGAACTTGTGCGGTCCTTCTCATAGTTCATTACGGTTACCGAAGTACCTGATGCATACACCCCTTGTTATTCTAGTGGTTAGGCAACCAACAGAAACTTTTAAAGGGTTTTCCTGGTCAAATATTACACTGAGCGTCAATGGTCCTAGCAGCTGATCAGAATTTTTAACCTCTGTTTAACCATTGCGTTTTTAAAAATAAATAAATAATGGTGAGCAAATCCGAGGAGAAGTTATTCATAAGCTGTAAAAGCCGGCCAACCAATTCCCCCTTACGCATGTCCCACTAACTTAAGTCAGTTTCTGAACAGCGATTCGATAAAGACGGCATAACTGCTTAACTTTACATTGCAACGAAACTATGTATCCCTTAGATTTTTTAAGGAAGCAGGACAGCCCATAGTCATTAAGATGAAATATTTATTCATTCATTAAAATGTCTTTTCCTAGTGTTTTACCAACTTACCAACTGGTTCTACAGCACAATTGAAAAATACGCGATTACTTTCATTGAACGTACTATCCTGAGGAGATATTTCACTGACGATCAGTAATATACCCAGCAAAGTTATCTTTAGAGCAGATGTATAAACTCCAGATGTCATTATCTAATTGCCACGAGCTAAATCAATTACGAAAAAACATAATTTGACATGAATTGCTGGTTTAATCCGAAACACAAATTAAAATATTTATTAATTCAATTGAAAAATGAAAACATGCATTCGCCTCCATTCGATAAATTACAATCCCGTAAGCAGTTGCTTATCTCTAAATTTTCATGAAATCTAATTATAAGGAAAAAGTTATGTTTGTCTAATGAATTATTTCGAATTTTTGTTCCCAAATTGTTGAAGAACATTTCAGTATTTTAATTACAAAATGGGATATGTACGATTAAAATGATACTCACGGATGAATATAGTGCCAGTAAATTGCTTTATAGACATTGGGAAGGATATTCCAACATATTAATGCTCAGAGGCAAGGTATTAGGGGTGATCAAAGAATTTAATTACTTTCCAGCCACCTATGAGAACACAATTAAACAAAAGGCTTTGAAATAGTTCCCGGCTGTTAAGTGTTCAAAACTGGTGTAAAAAACTAAATACTTTTGAATAAATCACTCCAGCACACTTAGTTTCTGCAAGTATTTTACATTTAATTCATTAAATGGCTTCAGACTAAAGGCTCAACTTTGAATGGTGAGTAAAAACAAGATTTCTGATTATATTTGAATCTGAATAGCATAAAGGCGTAAATCTATTTTTTAACCCTTTTTTATGTGTCTCCCTTTTTCTAATTTACGCGAGTGGAAACTTGCGCATAAAATTCGAAAAGTTTACTGATGTGTAATTACTATTATAGAGTTTACTAACTAAAGAAAATTTGAGATATTATTCGATGAAAACAATAATTTGCTAATTTCCATGCAAGTTAAAAAATACACGTATAATTGAAGCAAGAGGTAGAAAAAAATCTTGAAAACTTGTTACTCTCTCCCTCAAACAGGTATTAAAAAGAGCTTGAAAATCCAGGGCACCGTTTCGCAAAAACAGCTTCCAAAAATCTGAACACCCTCCTAATGGAGACAATGTAAGTTTTTACGATAGCTAAGATATCGTATGATTATTATAACATCAATGTAGCTTATAAAACGTAATTTTGATCTGTATTTCCTTAAAAAAATACGAAACTTTTTTAATCCAATTCTGGAAATTTATGCTGATTTCTTGATGTATTAATTTTATATGAAGACACAAAACTAGGAATTTATTTGTTGAAAATTGTTGGGATATTTATCCTTAATGTAGAGAAAATAAAAAGGTACATGTGGTTTCTATCGTTTAGTTAAAGGATCAACCGGATACAGAAACCACATGTGCCTTTTTATTTTCTCTGCATTAAGGACAAATATTCTAACAGGTCATTGGCCCAGGTTACGAGTTATTGTTTAGTTATGCGTTGTAAGTGTGTGGATTTGAAATCACGTAATATTTCGAAACTATATCTGCGTAACACTTATTTGAGAAAGGCCGAACTACCGCATGGTCATAAGTACGAGTTCCCGTAATAAATGTCAGATTCCAGGAATTTCGCGATATCTTTTTCTGCAAGACGTGCGAAATGACCGACGAAGGTGTGTTATAACCTGGCGGAGGTAATTTAATCTCCAGAATCATCAGAAAGCTGACTGGAATGAGTGACTATCAGGACTGGAAATTTCAAGTGAGCAATTACTTGTAACACTAGGATTTATGGGAGTGTATTGAACCAGGAGAGGATGATGATGTGTCTGTTAACGCGAAAAAGGATCGGAAGGCAAAAGCTGTGATTTGTCTGTTGGTGGAGCCAAAGTGTTATGCTCATGTGAGGGATGCGAAGACGGCGAAAGAGTCTTAGGCTGGAGAACTGTCGAAGTATGGATGAATAAATTTCCAAGGTAATGTCAATATCCCAACAAAAATAACCCCGTTAGTCAGACAAGGCAAGGCAATAGACGGATTAATGACTATGTTAATATTGACCCGACGAGTTGGTAGATATTCCAATCACAGTTTTCATTTTATCACGATGAATAATGTAGGGCTGTATCCAAATGTAGAGAAAATTCTCCAGAAACAGTAGAGAAAACATAAAAAAGTTATAAAGATGTAAACCTCCTTTTAACTAGCCGAAAGAAAATGAATACGTACGCATTAAAGGTTTAGTGCTTAGGCCCAAGACTTAATTTGCTTTCACTTTATACTCGGATAATCAAACTGAATGATTCATCTCAAATTATAATTGCCTTCATTATAAAGTATGTACATTCCAAGGATAGTTCTAACAGAAAGTTCAAGTAACGGTTGGCCACATGGTATCTTTCGAGCATGGGATAATATTTCAGTCTGCCTCTTCTCCCTGATTATTTGTCTCATTATGGAGTAAAAATACTATTATTATTGTATTGCCACTCAATTTGTGGTAGGTACAGCTGAGATGATTATGCAAACAACAATATCCAAAGATTCATTCAGCCAATAGCTAAATGCAAAATTTAAGCTAATTGTGCCGTTAAAACCAACCAATTAAATTTTAATCAGTTCACTTTGACGATCGTCCTTTGACTTAATGTTATTTTTTTCACCTAGAAAAAAATATTTTCTTTCTTTTGAAATGAAGTTAACTGATGTAGTCTCCGCCATAAAGGAGGTTTCTTTTATGTTTCCATATTCTGCCTGCGTAAGGAATAAATTTGAAAAATTTTCTTTGAGGAACTAAATTAGCACACTTCCTTTCAATCAGTGATGTCGTTCCCATCGAGGCCTTATATCGGATATCTTTTGACTTTTGATCTTAATGCTGCATATTCAAGGATACTCTTGTTATGGCAAACCAAAGTAACGATTTTTTCGGTGTTAAATGATCAGAATAATTTTCAACGATAATATAAGTGAAGTTACATCATAATTTCAATTCTGAGAAACCAACGTCTTTTAGGATACACATCGATAACATTAAATGAAAATTTACATAAATCGACTAATTAAAGCATGCATGTAATGTTAACTCTGAACATGTTTTCTTCATGTCTCTTCCCACTCAATTACATTATCTCGACCTATTATCACTATGGCGTAACGCGTAACAGATGGAGTATATCTTGTAATTAGATTCTATTTTTTTTAAATACGGAATTTATAGAATATTAAGGCGTATTTTGCTTCAACACACTGAACTTGGCAATGACAAAAGGCGATTGGTTTTTCGTTAGAATGGTGAATACAATACCATTGTAACGACATAACCCTCGACACGACAGCTATTTTCAATACTAAACATCAACATGACATTAAAGTAAAGAAGAAAGACCAATTTTCATTTTATAAAATTTACGATTCTTTGATTCATCCTCAGTTCTACGAAGCATTCGTCAGCACACGATTGCAGTCAATGCATCCAATTTTACACTAGCTCTCATCTTGTGAGGAAGATTTTATATAGTTGTCTTAAATTGAAAATATCTTAGAGATGTAATAAAGGACTGCCTTGAGCTATATGAAGGGTGTAACCAGATTATTTTGCCAAGACCCTGAGCTCATCTAACAGTTAGTGTTGCTCTAGGAATGATTTTTGTAGTACAGGAGGCGTGGAAATGCAGAGGTATCACACTTACTGACTCAGTCTCTCCTATGTTTCCTTGCAATGAATCTTATAATATGTTATTGTATTTTCTTATTTGATTATTGATTTATGCCAAATAAAATTATCTTACATTTTTAAACCAGTATAAATACATCATTCGCAGTTTATAAAACCCCTTTTGCAAAGTTAACAAGGTTAAGGTAGCACTACACTGAATGTTGGATCACCATTCCGATCGCATAAATTTGAGCATAAAAGTGCATCTAGCACTTTTACTTATAGGCGCCCCCATGCGACGACTAGGACACAGTTGAGAGCAATTTTTTCTTCCTCACGGACGCGTGGAATGTCCACAAGAGGAGGACCAGGGCACGCGACTCGCTGGGCGCCGGATAGAGGACAAGAGGAAGGGCCTGCAGAAGGGGGAGTTGGGGTGGAAGGGAAAAGGTGAAGGCGCGGAAGACCGGAAGAAAGATTACGGGCCTGTCCCTTAATTGCCATCTCAGCGTGGGATAATGAGAGGGGATCTGGCCCAGCGGATGTGGTGGCACCGCGAATGGCCCCATTCGACAAATATATTTCGAGGCCGGAAGGCATTCGATGCCTCGGCAGAGAAGAGGGAACGTTTTTGGAAGGGGCGGTTGACCGCATCGTTAAGGCAGCAAAGATAAGGGCTAACCGCGTTCAGGGGCAGCAGCGGGAAAGAGATGCGGGGGTTTCCCAAGAGATTCTGAGAGGCTAGAGGGGGAGCGGCAGTGATCTGACCTAGGAACTGAGGGGTAATATGGAATGCGGTAAAAGGTAATATGGAATCGCACCGAGTGAAAATGGTGTTTTGGACAATCACTATACGAGCAATTTCATTTCCCAAGAAGTCTGTTGGTTCAAGTAAACCGGTTAGTAAACTCATTACTTTCCAGTTCAATATTCTCAAAGAATGGAGAGCAGCAACTTTGGCTTACGTCCCAATAGGCGCAGGGCGGTCGAACTTGTTTTATCAAACGATCATCTATTATGACCATTGATTCTATATTATGTATATGAAGTGGTGTCTACTTTGAAACAAACGAATTAAAACCAAAATTGCAATATTCCATCAAATTTGAAATATGATACAGTTGGTCATTAACATTCATTGTTAAAATTAAATAAACCATTCATTGGCTTTAAGATAACTTTAATTGAGTGATTTTTTCATACCCGAATGGCCCGTCATATCCTACTTATGAATACCACTATTCTTTAGGCAATGGCCATTCTAAATCTAATAGTTTATATAACAACATTTGAATTCACTCGAAGAAATAGGAACTCTACTTGTATCACTTGATTCTTAGAATGAAATAAGACTCGTCTTTTCCCAGTAGGCTTCCGCGGAGATTCTGACTGTGGGCAGCGATTGTTCCGGGTTTCCATCCGCGTGTATCCATTATTTCGGACAATATTTCGCCAACGTTCCAGTTGGCTTCCTCAGGTCCACTGAAGTGACGATGCAGGAATTGGTCCTCTTAATATACACGTAGTTTGGCGCCAAATTTGTGGAGGTGTGCTCTCATTGGTTGGACTCTCTGAAGACCCGTTTCCACGCGCTGGCGAGGGTGTAGCCGTCTTCGCGGTTGAAATTCGCAGGTGTTTTTGCGATTTCAATTGCTTCCCTGATGACTCTTGGGTAATAGCGGCCTTCTTTATTCAATAATGAGGCGTTGTCAAAGTCAATGCTGTGGGTCGGTCCACTCCATTGATGTTCAGCCACCGCTGACTGGCTGAATTGCCTGTTTTTTGCGGCCCTTCGGTGTTCTTGCACTCGGCATTTCAGAGCTCTTGAAGTCTGGCCGATGTAGGAATTGCCGCAACTACATTTTATTTGGTATACTCCTCCATAGATGTCTTTAGGGTGGTGGTCTTTCGAGTTGACGAGGATACTCGCCATCTTGGTAACGTCATGACCAGATTTAAATGCGTTACCAAGATGGCGAGTATCCTCGTCAACTCGAAAGACCACCACCCTAAAGACATCTATGGAGGAGTATACCAAATAAAATGTAGTTGCGGCAATTCCTACATCGGCCAGACTTCAAGAGCTCTGAAATGCCGAGTGCAAGAACACCGAAGGGCCGCAAAAAACAGGCAATTCAGCCAGTCAGCGGTGGCTGAACATCAATGGAGTGGACCGACCCACAGCATTGACTTTGACAACGCCTCATTATTGAATAAAGAAGGCCGCTATTACCCAAGAGTCATCAGGGAAGCAATTGAAATCGCAAAAACACCTGCGAATTTCAACCGCGAAGACGGCTACACCCTCGCCAGCGCGTGGAAACGGGTCTTCAGAGAGTCCAACCAATGAGAGCACACCTCCACAAATTTGGCGCCAAACTACGTGTATATTAAGAGGACCAATTCCTGCATCGTCACTTCAGTGGACCTGAGGAAGCCAACTGGAACGTTGGCGAAATATTGTCCGAAATAATGGATACACGCGGATGGAAACCCGGAACAATCGCTGCCCAAAGACTCGTCTTTTCTTGGAAATAATTTCACTACTTTCGCCTTCTCAAGCTATTAGAAGGAGCCAATATTGAAAAGGAGCCAATGAAATATTGCGTCCATGTAGTGGATCTATCCCTTAAATTGTGATACGATGCTATTGATAGCAAATAAATACATCTTTAATCATAAAAATAACTAATCACAGAGCTAATCAATTCATATCAAAAGGCATGGCATCCAATTTCGACCATATTTTACCAAGAACACTTAAAAACGCAAATATCAATAGAACTAATGCCTAAAAAATTTTAGGATGAGATGTGACATGTAATGGGTGTTTAAAGGAATGAAAATATTCCATCCTAAGAACAGCAGAGTGAATAGCGAGTTGGGAATTTTATCAGCTAAAATGGAGTATTTGTACGTTAGGAAGTCTCATTATATTATTTACAAAAAAACTTGAAATCTTCAATTAATAACTGGGCTCTAAGTAGTTTACTTTGAATGAATTTGGTTTTCCTAAGAGGCGCGCTTAAGTTATCTGGCGCATAATATAGTTTACGAATGCAAAGAAACGGTTGGTGACAAGGTGATTTGAAGTGTACCACTGTATGTTGCACAACCATTTACTACTACTCAGTCATGAAGTTAATAAGGCGACAAGTAATGCATAAATGGACGATAATGCGCTGCAGGAATAAGAAAATGAGAAGATTGGAGAAATGGCGACGATTAGAAAGGACGGCGAGCGAAAATTACGAGCATTAATGGAGGAAAATTAAGGGGGAGAATAGGATTTATTGATGCAATGGAGAGATATAGGACCTTAGCTGACATGAAAACAGTAAAGACGTAAAGGAATAGGGGCCTGTACGGAGATAAAATGGAGGATTATTTTCTCTCTATATGGAGAATCTCCCTAAAACTTATCCAGTATATTGCCCGAGTGAATACCTTCTCAGCTATGGGTTATTCTCAATGGGTTATTATAGACAAAATAAACGTTGAATGTGAAAACTGATAATTCTTTTCAGAATACTAAACACTGCTGTGAATGTACTTAAAAATAATTAATGATGACGCTACTTTTACAAACGCTAATGTTTTCTTACTGAGAAATCGAAAAACTCGGTCATTCGATGCTACTTGAAAAAAATATTTCAATTTGTATGCAGTAGCATTAGCATTACCGACTGAACAACTTGAATTAAATTATGAAAGCATATTTTTGGCAAACATTAACGCAGTGAGAGGCAAGTTCTATAGAATAGCGTGCCCAGAGACTTTTTATTGAAATATAATTGCATCACTTCCCTGAAAAGAGCCATTGTTGTTTTTACCACGAGCAAAGTGGTTGTTGATAATCGCTTGATTGACTAATCAATCAAACTATCCGTTTGTTTGATAAGCCATTTTCATAATTAATGGAAATGGAATATCGATGAGCGTGAAAAGGCTATCCCTCGTTTTGTTGGAGTTGTTTAACCTTATTGTAATTAGATCACCATGGAATACTATTCCAAAAATATGTGAATTGCAAAACTAAAATTTTCGTCAACGAAATTATTAATCCATTAACAAATTGGACAATTCGGTCGCATAACTTAGTACTTATGTCACAGAGGTTAGACGCTGCTATTCGTAGTTTTTACACTGAGTACTAGCCGAATTCTTAATTTTAAGACCACTCCTAGTTTTTAATTTTGACTAATGAAATAAATGCAGTAATGCTTAACCTCTATAGCTGCTGGGCAGGCGATAATAATTTACTAAATTGAATCTAATGCAATTGCCCCATTGGAATTTAATTTTTTTAATTTTCACCAATGGCAGTGGAATAAACATTGAATCCATTCACCTCATATGCCTAGAAGTGACAAGAGAAATAATTCATTTTGTTGACGAAAGTGATAAATTCCATCGCAGTTAATGTCAACAAATTGGTCCAAGGTAAGTCAACAAATGCACCAAGCTGCAAACAAGCTGGTTTATTTTTTAATCATCTCTACGGCTAAAAAAATTGGAAATAATAGACAATAACATCAGACGCAATATTTACAACCCTTCAGAGGTACACATTGTGTTACCCAGCTTTTCCAGCCCTTGAGATGATTTAGAATCAAACTGAATCGTTGACGAATTGATTAAGGAGTTGATTAAATTTGGATTAAATCCAATAAATTTCCCATGATAGAATGAATGGTACTATGATAAATATTTAAGTCCTCAATTTTTTACTAAGCCACCCGCAAGAGCACAACAATGGCAATATATCAGAGAGGTAAAACCATTCACATTGGCTGGGTCTCCAATCGAGAATCCTCGGTATCGCGGCAAGTACTTTAATCAGGAAAGGGCCTAAAGCATCCTCCTTCCCTTAGACAGTTTTAAAGAAACAAGACAAGAGAAAACAGTAGGACATACAATTTAACAAAAGCGTGCATTTAGCGTGAGGTCCTCGGTCAAGGCTAAAAAACTTTTCCTGTATGTAAAATCGCACTACAGAAAATATTCTTCTAAATATGGCAGTGCCCCCAGCCTTCCCTCGCTTAAAAAGGGAAAATTTTTTTATCTGACTTCCTTTAGATCTTCTTTACGGCAAATATTACATATATAAATTTCTATATTTTTTATCTATATATTTTATAACCGGCTTTCGATCGAAATATAGATGGTGTGACATACCGTTTCTTGACAAATGTCTATAGATACTCAATATTAATGCATGTCAACCTTATATTAATCACTTGCAGCCTTTGTGTCTTTTACAGAAATAATAGAATAAATTGTCTTACGGACAACGAAGACATGCCAGGGACATAAATCAACAAAGCTACAGTCTGAAGATAATAAAATCGTTTTCTTCTGGGTAAGTAATTTCCCCAAAAAATATTTCAACTCATCGGGTGGACTACAGGATGTTTTTCAAGTGTATGATTTCGGGAAATTTTGAAATATTTTGTAAAATTTCTCAAAATTATTAGCAAAGTTACTTGCTTGATACAAATTTAAAAATACTTTTATATACTTTTCCATGGCATTTCAAGGTATTTCGTACGATCACTTTTTCTAATGTATTCTGACCAAGACACAAATATTGTAAGCGATTTAGATGAGATTCTCATGCATTACTAATGGTTGCTAATGAGAATAACCTCGATTAAAAAACTGAGACTTCATTTGTGCTAACAAAACATTATTAGATGTAGTAGAGCACTAAAAAATTTAGTAATTTTTTTTATCTTCTGGAACTTGAAAAACATGCTCGCGTTTTAAGTAATTTTAATGAAAACACTTCCTTTTCTGGCTTTTAGGGTTTCTGCTTCATTTAATATTAAATGTACGCTTGAAACATAGCGCAAGGAGGAATGCTTTATAAATAAAACTGGACCACAGTAGTTTTTCTGCGTCACGCCACAGTTTTATCCAGCTCTGCTATTTATATTTAAAAGTTTTTTTTTCAGAAATATCCCGTTCATTTCCTTTGAAGCCTTTCAAGCAAAAAGTTACATATTTTTTCACTAAATCGCATTCGAACTCCATAATTTAAAGAGTTCTGATAATTAGCAATCCCTTTTTCTTTGCTTGCAAGAATTAATGAGGTTTTGCAACTTTACCTTCATCTCGTATGAATGCCGTAAAGTCAAGTGCGCTTGAATCATGTGCGTGTAAGTCAAAGCGAGGGGAAAATGTCGAGTGCTAAAGGGAGAACGACGGATGATGGAACAAGGGATGTGAAAAAGGGGAAAATGGAAAAGAAGGAGGAGAGGAGAGTAAAAAAAGGACTACAAAAGAAAGAACTCTGAGAAAGAAACAAAGGGGAAGGCGTACGGGAACAATGACTTTCTGCTACTGCCAACTAACTACTGCACTCGGTCGCGCCCAGGGAGCAGTGCAAGAGAAGGACGGCTCAGTCTCTCTTCGCTCTCTTATACATGGGAGAACAACGCTGGAGAGAATGAGGAGGGATAAAATACGCGGGAATGCAAAAAGTGGTGCTTTGAGAAGAAAAAGAGGAGGAGGGTGTGTGGAGGAGAATATCGAAGAGAGGAGAACGAAGGAAGGCATCGCGAAAATAAATACGAGGTAAAATTGCGCGCCTTGGCAGGAGGAAAATGGGAATTACGTTTCAATGTTAAACCAAGGAAAAATGTGAGAGTGGAAATGTATCGCTAAATAATGGAAAAATGCTTCTTTTCCAAAGTATCCAAAGAGAAAAATAAAATACCGTGGACGTTACTACTGTCAAACTCTTTTATTCTTCATTTAACCCCTTATGCTCCACTTTATTTATATGAGACGAAGATTATGTTCCAAAAATAAAATTGAAAAAAGAAAAATTTCAGAGTGAGCTATATAAAAAAGAATCTATTTTCAAATATTTCTGTCGATTAGGCTTTTGGATTTAATGCGATCATTTTGGGCAATAATGGAGAATATCACTCAAGGCAAACATTGTGAACAAACAGAAGAAATATGAACAAGGAAATAAAATTTTCTCTAACAACAGTCACTTACTTATCCATTTGTACTCATGTAAGATCTTTCTCTTTGAAAGAAACGGGGGCCACCACTTTTTAAAAACGATCATTAAAGCATAAAATAAACGCAAATCAAAAACATCCATAGCAGGGTGTGCGCCCCGTGTTTTAGTTTATGAGACAAATAATCCGCAAATAATGACCCTGCGTTAATACAAATTCTATTACTAGGTGCCTCCTGAACTTTGACACCAATAGCAAGAGCCATTTCGGACCCTAATCTCCCGTCCAAGCCACGTATCCTCTCGAGCAGCCTTTTAGGGCCTTGTATATCCTTCTTACGGCAGGGGTGTGTAAAACCCTCACGGAGCTTTTGGCCACATCAGGGGCAATAATTTTCTCAGTAAGCTGGACAGTAAGCCACAAGCAACATCTTTCACTTTCACTTGTTACCCTTGTTAGGAGGGATTTAAGCTCTTCAGCAGCCTTTGCCGCGATAGCCGTGTCATCAGCAAGGCGTCTACGGAAGAGCACCTTGCGGGGAGATGATGATACAACCGAGCCAGATTTCACAATCCTTCCGCATCGTCAGTTCTCCATTTTGGCCAAGCTGCTACAACGCATCGTGATACCGTAGTGCCGGGGAAATACCGACATTATGCTTAAAGACTAGAGTCCACCCTTAACAAACAGCGGCAATAAATATGCCATGAAGTAAATCCAGGGAGACATTTTACGCTTTCAAGGATAACTTTCACTTCATATTTAAATACGGACTCACGACCTTCCCCCTGACTTTATGACGTATAGACCATGTATTCAAAGTATACCTAATTTTTTCTAAGGTTCAGCTTCAAAAGAGTCAGTGTCAAGGTAATTGACAAATTTAGCTTCTTAGAGAATATATTAATGACAACTCCTCTGGATACGCGCAAGGATTTTCCCAGGTTAGATTACTCGAAAAACCTCGTTTAAAAAGCAAAAAGAGATTATAATACACTCATTATTTGATTGACTTTACTTAGAACCTCAACTTAAAACGGTCTCTCAAAATCTCTGGACTGGAAAACACTGTATGGAGTAAAAGCCATGACCTTACCTTAGCCATTTGACGAACTTAATAACTTCCAAGGTTTATTATAGAATGTACAAATGATTGCGGCAGCTGCGCCATACCCCGTCATATCTGTCTTCTGGGAATTATAAAAGAGTCTGAGGTGGAATGGTACGGGTAGAGGATGAGAAGGTGGTAAGAGAGTTGCCAGCGAAATATTGAGAGAAACCGGGTTGAGTACGCCTTCTTACACGGTGCTGGTCGTAATCATGCTTGGAGAATGGGTTGGAAGGTAAAGTAACTTGAAGTATGGGTAAGGTATTACGTAAAGTTATACCATTTAAAAGGAAGCGAAAGCCTTCTGAGCGGCAGGTCGTTCATATTTTGTTCATAAGCTACCAACTTCTAGCCTTTCTCAGTGCAGTACATAGCTTCCAGATTAATATCAATCCGATGGCTCAGCTTTATCTGGAGTCTGGAGAACCCTTATGAGTGGCCTTTATTCTTAAAATAAGACTGGCTCAAAACAAAGCCTTCCAACTTTCCCATCCTTTACCTTTATATTCACACCACTCTCCATCAGATTTCTGTGTGCTTGTCAAGAAACTTATATACCTTAGTGTGCATGAAAGTGGCGTAACCATTGAAATCGGTTGGTACGGAGCCTTTCGCGGTGATTTATTGAGTTCAGTTTATTCGGGTCTTTCCCGCGTTGCTTCATTTTAACGGACAACAGTTTCGCTAACATTACAGCTAGCATCGTCAGGTCCTTAATGAGCTACAGAAATTCATGTTCCTTTATCTACCTAACATCTGAGCTTGTCATGCGCACGTTGATTGGCCGGCTGGACCTTTGAATCCAATTGTTGTAAAAGACGTTTGAACGTAGATGAGAGAGGATAACCGTCTTTCCTGTTGAAATTTTCTTGGTGTTTGGCTATTTCAATCGCCTCTTGTATTAGCCGAGGGAAATATTTATTTTCTCTGGCGATGATCTTACATTTTTCAAAGTTACTGACGTGGCCGGGTTCTACCAGGCGTGCTCTGCCACCGCGGAATGGCGAAAATTTTTCTTTTTGGTCGCCCTTTGGTGTTCCTCCATTCTACATTTTGGGGATCTCAATGTTTGGCCGAAGTATGATTTCCCGCAGCTACACGTAACCTCGTACACTCCTTCGTAAATGTCAGTCGGGTGTCGATCTTTTTCGGTTTGAAGGAGGTCAGTGGTCTTTTTATCGCTTTTGAATCTCGCCAAGACGTCGTGGCTTGGCGTACTAGCTCAGGCGTTAGGTATATAAAGGAACATGAATCTATGCAGCTCATTCAGGACCAGACGACGCTAGCTGTAACGTTAGCAAAACTGTTATCCGTTAAAATGAAGCAACGTGGGAAAGACCCGAATAAACTGAACTCACTGAAATCGGTTTTACATTCTACACTGTTGGGAAGTCAGGAAATCAATCTTACTATCATGTCGATATTTCAACAAGTAATATCTTCTACTGTTAAATATATAGCTTAAGCTTTTCGTAAAAAATGTTAGAGAAAACCCAGCATCACTGTTGAGGATGGTAAACAATGCTATGGCCAAGATAAGAATATATTATGGAATCATATGCTGGTTTGCAGGTCATACAAGACGTGACCAGCCGAATAGCCACAAATTGTTCATGGGTCTAGGAAATGCAGAAGAAATGTAGGAAGCAGAGAAATGATTTTTCTGAGACATCTAGGTAGATCGTCAATTTTATGCAATAAAATATCTTATTTTGCAACGAGGAAGAACTAGTAGTTACTAAAATAATGGCAAAATGGAGTGATTTCAGAAGTCTGGGTGAACTGATCTAATTCAGGAATTATCATAGTCAGAGCTTAAGGGAACTTCGTCCTGATGATGCAAAATGTCTATTTTTTAATGCACAGGTAGCACTGTTTTCAATTAGACATACTACCTTTGGATAACTCAAGAAAATAAAAAGATGTTCTCCATTTAGATAAATTCAGAAAAAATAGATACTCTACTTTATGATCGCTCAAAAAAATCGAGTCAAGGACAAAAAATCCAGACAAAACAATTTTTTATAATATTTTTTTTATTTTGAGGGTTTACCTTTAAGCTCACAGTTTGATGCCAAGTATGATATACACTGTGCTTTGAAAGAATTCGATAACTAAAAATTTCAACGGCTTACTTCATTGCATCATAATTCACCATAATATTACCAACTTATTAGAAACCGTCACTCATTTTGTTTAATAAGTATATCATATAAGGTGTTACTGCAGAAAATCAGTGTACTAAACAACTCCACCTTCTTTAGAATTCTATGCTGGCTATTTTCGCTGAGCTAAGTCCCTATAATAAAGACATAATATTTCATACAACTAACTGGCCAAAATGTAATGAATATCAAGACGCTATTTGCTTGGGATAAGACGAAAAGATCAATTCTGCGGTAGAGGACACATGAAATTAATTGATGGAATGACAATTCAACACAAAAAATGGAGGGGTATCAGTAGATTTTAAATGTTCCTATCATTGAACTAGTACAAACTTAATTCTTAGGATGTAATTAACCATATTTTTACGATGATATTATATACCGATAAAATGTGAAAGCATAAATTACTTTTTTCCAAGTAGTTTTCACCGCAATTTGAGATCGACCCATAAGTGTCTGCTAATAAAAGCACCACTTTGGAGAGCGAATTAGGCGAAATTACCTCGGGTAACCGATATTTCAATCATTGCCCCTGAATAAAACGTGCCTCTTAAAAGATGGTACATTGTGATTTTTGCATTTAATTTTTAAGACCAGACTCTGAGGTCATGGCAGCCTTTAAGGTGGGGTTTTTGGGTCCGAGGGCGGTAGAAGCAAGGGTTGCGGAGAGAATTGACGGGAGATTGTGGGAGGAGAGGGGATAATGCAAGGGGATGGAGGCAGCACTACACGAGAGAATGAGGGCAGGAGAGAAAGATAGGGAGGGGAAAAACATGGAGAGAATGGGGTTTTGATTATAAGGATAAGTCAAGACAAAAGAACTGGAGCGAAATTCCATTTTTTTAACACAACCCGCCCTCCGTTCTTCATTTTTTTCCTCCGCGGCATTTTCTTTTAATATTCATTATTTCGCCTTTCTTTTTTATTATTCCACCAGCAAATGGCGTCAGGATGAAAAGGATTCAAAATGGATGGAGAAAGATAGATTGCGCGAAAAAAATAGACAAAGAAAAAGAAATGCTGTGTGATTAAGGATTACGACTCGCTGTGTTTTTTTTTATTTCATCCTCGATGTGCGAGGTCCCGGAGAAAAGAATGGAGTTTCATTACACGGTGTGGAGAGCCGTCCGAGACGAGGTTTGCCAGCTTAGATCTTTCACTGAATTTCGTTGCAGTCGGCTGAAGCTTTAGAGAATGCTTAAGCCACCGCCACCGAGCGGAATATGCCTCAAATGTAAGAGAACATATTTAGTGGGGCATGATGTAATTTTTACGACTCAAGACGGATTGATGGGATAATGGACACATTTGCTGAATGCGTCGAATTTAATCGGTGTAGCACGCTACAAAATAACCATAAGAGAAGATTGCTTGAAATGTTTTACGAAAGAAATGGATGTCCTAACTTCCTCATCTAAATTTCATACACACTTGAATTACTTAAAACCACTCAAACATAGTACTTGGCGGTATTTATAATCTCAATTTTGGATATTCCGCCTGTAGTTAACATTTTATTCTACAAAGTTGGGCTGTTCAACGATAAATGAAAGGCGAATATTTGCAGTCTGAATTTAAATTGGAGGCTTACGTAAAACCTAGTTAAATGGAAGTATTATCAATCTAGGTGCCCAAAATTTAAATTATTTGAAATCTGTAGCTTTAAAGAGAGCTTTGCAATGGTTAAGAATAGACGGAGGAAAATCTATCAGCATAATCAGCAACTCATAGTTAAATACCAAAGAGTAAAAAAAGATAGAATTAACGTAATGAAACAAATGTCCATCATTTATAATTAACTCGAAATATATAGCATTATTGAATTCAGCAGCCTTTGTTTGAAATTATTTTTTGGACAGACCTATCAGTGATATTGTTGCCGAATTACATTTATTCTAACAGTGTAATACGGCTAATACGACTATTTACAACTTCAAAGAGCTATAATTTCCCGTAACCAATAACTTAGTCATCTAATTCCAGCAAAACTGAATTAGAAAATTGTACTAACTATTTTTAACAATAACGTAGGCTAGTAAAACTATGTATGATGTAAATGTAAACGCGTAAAAACGTAACGCGTTTTTGAGGAATAGAAAGAGTATTCGTGTAAAGTTACGGGTTTACGTTCCGTTCCGAGTCTCCTTCTTGAACAGATTCAATGCATCACTTTACTGGAATGGTTCTACCTTTCTAAAGTTATTTGAAATAAAGGCTCAAGAGAAGGGTTGACGTGAATGATTATCTGATAAATGGTCTGATAACATGAAAAATAATTGTCCCAGGTAAGGTAGAGGCGATTAGTGATAATTAATTCTAAAAAATATTACGAAATAAAACGTTACGTGAAATATTTTCTACAAATGAAAATGAACATTATGCAAGAGTGTGACCTTATTTGTTATCTCAGTATAAAATCACCTTCATAATAAACTGCTATTGTATTTATACGCGTCTCATGAAAACTTGTGTATTTTGATGCCTTTTCCTAAACAGCGTTTAGCATTATATTAACTATTTTACAAGCATACTAAATTATACATGAATTTAAACGTTCCATTTTTCATTCTATTCGTTGAACTTGGTTAACAGAATTCATTTTATTTAAAACTAGAACCTAGACTTGTAGGTACTAGAAAATATATATCGCCATATATGTGAGTAAATAAAGGAAGAATAATTTAGATATGTTGGAAAAAATGGCGCGAAGGCAAATAAGCACAGAATAGCTTTTTAATAAATAAATATAACATTTTTGCGGATTCGGTGAATATTTATCAATATCTAAATTAATTCTCAAGTTCTTCGTGAGGCCATAATGAATGTACATCGCAGGAGATTTTGTCTAATTCAGACAGTAATAACAAGGTGTCTCGATAATGGGATGGGTTGTTGAATGATACTTACTTTGAAATAAGAATATCCCATTTTCTTGACGGAGGAACCAACGCGATAGCACAGCTACGGAAATTAGCTATTTGCTTATTAAGGTATCAAATGAAAATGTATGGTGTGCTTTTGTGGGTGCCGAGAGCCCTACAACTTCATTTTTCATATAAGCCACTTATTACGCTGCGAGTAGCAGGTGTTTAATGCTCTACAAAACAGGGAAGCTTGGCATAACATGCCAAGTTAATCAACTGGAATTCGTAGAATGGACTCTCTGGAAGGTATTTCATTCCAATAACTGGCAAAAAACCTGTGATGAAATGCTTACTGAGCTCGAATCCTGTTTTTTTCATCTTGATATATTTTACTCGCATGGAAAATCTTTCCTCGGCTTTGGAAGGTATAGCTAATTCATTACATAATCGCGTGGGTTTTACAAAAAAATGCTGTTGGTGATCGGTTCTCTCACCGCAAGCAAAAGGAAAAGAAAATTAAAAAATGAAAGGGAATAGGCTGCATCGCTTTTTTATCAGCATAATTCTTCAAGTGAATGGATTCCGGTGTTTATGCCATGCATCACATTCAGTTGGCTGTCATGTCTCCTTTAAACGCTCTTTATTATTTAAAATTTTAAATATAATATCCGGAAAGTAGTCATTCACTGCCGAAGCATATGATACACCTCTTGCCCGAGCTTTAATAAGTCATTCACACGCGCCATCGAAGAACGTATTAATAATTCGACATTGTTGGAAAATGAGAACATATTAATCCTTATCGTCTCAAAAATCTGAGAAAAATAATTCACCAGAGCTCTCTAATCTCTTGCCTTCTATACTTGTTCATTACTTTTTCAAACCCATTTCCGCCATCACGAAAGAGCATGGACTTAGATAAACGTTTTGCTGTTTATCTTAATAAAGAATCGAAAAAGTAAGCAACGTAATATTTTTCGCCTAAAAAATGTTCATTGACACCTCTAACTTAGTTTCCTAAAAGTGCCGCTCGCTCTTCCTGCACATGATAGTTACGAGAAACAATTACGATATCATTTTTAGCATAATTACTTTGGGAAAACAGGGTAAATTATGGTCCCGTAAGTTTTAATACAAAGTCATCGTTCAGCTCTAAGAATACTTAATAAACATACTTTCATCACCACACAAAATAATCAGCATAGCATTACTCAAATGGAATGAGAATGCGAGATCGAGAAAGAGAAAGATCGAGAAAGTTATCAAAGTTTCAGAAATGAATGATTTTAAAGAAAATGGACCATCAAAATAGGCGACTTGCGTATTTGTAGCTACTTGCATCTGTATGAGGTTATTTTTGAATTACCATCTGGTTTTTATACCAGTAAATTTCCCTTAAATTAATATAATTTTTTAATCAGACAGATTTCTTCACGGGTCTCAAAATTGATGGCTAAATACTACCAATGCGATTACCCAAAGGCTTTGGCTAAATATCTAGCAGCTTTCAAGATTTGCAGAGCCGTGAGTATCGATTTTTGAGTCAAATCTATCCGAAAAAAGTCAAATCGGAAAGGAATAAGCAATCAATTCCCTTATACTATTATGTATTTGGTTCATCAATGTAGAAAAGAGTTCAGATGAGAATCAGTCAAACTCCTTTATTTGATAATCACCAGTTCATGCCTTTCAAAGGCAATTATTCTTTGGGGCGGTATCAACTTGCTCACATTGTGCCTTTCCCCGGTCCGTTCCCTCGCTATCACAAGGCGTTCTGTGTTATTTTACTTTTCTTTGCGGCATCTCATCACCAGTTTCATTAGCATTTCTAATCTCTCGTTCAGACCTCTCCTGTTCACTACACTTTACCCGTCTGTGTAGTAGGTCTGCCTTTGCAGTCGCACTTGTCATCCCTACATCAGTCCAGGGTACAGGATCGAATTTCAATGTACTTTCAAGTACTCCTCCGGATTAACCCGACTCGGCGCCAAAGATTAGGTTTGCTCCCTCTTTTAAAGCTTCTGTCGGGATGGAAGAAACCAATATTTCATCAGACATCCGCAAATGGAGAGGCAGTGTAGGGGTTATTAAAAATTCTCACTCTTGTTTCTTTTAAGCTTCTTCATTCGAGATCGACCAACACGTGTGACTCCTCAAAGATTCCTCCATGTTGGCGTAGAAAGCCATAATGAGTAGCCTTATCACAAGCAGGCAGTCAAACGCAGTCCACCATGTATGTAGTGCCAGTCAATTGGAGCAAGAACGCATTGTGTCATCCCGGTAAGCATTCACATTCGAGGCGGAGAAAGGAGAATGTGAAAGGCCGATTACTATTTCCACTACTTTGAGTAAAGGAGCATATAAACCGAAATATTTACCTCAATGAACCCTTTTTCCGATAAAAATTGAAAATTTTAGGAAAAATCTTCAGCTTCAATAAAAAATAAAATATCGCCAAAATACAATCAATGGTTTTAGGATCAACTCATGTACAGATTAAACTTCGTTCTGATGCCATTAATAAAATTCAAGAAAATATCGAGATTGGTCATTATTTTATTCTCCAAAGGCTGAAATTTTTAATTTGAGGAAAGTTCGCCATCTTTTAATTTTTCGCCCGTTTTTGTCCCACTTTCTATTTGGTGCGTCTTTCTGTGGGATCTAATGTTATTACCTCGACCCTTTGCAATCGCTTAATCAGTCCCGGAGACCTTCTCTTCCATCCCTTCTCAACCCTTAAGTCGTGAACCCTTCACTTCCACCCAACTTTACTCCCTTTCCCTATAAATATCCCTCTGATCTCACTCAGTTGGTATTCCCCCGCCCCCATACCATAATGCGCCCGAAACCTCTCCCTCTATTTCTCTCTGCCTCTCTCTGCCACTTCCCACCCGTATTACAATTCCCTTTCGCCCGGCCTTTCTTCATTTCCATTACCGTCCGCCGCTTCCCCTTTTATTCTCGACTTAAGTCTCATTGAACCGAGAGCATTACACGAGACCCTTTCGCCCTTGCATTCATTTAAAAACCGTTCCTCCCAATGCTCACACCTCAAATTCTCTCTCCACCTTTTCTCTTTCCTCATCCCTTCCAGGTCCCTCCCTTCTATTCCTCATTTATTTCCAACTTCCTCGTTTTTCATCATCCTCCTTTCAATACTTCTGATGTTTAGAAAATAGATGCAAGAGAATGTCAATCAAATCATTCCGTTTTCTGTTGCCTCTTTAATTGCAAATAAAGGAAAATAGAAATGAAAGGAACCTATGGCCCAAACATTCACATTTTACGCATTATTTATTACATTGCTGATTGTTCTTACAGTGTACGTTCACTACAATTCAGAAAAAGTTCAGATAAATGATCTATGAGACAATAAAGAACAAAATGATGCATATTTAGTGCATGGTTAAATACTGGAGTAGTTTCCATACTACTGATGTCAAAATGCCGTTGCAATACTCATCCATGTATAAATTTACTGAAAACATGATTCAAGGTCCAAAAACTATATTTTTCCCTCACATTTTGGTTCAAGGTAGAATAGGAGTTGAAGTAAACATACCCTCTATTCCCTGCATAAGAAATAAAACAAGGTATTTGTTTAGTTTTTTAGTACATTTTCCGTTTGTTTTTATTATCCTGTCTTATAGTAGGCACTAAAGTTAGAAATTTTAGCTTATTCGTAGATTATCCCAAAAAATTTTTTTCTACCTTATTTTCCGTGCATTGCATTCTCCATAATGCGGTACATTCATTGTGTAACTCTTGTGCCATATGCATTAGGAACACCCATGAATGATATTTCTTCAAATGGCGAATATTTTGATGGGCAAATTTGAAAGCTAACAGACTCGGTTTCATCTTCTTTAAACTCCTCAACTTCTTTCTCATTGTTTTTACATCTAGCCATTCGTATTTATTTGCAGGTGCAGTGTACACGCTAAAATTCCTTTCAAAATGTCAATAGGTAATAGTTAACTATCCTTACACATCCACGTATTCACCATTCCTTCCATTGTTACTGCAACGCTTTCTCTTTGCGTTATAACCTTTTCCCGTCATACGCTTTCACTTAATCCTCTCCCCTCAATCGGCATTTATTTTCCGCTTCGGTCTATTTGCTCGCTTCAGTCAGATTTTTTAGGACCTCTCATTCCAGCACTTCAAAATTCCAGATTGTACAGCAGTTCATGCTCTGCCTCAGCACTTGATTTCTTCCCGCTCTCTTATCTCCTCAGTCCTAATCTCCCTTTTACGTTCATTGTATCTGTGCAACGGAAAATTACAGTCACGAGTTTCATAAGGTTTTCAGTTTTTGGTTCCGAATTCTAGTGAACTCAAGTCAACTACAAGAGGGCAAATCTATATTCCACGGTAGGTTCTTCAACAATCTCATCTTCATTTTGTCTAAACGGTACATTGTATCACTATGTATTTTAAATATAACATTTTTTCAATAAAATTTCAAGCCAATAATGCCATTAAAATGTATTTTATGAGAGTTAGAAGAAAAGGGAATAAAAATATGGAAGTAAAGGTTGTGGTATCCGTAATTAGATAAATAATCAAAATTTTCAATCAAGAAAGTGGAAAACAACACCGTAGCATCGTGAGAAGGCATTTTAGTTCACCACGCTCTTGTGACATGGGAATCAAGCCATTCATTTAAGGACTAAAAAGTTAATATAAATAGTAAAACCAACCAAATGCAACCTGTGAGAGGAAGCCAACTTATTTTCACTTTGAAGCATACTGCTTTTTTAGACGGTTTTGCACTTATAGCTCACATTTTTTGACAACATATATTTCATTTTGGACTAAAATTTTGTCTGAGAGAGACAGTTGATTTAATTGTGAAAAATACACTTTTTAAACACGTCCCATCCAATCAGCTAAACCAATTTGATCGACCGAGAGATTACAGAATGAAGATATTTGCCCTTTCCCGGAACTTCAATCAAACGTAAAGCCTTTGATGTACCTCAAATTTTAAACAATAAGCATACTACTATTTATCATAGTCATAATTCTTTAGTATAATGGAAATAGCGCTATAACTTGGTCCTTGAGCTGAGCAAGTGATAATTTCAAAATATATTTGACGATTTGTTGCAATGTATAGTATTTTACTGTTGCTTTCACGCAGCCAATACATCAGCGTAAGCAGAATTTCTTAAGTGTGCACTAACAAAATGGGGAGGTATCACGTTTGTTTCGGCTCACTCAGTCACGGAGGGCCATGAATGAATTAAGGAAGGGAAAAGAGAGACCTTTCTCCATTTGTAATTCGAGTGAGATTCACAAAAATTCATGTCGTTTCGCTGTTAGACATGCTCCTTCTTCGACCTACCAACTTTCCCGCGTGCTCTGCATTGGCCTGTCTCCACGGCTCGAGATATACTAACCCCGGTGCTCCTCCGAAAGGCACACGTCATCCCATTCCAAGCACCTGTCCCTATGCGGATGCATTTTTCATACGCCGCCGAAAAATGACTTTTATTCACGGCATCCAAACCTTTCACTCGAAAAATGCGCCTGCCGCGAGAAAGCATCGGTTCGGAAGTGCTTCCCGCGATACAAATAAATCCAGATCTAATTCCAGCCACCTCCCATTCCCTTTCTCCATCCCGTTCTTCCGACCTTCACAAACCGGCGCGGCTGTTTCCAATCTTCTGATTCCATGCGAATGTTCAAAATTTTTGTTCATAAAAGTATGTCACTTACAGACAAGTTCCTGTTTATTTTCAACCACTGAGAGAGGACACGTCTCTGAAATTTGCAAAATAAAACCGACTGGTAAACAGGCTTCCTTAAATTTGAGACGTGAATGAGGGGTTGATCCACCCTGGAAGATAGAATGAGTACATTCGAATCAAAATTTGCGTTAAAACTACATTTTATCCCCTAGAATATCGTAAAAAAATGAAAATGTATTGTTTTTGGTTGGGAAATAAGAAGCATCATTACTCGCCACCGAGAATTCATAGTTTGATGATTTGTTATTGTACCAAGATTTTTATGAATTTTATTCATATTCATTCGCAAATAAACACGTTTCCTTATCAGCAGGAACTTTACATGTCAACTACTTTCAAATATTTTTTGCTGAAGCAGTAATACTTGGCTGGGAGGAAGTATACATGTACTAAGGGGGATTTCAAATTTTTTTATGTACAAATCTGAACGACTACCAACTATCGAGGAAATGTTTAAAGACGCCAAGGCTTTGCGACAATGAACATGCACCTATCAATTGCACAATATCTTTGATCCCAGTGTATCCGATAAAATGGTGTTGACTCGATCAGTCACTTTTTTAACAGTTTTATTTTCGATAAACATTTAGACATGCCAAGATAGCATGCGATACGTTGCCAATAAGAGGAGAAAGTGAGGATGGGAAAGTCTGACTGATATTAGGCTTTTTTTTATTCCAAAATTTGTATATTTCTCGAGAAAATTGCATCTTTTAAGTATGGGAGTCAATGGACTACATCATGGAGCATGGTGAATATAATAAACTCGTCATCAGTTGCAGGATTAGAGTGAAACAAGAATATTCTATTCACGTCCAAATAAGTAATTTTATATATTTTAAAAAAATATGTGGGATGATTCTTTGTCTCTTCCTATTCATCACGATAAAACATTGTTAAATATAGCCGTCACTCCAAAGTGCGTCGATTGCATCGATACGAGCAAGTATATAAGTCGAGTAAGTATATAAGTCGAGTAAGTATATAAGTCGAGCAAGTATCGAGTAAGTAGCCACTTTTGCTCACCTGGCTGACATTTTGATTTTATAGTCTCAATGTTTAGTCCTATAGTTACTGATAAACTTAATGGCTGGAGGAGTAACTTGTGGCATGTTACCGCAGACATGAGGAAAAAGAAAAATCTCTTAGTAAATTCCATACTTAAAACTTTTATTCCCGACCTAGGTTTCGATTGCCTTGCAATCATTTTATGACCTTTGAAAATGATTGCAAGTTTTAAGTGTGGAATTTACCAAGATATTTTTCCTTTTCGTCATGTCTATAGTCACTTGTTCGCCATTCGTATTGGAGTTTTATCAGCACTAGGGTCAGTAAAGAGTTTTCCAGAGTCGATTAATCATATGTTCATTTAAATTTTTCCATCAAAATGTATTTTATCACCTCCAAATTTATTACACATATTCCATAGTGGAAAAGAAATGGCAATCACATGATTTTGATAAGTTACTGTTCTTTTACAGCAGGTTTTTATCAGTTGCAGGTATGAATATTAGAGGTTTTTGTTACGGTATATCTTTAAAACAAGAAAAATATCAATTTAAAATTACACCCTGATTTCATGGACCAAGTATATTCTCAATAGAATAATTTTGTTTCAATAAATGGGCAATTTTTTTTTTAATTTCGGTGACTAAGTTGTTAACAAGGTATTTAGTGTGGCTCGAACCAGGAAATTTAAACGAAGTAAATTCATGGTTACGGAACGATTCAGAGTGGGTTCAGATAAAGATTCAGTTCACGGAATCGAACCAAAAGAGTAGCAAAGATCACGGAACGAAACTGGTTCCGAAGCGCAAATGGAACGATAAAATTTTGAATAAAAGCTCTTGGGAATGAAAATAGAACCAAAGGAAACGGTTATAGGCCTTACTTGGTGGAAATTATCCACAGCGGAAGAATTAAAGTACCTTTGATAACTCCACTTGTAAGGTCATATTGACACGACCCGAGTTACAGATCGAATCATCCTCAGGTGACAGGTTTGATCTAATGTTGACACAAAGAGTCATAATCCGAGTTTTGTCAATCAAAAGTCTTACAAGTGGAATTTACAAAGTTATTTCAATTCATCCGAAATAGGAACCGCTCTGATTTCGGTTCGAGTTAGGAAAAGTTTTTTTATCATCATCTGCTTATGGTCCCGGTATTCGTTTCGAGAGATTTTAAAGGTTCTCACTGATTTTTCAGCAAGCCTTACCCTCGCGTGTACCGTGTCAGATAGAGGATGGGTTTATTTTGTAATGCCAGTATAGTTGTTCATTGAGTTACGTTGCCATTTCTTGGTGCTAGGTAAGATTGGAAGGCGACTGTATGAAACCAGAACTTTTAATGCAATGAGTGGGGATAAATGAGTAGCCAAATGACTAATTGTAAGGCACAATGTGCATAGAGCAAAAAATGGTCTCGGAAGTGTCAAGAATGCCCGACGAAACTATCGGGGCTGATGTCAAGCGATAAACAACGACTATCTCTTCACGTACTAGCATAGTAGCAGCACAAGCAATAGGAATCCTTATGACATGCATTCAGAGTAAATTGTTTTTCTTATTCTGAAGATACCAGGAATAGTCACGTCAATACCTTTGCGGAGTCCACAGCACGAAAGGGTAGGACTACAGAGTTTCAACACTGCAATGGATCTCTCAGATATGACAACAGCGAACATATTATGTGTCTCAACAGTGGATACCTTACTAACGTAACGCAACAGGAAATCGTGGCAACTAGAATCCATGCAAAATATAATTTTAAACCAGTAATTCGTTTACAACAGAATATTTATACGAAGCTCTTGATCTATTTTTAGCGTTTATGAACTTATAGTCACTCAATATTCATAAATACACGTACAGCAATTCACGAACAGTCTATGTATGGTTTTTGTAGCATAGGTATTCTCATCAATATTTTCAGCGCAAGGTCTCCGGAACTTTATAAAGTAGCGCATTCATTGTATCAACTTAAAACCATCCCTCCATCTTATTCTCCTCCCACTCTCTCACATACCTACTCACTCCTCATAACCCTCTTCCCATCCCCTTTGATTTGGATTCCTTGGCTTGGGTAAGGCAGGTCAATCTTGGTGGGTAATAAACCTAGACCCTCGGAGATTTTCCCCTGCGGATGAGCCCACTAATATGGTACAGGCCAAAGATATAATTGAAAACTTTTAGAAGTTTGAATGGTGGGAAGGTTAAAAATTGAACGTCTCGGCGGAGACCTTAGAGGGAGAATAGTGGTCACAGCGTTGATGCAGAGAGATTTTGGGCACTACAGTGGAAACGAGGTGTTGAGGAATGGAGGTCTTACCAGAGGAAGGGAGTGAGAAGGTAGAGCCTGACAACTTTTTTAAATCAGATATGCGGCTCTCAAGAAGGATATAGGTGCCCAATATATTCCAGGCAGGGCTGTCAATTAGTAATGGAAGAACTTGAATACCCCTCCTCGGTGGTGTTCTCTCTTCGTCTTTTATTTTGCTGTTTGTCTTAAATTCTGCTATATGTCTACTACAAAGATTCTGTTCGTATCTACTGGACGATAACAGCCGCATGCGTCCCTCTTGAGAGGCAAAATGTGATCACTTCGGCTTGATCTTGACAGAGGGGAGTGGAGCGGTGCAGTGACTAAAGATAGGTGCCGCATTCCAAGTTTTCCAGGCCCGCGACAGTTCCCTGAGATCAGCCCCGGTTGGGCCTGGATCCATCAGTGCGAACCGAAAGTTGATCACCACTTCACTTGAACTAAAACTATTCAAGGGGAGGAACGGTTCCGAAGTGTTGAATTTCTTCACACTTTTACTTTCGTTCCGTTTACAAAACTGAAGTCGTTTCTTCCCTGGTTACAATTCTAGGATTGATGTGCAATAATCTCCCATTTTATCCGATCTCGGGCCAATCTCTTCACTTCACTGTACGATTTGCAACCTAGTTTCTTCATCAACTGTCCCATATAGTCCAGTCTAGGTCCGCTCCTCTGGTTTTTTCCCTCTACTGTACCTTCTACTGTGGCCATAACCAAGCTTTCGTGTCGGATAATGTGGCCAATCCAGGAGTTTCTTCTCTTATTTAGCATATTGAGTAGGCACCGTCTTTCCCCTATTCTCTTAAACATCTCGTCGTTCGTGACTCTTGACACCCAGGGTATTTTCAGCATTTTTCTATAGCACCACCCTTCAAATGCCTCCATTCTTTCCTTCTCTCTCTTTCCACTTGTCCAGGTCTCACTACCATAGAGCAAAAAGCTCCATACAAAAGTCCTCAATAGCAATTTCCTAATCCTTAAATTAATGTTGCTGGTGGTGAAGAGTTTGTTTTTCTTGTTGATGGCTTGCTTGGCCTGATTAATCTGGCTTAGGATTTCCGCTGAACTAAAGTTCAGCCAGACGCTAAGGTAAGATCCGAACCAAAATTATATTAAAAAATGAAAGCTAGTAGTTTTCTTCCTTATCGAACCTATACAATAGTCTCGGTTTATTTTAGCGTCCCTGATTTGAACTGGTAAGTAAAACAATCTACACTTTAGATGTTCGAGTCCTTTTACCACACGATAAAAAGCCAGGCTTACACATAATATCTACATAGACAACTGTATGTCACCGTCGCCAAACGTTACTTTAAATTTGATTCTTTAATATGAATCAAAACACGTGAAGTTTCTATTCGTATCATCCTCAGGTCTGCGTGACAGAGAGGATGCTTCTGGTCCAAGCATCAGGCCTTTTACGGCCACATCAACCTACCAATCGATTCACATAATATCTATCTCTTTTACCGTCATATCTAGACCGTTCCATTTCCGCCAGTGTGTTTGCGCTTTATTGGCCAGCCCTCCCTAGGCCCATCCTCTCCCCTTCCTTCATCCAATTCCCAACGCATCTCTTCCACTCCTCTCATTCTCGTCGTCTGACTCATTCATCCGCCTCGGAATCGAACGCCGAAGTAATCCATAACTCCATCGTGGGGAGACCAGAGCGCCACCACCACCGCCACGGCAGGAGCAAGAGATAAATATAGAATCGCCGGAATATCTACCTTCCAGCCCTTCCAACGTCCCCCTTCATATCCCCTCCCGCCATATTTCATCCCTTCAAGAAAAAAGGCAATACGTCTTATGATTTTAAAACATAGCCTAGATATGGCGGTACAGGTGAGATTGTCCCAAGCTTTAACTAGTTGGAAACAAACACTAGTTTTGCCGAAAAAAATGGAACCACTGACATGATTTTTCGACGAAACTAGCATGAAAATCGAATCCAGTGATTTTACTCAATAAGATACAAGCGCAAAAGCTAGAAATAACACTATTAGGAGGGTAAGTATCGAATAACGTAATATTCAATTACTTTTGTTATCGGTGAGTGGGGCACTGTAACGGTCCAAAAAATTATTTTTATTCAAATAAAGGAAATGCAGCATAATCAGGGTTGATTATGACAGCCGTATATGCATATCAATTCGAATACATTATTATTTTCATTAGTTTTTATACATTTTCCCCTCCTTTGGTACATTTAAAATGAACTTTATCTCTTAATCAGGGATTAGAGTTAATATTCTTTTAGTTTAATGTTTTAGTTTTTATATATCGAGTTTACTAATAGTATTAGAATTCTGTAACTCTAATTCAAGCATTGTATTGATTTGCCTGATCATTAGTTTCCCAAGTAATTAAAAAGAAACCTATATCATAGGATTGGTAACATTAAGTTTGAAAAATTGAATAATTTGTTCGTTATATCATTTGCACATGCTGAGAGGTCATCCACGAAATAATTGTTTCGGCCAAGTAGGTAATTACCTCTTCTTAGACTAAACTAAAAAATAGTTCTAGAAGTTCTTTTTATAGTAATTCGAAATTTATTAAAAGCGTAATGCACACGTGGGTGCTCGTAGAACAAATTCATCCTAAAGATAGAGTACTGGAAAACCATATGATGTGATGTTGATTTCTAGTGTAGCCTGTTATAGTATGACACTGAATTCAATATGCCATACTAAAAGTAAATGGTATACGCCAACTCAACCCTTCAAAAAATTTTTCAAGTAAATTATACGATTAAGAAATAAGTACCATGCCCTAATTATTATAGGGCAAAAAAAGCTTAACTTCAATGCAACGTTCACCGACAGGCATACTCTTCTTGAATCTTTAGTACTGCGCTTCTGCACTAACCATTAGTAAAATACTGATATAATTGAATAAAAATAGGAGTCGTGGGTGTCATTTATCTTAAATTTTTGAAACATTCCGCCCATCTGATAGTCCTATCCTCATCCTCGGCCCTCGACATTACTCAACAGCCTTTTTAAATCCT
This sequence comes from Ceriagrion tenellum, assembly GCA_963169105.1. NCBI lineage: Eukaryota > Metazoa > Arthropoda > Insecta > Odonata > Coenagrionidae > Ceriagrion > Ceriagrion tenellum. Next base: position 124,808,025 of record OY720639.1, on the reverse strand, counting down.
CAGCACCTATGCCATGAAAACATTCCGCCGTATTCCGTTCCACTTCATGGAGCAAGCACACTTGTTACGTACGCAATTGCATAGAGGAAACGGTTGGCGTATGTTTCGTCCTCCCGATCTCGATGGCATTAAGGATCTGCGATTGGAGGATCGGTATGGTGAGCTGATTGGAGCACCAGTTCTTGACCCGGAGAACTCAGAAGTGAGTCCTGGAGTTCTCAGAGGCTTTACAGCGTATTCTAAAATTCCTAGTCGTGTGCTACGCAAATTATAATTCTAATGCAGTACTTAAGTCTCATGGACCTTATGTGAAATATACTATCTGAAATCTTAGGTGCCTTTCGTGAATAGTACACCAATGCAGACGCTAGGTTTTCTTAGCCATTTTTTCACTCATCAAATCAAGACTCATTATAGTCACGCTAAAAATGTCACAGTAGATGTAGTACCACAGTAGACCACAAAAAACGGTTTCCATGCTATGCGCGAATTTTATTTTCAACTATATAATAGTATTTTAGTAAAGCAAATTCACTGTCCATGCCTCCATCAGTACGGTGAGTGAAAGTATGATAGGGCTGCAACAGAAACTCTTTCTTAGCATGCAAACTTTTGTTCTCTTATTGCCACACTACTAAATACCCAACGAAGGCAGCTGCTGTCGTTAACTTTGAAGTCCCAAGGACTGCATCTTATTCGTTAATTTGTAAGCAGGGCACTTAAAATCTTATTTATATATGTATTTTTCGCTTTATATTGAGGAAAAATTATATTTTAAAAGCCGGTATTTTACAATCGGTTTTAAAATGATGAAAATCCACTTTATAAAGCAACGCCTTCATAAGACCCTGGAGCTTCAATATCCACACCTATATTCTCTAATCTGGGGCTTTAATATTTATCAAAAGAGAAAAAATAATTATTGCCGTTCAATTATTGGCTTTTGCGGAATAGATGCAAATGTAGAGCAGGACTCCCACCGCATTGGTTATTTTTGCAAGCGACCGTTTCACCATTGTTCCAGCGGGCATTTTCTGATTGAGCAGTCAATTTTACAGCTCAGACTAAGATTTTAATTTAGATAATATCCGTGCTGTCACCTTCAGGTCGAAGATTTGACGCCCGCTGATACACGAGAAAAACCGACATTCACAAAAACAACTTTTGCGGCGGAAATCCGAAGACGAAGTCATCAAGTTGCCAACTGTACAAATGCTATGAGGAAACAATAAGTTCAAAGTATATTGATAGGCGAATTGTGATAAAAGTAGATTGATAGGCTAATTGTGATAATTCGTTTAACGAAGTGAAAGAATTTAAATTCATTTACTTTGTAACAGTTTTCCCCGAACAAACCGTTAAACAAGTTACCTAGCAATAGGCTTACAGAGAGCCTCAGCCATAATTTGCAAAGTAGCACACATTAAATCTACTCTCAGAGATCTCCATAACTACAAAAGTCAACCCTTAGAAATTTGTTTGCTTTCCATGCTAGTCTTATTTATTTTTGAAATTTCGCATTAAACGGTTTTTCGTTTAAGAGTTAGCAGAAACTCCAAGACCCAGATTTACTATCACTCGCTGAATTTTTACTTTCTATTTTTTTACTTTCTGAGGCTGAATTTCATTATTTTTATGTAGCTATTATTATGTTGCTTAGTAATCTGTAGCTAATCCTGTCAAAAATCATATCTATATGGCCCAATTCAGCCAACCGACAGCCTGATTTAATAGCCAAACCCCAATTCTTAGTCATCATTGTCAGGTTATCTAAAATGCAACGTTTACCCTGCGGTTAACGTAAACCTGGGGTCGTAAAATCAGTCCCAAAAGACAACTACGATCAACTCACCCTCAGGGGTAGGTAAAATGCCTAATTCGTAAATGTTTCGTCTTTTGACCAAAAGATGACTTAAAAGTAGTTCAGTCGCGGAATACGATAGGACGATTTCTTCGAGAGAGACTCAAAGAGATGAAAGATCATTTTGCTATGAGTTTCCGTAGGCAAAATCCGCCCTCAGGCATGAAGGAGGGTGAACAGGGTCATGTCTGAACAGAGGGGAACTCGGTTTCAAGAGCCCACGCTCAAAAGCCACGGAGATCTTCGACCCGCTTTGTACCCCACTCGATAAAAGGAATATGCGGGAGCCTTCCAAAGGAGACTGGGAGGAAGATGCATTCATTTAAGAGAACGTGATATCGCTTAGAAGAGAAGGAGGAATATAAGAAAAACGACGTGAGGAGTAAAGTTCAAATCTACCCGTTAGAATGAGAAGAAAAGTACTAAAAGAAGAAAAATGAACAAGCAAACAGTTTTTAACTTGAATCCACAGGAATTGAGACCTCATGATTCCTTCTGCAGCGAAAGAAGTATCCTTTCAGAGATACCCCAGCCAATAAAAAGACCATCTAATCCTCCAAAACGTTGGTATAAACCGCACATAAAACTACCATCTATAACCTACACATTTCTGGAAACCCGTGAGATATACACCGCACATAAAACTACCATCTATAACCTACACATCTCTGAAAACCCGTGAGCTTTAAAGGAAGCGTCTAGTCTCAGCGTTGACTTCCTCTTAGACTTCCGATTCTGTAAGCAGCATAATCTTGGCCGACGTTTTCATGGAAGACTCTGACATTATCTTCAGGGTCGATGATGCCGTGGATCAAACTTTTCGCTTTTATATACCTAATTGACAGGACATCTATGAAACGTCTGCTGACGAAGGTTGGTCTTCAATTTTGCTGCAGCTTTTTATAACGTAATTCCGTTTGCTAAAGATAGTCTCAATTTCAAATGACTTTTGATGGCCTTGTTTATCAATTTATCTAAATAGTTAAGTGTCTCAAAAGGTAGTTTCCACTTGCTAAAGTTAATAGTTATGACTATATTGACTCTTTCCTCTGATAGTGCTGATTTGCTAGGAGGTCAAAATCTGATGGGTCTGAGTAGGTCCTTGAGTTATATCTCTATTGTTCTCTCCCATGTAAATATTGGCACATATACGCGGGATTACATACGCTCCTCTCCATAACCTGGAAGACCCAGTGTCCCAGGGAGATGCAGCGGTGGTAAGGGGATACCGTTGGGAAACTATCCACCCTGCCGAGATTCATCGAAGCGGCCGGACCCCTTTCACAACGAAGCCCCCGTGAGGGCTTAAGGGAGGCATCTGCACCCTTATACGGCGAAGTGCACACCGCCAGATATTCAACCCCTCCGCACAAAACAATAGAGTCCCATTACTACGCGACTACACACCCCAGAGCACAAGAACATGGTAATAAAATAACCCAAGTCTGATAAATGTAACCACTGGATAGCATTATATAATAAAATACAAGAAAGGGGGCGTTATGGAAAATAAGTACAAACAGGTAGGTGGCTAAATTACTGTGCATATTCTGAGATGAAATTAAATTGTTGGTACTCAAAACAATGAACCCAATAAACTCAACGAAGTCCGGCGAGATGTTGTTGGACATTTTTATCAAAGAGAATAAAACTGATTAAGACTTGGCAATGTCCATTGGTATTCTTTTACCTGATGATGATGGTACCTGATGATGGCGCATAAGCGTCGAAACGCGTCGTACCAATAAAAAAATTTCAGTGTACATTGCCAAGTTTTAATCAGTTTTATTCTCAATGAACCCAATGCTGCAATGCGTATTAAATATAAACACATAGCTGAGAGTTATTGGACATAAATTTATTGTAGACAGGGTTTTTTTACTAGTCGCAAATTAGGTGTGAAATTTGCATCGCTATGCAGAAATTAAAGGATATTTCGACGCATAGAATAGTTTATAGAGAATGAAAGCAACAAAGATGGAGCGACGGAAAGGGAATAGCAATGGGGAAATTTCCATCCCACCAGAATCAACCGACCCGGTCAAACCTCTTCATACAACTCCCAATACAGCGGGGCTTACTTAGGGGAGGGACCGGCACCCCCAACACGCCTTATATGCAGACATACACCCCCTCAGATATTCAACTCCTCTCGAGGCCCCTCGTCCGCCGCGGCAAATGCCGCTGCATTCAGCCGTTCAATGGATTCAAGTTTCAAGTGCACGGGACCAGGGAGAAGGGGCCGGCGAGGGTTTGTTTGGCGGTGGGAACTGAGAGGGGAAGAGGTTTACAAGGTAAGAGAAGGTGGGGTTGGTTGAGGTATGGCTGGGTATTGAGTGACTCCCCTGAATGGAAAGAAGCGCAGTCTGCGTAAGGGAGGTTTGCGGAGCAGTGGAGTCCGCACCAAGGGGGGGATCAGGACCGCATGGATGCTCGCAGAGCAGGGAATGGGCGAAAATAATATCGCAAGCGGGTGGAGAGGAGCTCTTGAAAGAATGCTGAAAGCATGTGATCTGCATTACAAAGCATCTAATAAGTTTCAGCTGTTCTGAGTTTCAAAGAATACTGAAGAAAGGAATATAGTGGAAATTATTTGCAGCAGTCACAAAAAACCAGATACACCATTGGCATTGCGGTTAACTACGATGTGTAGCCGCGGGGGAATTATATGCAACATTGAGATACAAAGGATGCCGTTGGAAGTTCTGAAGGTATTACCCATGGCATAAACCGGGAAGCAGAACACATTGTAATATACACCCTAAGGAATGACACAAATTAGGCTAGGATTAGGTAAAGCAAAATGTAAGCTAAATGGGAATGATCAAAGAGGAAGTCAAGTATGATAAAAGTGCATTTGGAAAGCCCGTTACAACCAGCCATGAATATAGGTAAGCATCTAAGCATTGATAAAATTTTAGTACATTTTTTCAAATAATTTTGCGATTTTTGGCATAGATTTAAAAACTAGGCAATACCACAGAATAAAACTAAAATAAAAATAATAAAATAAATTTTTTAAAACAGAATTTTTTCATTTCTATCGTTAAATAAAATCTCCAGTATCCACTATAATATATCGATCAAATTTTTTATATCAACGAATATTTTCAAATTTTTGTCTATGAGTAATTTAAATATATTGAATTTCAGGAGAATATATTTTTAAATTAATGGTAACGAAGAACACTGAGGTAAAAAAATACCAAATCATAACGCATTAACTTGCAACCATTATATTTTTATTAATCATTGACACAACTGAGAGTGAATTTGATTACATTTATGTCAATTATTACACAGGTTATCACAAGTTTACGTGTAAGGCTGAGGATTTTAGAAATATTTCCACACTGCAATTATTAGATCGATAATGCTGGTATTATTTTACTTCATTACGCAAGTAGGAGAGAAAATGTGACAAAACGAAAGGCATCCACTATTTAGCAGACGAGAGCTGAAATCCTTTTTCAGCGCATTATTCACGTATTGGTGTGGTGGCTAGAGTACCGGTTAACCACACGGGAGGCCAGGGTTCAAACCCTGTAGAAGAGGATGTTTTTCAGAGGAAACCCGATCTCTACTTGAGTGTCTTGTCGAGGGCACTTCAAGCTCAGTACTCCGTCTGTCGGATGAGACGTTAAGCCTTGGTTCCCTTAGCACCTTTCGTTATGAGCAGGCTAATTCCGACGCCGGTTTCTATCCACCCTTCCTCCCTTCCCTATCCCCTATGGCACAAATGACCTTAGCTGTCGGTCGCCTCCCTAAAATCCAATCCATCCTATTCACGGCTGTAACAAAAGAAGGTTGAGATACAAGCACCCCTTACTATTTAACCTTCCTTTTTCACTAATTCATGTTTCCTATTATCTAACTCAGTGGTCGGCAATGTTTTTTTAAAGTAAAGTACATATCAAATATGACCCGCGGGTCATAGGTTTCCGACCACTGCTCTAACTACTGCTAGTTAGAGCCCTAAAAACCCCTTCCAGATGCCCTTGTGACGGTTTTCAAGGAAATGTATAGTTAGACATGATGACTGAAGAGTGAAGGGAGGCTTAAAAAATTGATATCAGGGTTATAGTTACATAGGGGTGATAGCATATCAGAGACGAGTACAAGTAATTTATAGGTGGGTGAGGAGAAAAGACGACACTGGAAAGAATACTTCGGGAAATTAACGACTTGATTGGGTTGCATATCCATTTTGAATGGCCTCGTTCGTTCAAATGCCAAATAAGAAATCGAGAAAAAGGTCTCATAGTTGAAGCATGCATAGTCTTCCATCTTATAGAGCTTGCATAATAATGAAGGGCTGCAAACTTTCTCATGCTTCAATATCTGAATATTTCGAGTGCCATAAATTGGATGGGTGGAACTGAGTTCAAGTGAGGAAGCTGGCATATTCCTCAATAAGGTCACCCCAATTTACAATTCGTGGATTTTTTAAGTACTTAAAACTCACTTCGATGAACATTTTATCGCCATACTACTCATTTTGCTATATTAAACGAGGGTTTTGAGAATAAGTGTACGGATGGACTTTTGGTGCAAAACTTTGTGTATGCGTCTATAACTTAATGTACTGGTCATGACTTAAACAGCCATATGGAGTGTTCCTTTCACGTTTTGAAATTAGTCTCCGCTTTTTCGTGAGAAAGATTCGTTGGCACCTGTAGTATAGAGCAAAACACTTAAAAACTCATTACATCAAGTAAATAAAGTACATATCAAGTACATATCAAAATCAAGTACGTAAATCATATAAAGTACATATCAAAATCAATTACATAAAGAAATATCACGTCTGACGTTGATATAATAGCACCGCTATTTGCCATGCTATTTTCATAATTCATCCACTGTAAGCTACAATAAAATACTCTACCAATGTCAGCACATAAAATAATTATGAAATAAGTCCTATTAACCTAATATTGTTGTCGAGTTAAAAAAATATGAATCCTCAGGAAATGTAAATTAAAATTTAGAGATATTTAAGTTTAAGATTAAATGGATTAGCCATTGAAGAAAGAAATAGCTCTTAAAACAGAAATATAGAATTCAAGTTATGATACGATACATTTTATTTATAATAGCCAGCAACTTATCTTAATTCTCAACCGGCCTTTTGAGACAATAACCCCACTTTAAAATGTAGTATCATTGGTTGAGAGGGGCTACCTACTCATGAAAATAACTTTAAGGCAAGTAGGTTTTAACGCACCTGTAATTATTTTAGAAAATTTTTAAATGACATATTATCAACAAAATATCGATTGCCGTACGTTTATGATGAGTAAATATGCTTAAAATAAACTGTTATTGCCTGACTGATAAAATAATAACAAATTTAAAAAATTCCTAATACTCCAATCAGTTTTCTGTAGCACTTCCTTTTTCGTTTGCATTTAAATAAATCATATTTGCGTGTAATTTCAACTTGACGACAATAAATCATTAGAAAGATGAGCAGAAGCAAAAATGGCAGTAAACATTTATCAGAATATCTTCAAGACTCAAGTAGCAAATTTTTCTCTTTACACAAAGTCAAATAACTAAGATTAATTTGTCAAAAAAATGCAGAAATAAGCTGCCTGAAAGACAGGATATCAGGACGATTTACGTTACATTTAGTACTTAGTTATAAGTACTTCAAAATCTTCAATTAGGTATAAAGTATCAAATTTATCAAATTAAAAGCAAATAAGACCCAAGAGTTCTACAATTTTAAAGCCGTAGTAAGACCTCTAAAATTCGACGTAGTGGTAAAAATGGCGTGTCATGTGCAGTGTTTAAACGGCAATTATTAGAGAGGCAAAGGGAACATACATTCAGAACTATAGCAGACCCAAGAATTTATTGTTAATCAATAAATGAAAAGTACGCAGAATAAAACATTTTATGTTCATTTTAAAGGCAAGAGAAGAAATTTTTAAATAACAACTATCAAAAAATTACAACAAAAAACTAGAAAAGTCATGCCAACCATGTAATAAAACTTTCACCAATGGATAAAAGGGGACAACGAGTCGTACGCAGTTCCACATGCCAGATGGGGCACGTGTAATTTCTCTCCACTTCAGTATGCTTTGGGTACGATTTTAAAATAGGGGATTTTTGAGGCACTCAGAAAATGGTTTTTAATATAGATGCACCCACCATAAAAAGGAACTTCAAAGCCTTACGCAATTCAGTGTCGAGAATGCTGAGGCAAGGACTTGACATGTTTGAATGCACTCCTGTGCAAGCTATTGAGTACAAATCGAAACGAAGGAAACACAGGGCTGCGAGCATACTGCACACAAAGAAAATGGAATGATAATATCAATACAATCAGCATTTGATGATTTCAGCCCGCACATTCACTCCAAGGCACCAATTTAGGTAGAGCATAATTGAAATTAAAAACGTCTATTGTACATTGTTGTCTGCGGAGAAGTTTAGCACATCAAATTATTCTATCACTTAGAGTGGGAATCAGAGGATTAATTATGACTAATTAACGTGAGTTATAAAATATAATAATACACACTGCCATAATTAGATTTAAAATTATAGATTCCTCAAAATTTATAGATAAGAGTACCTAAACTCTGTATCCACAGCCGTTTTAATCCTTGAGAAAAATGAAAAATTCGAAACCTAGATTCGGAATATTGCATCATTTATATTAATTGGATTACCTTAACCCGACGCTACTCGCGTGGCGTCTGCTGGATGCCAGTCAATATTATTTTGTGTTTCTTCGGCAGATAAATGCGTATAATAGTTTCTCCTTCTAGGTGCTTTACTCATTTCGACTTTTCTACCAGACAGTTAACTCATGTTATATAAATTTATACCAGGGGGGCAAGCAAGGGTTTTTGAAATGTTCATGAGCTGACAGACGCCACGCGACTAGATGCATTACAATTTTTAACAAAATAATTTATTTTTTACATTAATGTTCATTTGTCATAATCTGTGATTGTTATTGAATTTTATTACAAATTATGATTATCTGTGCTTTAATGTTTATAAAAATGCTATTTTTCCTCCTATTTCATTTCAATTGTTACAACTTGAAATATTTTTTAGTTTACTTGGTAAATATATCGAGAAATTACTACTTTAAATTTCACCGGAGATCTTCATTCAAAGCTCTTATTTCAGCCACCCATTCGTTGTGTGTTTTTCATGTGCAACTTAGTTTCATAGCAATTGATTGCAGCCTGGGAAGCGCCACGCCGCGGCGCGCCGTTTCGGCATTTGCCCAGCTACTTTGTTTTCTATCTGCGTGTGTGCAACGCTTGTGCCTTCATTGTCATCATAACTTATCTTTTACAAGTCAATTTGGCACAACCGGATAGACGCCACGTCGGAAAACCATATCGGCGACTACTTTGCTTTCTTTTCAATCTGAAACGTTAGTGAAACGCTCCGACATATCTACGACAATTTGTCTTGGTCACCATTGGCCACCATGTAAAATTTCCTATACTTTACACCACTCTCAGTGTGGCTACAATTAATGCTCAGGTAATTTACCTTGAAAACAACAAACAGAGTTCCCATGAATTTGGAAAAGTAGTCATTTTATCAAACCTCTTGCGCAAGAGCTAACCAAAGAGCAACTGCAAAAACGTAGTCACATAGTAAATTTACTCAGGGAATTGAGAAAAAAAACTTTAGCCATTAGTGATAAAGATAAAGAAACTGGATATAATGAGTCAATACCAGCCAGTTCCAAAAGCATTCGTAGGGAAACGGAGGAAAAAACGAATGAGGAAAAAGAGATATCTAGAAAGAGATGTTACATTTGCAACCGAAAGAAAAATCAAATGACAAAATATAGGTGCATTTCCTGTGAGTCTTATATCTGCTTATAACGTGCGCAATGCGTTTGTGTTGTTTGCAAGTTTTAAAATGTGTAATTATTGCTGTTTTGTGATTAAATTGTGTTTAATATATCAAAAATTGGGTTGGTTTTTTATAAATGGTCAAAATGTTTCATATAAGTGATAAACTATTGTATTTACCATTTTATAAGTGGTAAATGAGTAATTAAACAACGTAAAAGTATTGTAAAGCATTTTTTATATTGCTTATTTTATTACAATGTACACTATTAGTGTCTGACAGACGGCACGCGAGCATATTCGTTCCAAAATTGGACGCGAAAACGGAAGGGTTAAGTTGAATAATTGTGTTCTCCTCGCAAATATTATGTTTTCTCGGCTCAAAATATAATAGATTCAAAGACGAATGTTTTCTGGGAAACCAGTAAACAGCACCAATATGAGTTAGAACCGAGAATCATCGAGCGTTTTTGGTGGTCTTATAGAGGTCTTTTATAAAATTAAGGCTGTAGTCTAATGTAGAACGCCTGAGAAACTCAAGGGTGTTTTCAAAAGATAGTAATTTTGCCAATCCTTGTCGCGTATTCCTGATAGTTTTATACTTATGATATGATAATAGCTGACTACACTTTGAAATTGAATATTAAAGGCATTATTTTCGTTCATTTATGCTCGATCAAAATTTATCATTTACAGATATTTCGCATTTTTGCCACAAAACATCTTTGCTGCCTTCATTTGTGATATACCTTTATTTCCAAGTTACTCATGGCAGATTTTTTCACGACTTTTTCAAAACTAGCGACGTTCAATACACTATACACGTGGGTAAGAAAACGAGGGATATGAATCAAAAGAAACAGAAATGGGATCCGTAAGATATCTTCCTCTTGCTACTAGCTGACCTCTTCTCCGAGAATTTTCGCGACTATTACCCTGGTTATCTTTTGATTATTCGTCGTGTCCTCTTTCACATTGGTGATGAAATGAGAGGAGAGATTGGACATCTAGATGATGGCTATTACTCCCATGATGACGACAATGATTATCCCGGGCGAGCAGAAAAGGGGACGGATTAGGCGGCGCTCCCATCGAGCACACAATGGCGCCGTCTTCAGGAGGATCCGCCAATTAAAATTGAAAGGAAAAAACAAGAGACGGCAAAGAGAGCGCAAGAGGCCGGCGGAGAGAACTGTTGGAACGAGGCGCTTATTTATTTAGCTCAAGGAGAGTTTAAAAAAAGGTGCTTAAAGTCAGACTAATTGGGTCTAACTGGTGATTACGAAAGAAAAATTCACGGGAAAAAGCAAGAGCAAATATCAGCGACATTAATTTTCCCGTTTGTAATCAAACCAGTGACCTCATTGTCTGAAACAAGCTCTCCAGTGATGAGATGCACTTCGAGATAGTTTGGCGATGACGTGAGGACGCGTTAGAGAGAGGATATGTCAGTTCCCTATGCGGCAGGAACTTAAATTTTATGATTCCATTTGAGTTATCTCGCACAATTTATATCTCGTTCTGCTATATTGTGTGCATATGAATGCTTAATTTACGGAGCACAATATGGAGGTAGAATTTAAAGTAATGTGATATTCTAGGTCACCAGCAACGTATTGTACACTGAGTGCGTTCCCATCATTTTGGACCATAAACGTCAGGAAGTACCGATCTCAGCTGTGATCGGTCTCATAATACAATAGCACATCAGGAAATCCAGGGAAATTATCGAATTCCGGGGAATTCTCTATGCTTAGGTCACCCATATTTGTCTCAATTTTGAGCAATTTGAGAGAAAAGTAGCAGTTCGGAATAAAATAATCACTACATTAATAAACTTATGGAAATAATATCCATCGTTATAAATGGGAACTAGAAAACTGAACATCATTAAAGATCTTTCTCGGGCTTCGCACCGGGTAATGTTTTCAAAATCCGTCGATGTTTCGGAAAACGACTTATTTTCATTTTCAAGGCACGTGTTATTTCCGCCGTGACCACTATTACACTAAAATTAAACAAGCTGTTGATGCCCCAACAATGAAGGTTGCGATCCCTATGATTGGCTGACGTGTTCCGCTGGCCGTTGAATCATTTTCTCGTCTTTTTAATACATTTGATCACTGGCCACCAGGTATTACTCAGTTGGAATCTGGTGTCTCTATTAAAATTATGCGGATGCAATCGTATCTCGATGGCCTCTTGGATAAAGGATTTTTGCATCGGTCTATTTAATGGCATGGTCTTCGTTGATGCTGTGTTCCGCCACTGTCGACTTCTCTGGTTGCGCCAAGAGCGTTCAAGCCGGTGGGATCTTTTGCCTTAACCAACTGGTCCCTTAATTTAGATGGTGGCAGATGGATCGTTTTGATGTAAAAACGATGCAGAATGCGGTGAATCTTTCCCAATACATAAGGGATCAAAGCTATGGCCACAGGTTTTTTTGGATATTGCCAAAATATCATGTAGAGGATAAAAATATGTGAAGCTTACGATCTATCACACTTCTGAACAAGGATTTTCGTTCAAAGCAAAAAATACCAGTTTAAATGTACATAAACTTAACAAAAAGAAAGTAGGTATAACGATATGAATTACAATCAAATAGCGTCAAGGTGTTGAAGCATAAAATAACTTTTTATGAAGTAATAATTTTTTCTGTAACTGCGCGAAGAGAAATATGATTTGAGTGAAAGAGAAAAATTATTTAACAATAAATCATATGAAAACTTTATATCAAGTTGGAGTCAAACAACCTTAAGTAAACAGCGATTAATCAGAAAATACTCAAAAATATTCGTAATTACAAGCTGCAAATTTTAGTTCCAGTTAAAATTGAGCCAAACGAGAGCGAGATCATATTGTAACTAGCATTCAGTATCAACAAAAGAGCCCCGTTTCCATTAAAACTAAATATTTTGAACTATTATTTCGTGAATGGGTCTCTACGACATTTGAATGTTCAACCATGCATACATCAGCTGGGCTGGATTGATTCTCGATTGACCAATCAATGGCATTTCCAGAGATTAAAAACAAATGCGGTGTATGAATTCCTCTTGTTATGGAGTCAAATACGAGGTTCCGATGATAAGATTCAACCCTTGCGTTACGTCTTCAGTAAGTAATAACCTGAGTTTTATGAAAAAAACTGAAAGGCCATCTTTATTCGACTATTTTGCTATGCTGCACGAAAAATTCGGAAGAAACACAATGCGCCCCAGCTAGGAAAAAATAGAAAACGTGCGTAATCGAATTGTGCACGAACTTTTACAACTTATTAAATAAGCAGTCAGTTTATGTTTGCTGCAATATTTGCAGCATAATGGAATCATTTGAGTTGAAATGTTTCGGAGGGAAGAAGTTACCCTAGTATTGTGACTTGCAGCGACGAGAAATAGCACTAAACGAAGGAAGTAGCCATCGATCACGTCCATTTTTTTGTCACAGACGGCATCCTCGTTGGCCTTAAAATGGGTCGTAATTGCGCTCGAGGCATTTACGAGGAAAAGGCAGCCAAGGAGGCCAACCTCTTCCCAGTTGCTCTCTCTTAAGAACCCATTCAGACACTGTCTCATCCCCTAACTCCTCTGCTAGGGGAACATGTCTCATTTGAGCCAATTAATGCGATGATTTTATGTGCCATTCAACCATTGAGCTTGCTGTCGGAAATATGTAGATTATAACGCTTATATATTTATTTCAGTGCAATATAAATTTATAATTTAGCATAGATATTAGAATTTAACGCATGCATTTTTATAAGTGCCATTCAGACTCAGTTCTTAAGGTATAAGACGCAGGAATTAACATTTCCTGAAGGCAGGATGGAATGGCAGAACGAGGACTAGGGTTCATTCCGTAGAATAATGGTTTTTATCATAAGTGCCGGGAATATGTCATATAGCGTACTTGGGGTTTTCTGCAAGATAAATAGCCAATTATGCACTACTTGCGTTATTTCTACGACACACTCAAAAGCGTGCATTCATGAATAAAATGCATTATCCGACAATTTTATGTCTCTTGCCTCAGAATCTCTGAGGTCCGGTTTAGTTCAGTGATAGCGTATTCTGCTCCCATTCCTAGGGGCACAGATTCGAGACTAAGCGACGGAAAAATATATTTAAAAAAATATATTTTCCTAGCTGGCCAAAAAACTATTGCACGCTACCCGAATTTGACCCAACTACTGAGAGGCAGCAGTCCTAGCAGAGGGCAGTGATGGTGCAGATCATGGAGATCGTACCGGCAAGATGATTGTCCCACATGAAAATAAAAAATTCCCTTTTGCAACAAATGCCAGGATTTTAAAGGAGTAACAAACGCGTCATCGTCACTACCTAATTTTCGACAAATACGAATATTTCACGGCTAAAATATGTCTCTAGGAATCAACAAGCGCAAAACTAAGCTACAAGGCTCAACATTCCTACCACTGTTCTATTGTAAACGACAATTTATTTTACCATTATACGTTTTTCACCCGATGAAAATGGTGATGACATGAAACTAGCAGAACACAGCAATGAAATTCTGTTTTCGTTTATACCTTATACCCTCAGAAACTTGCAATGCGACTGAGGTTTGCGCAAGACTTCGGCAATCATGGTCTGCTCCGTTCTACCATCATGAGATAGCATTAAACGACCTAAGATGGTGGATTTTCAGCAATTAAGTACGGTTTGAACGGTTTTTCATCAATAACAGCAGCAGAAGATAAGAAAAGTAGAGATAAGGCGACCGTTGATGAAGATTGACAGCTTATGCGGTATTTTAAAATCGCATATATTCCCATGAAGTCTTCAATATTCATCTGTAATGTCAACATCTCCGTTCTACTTCTCTGACAACACGCTTTAGTTGTTCTACCTTCACTGTGGCTAACTTATGAGTAAAACCTTACTTTCATTGGCATTATAACTGATAATCTTAAAGCATTAATAAAACGATTTGGTGATTAATCAAACATTCTAAAGAAATAACCATTTTCCGGATTTGATTCTCTTAGGTTCCAAAATGCTGGAACTTTTGAAACCACGTAAGGGAGGCACCCGCTTTTGACGGCTCCCAAGACAATGCGCGGTTCACCGCCATCCCATTGCCGCATAGGGTGTAATTCTTCATCCCTTAGAACCTCCCGCATTCAAATGCCAGGTAATATCCCCAGTTCTCCTTCAGGGGTTGAATTAGAAGTTTGGCATAAAAATGGAGAGAAATCGATTCAAAGTCGGAGTTCGTAGCTCTCAGGTTTTCGTTGTGTTTTTTCCTCGTAACTTCCATGAACTCTGGCATTTGAATCTCCTACAGTGAACAGCGGGCATGAGCTAAGCCGAATACACCAGAAATATCACACCCGGAGATCTTTCCACATAATCTTAGTTTGATAAGAATACAAAAGTATCATTGATAGCCCATTTGGACATGTGGTGTCTTAAAAGTGGATTGAAGCAGTCTTTCTACTGTCATTTTTGATCCCTTCCATACCAGTACTGGTAATTTTAAGAAAAGATATCTAAAATGAATTTGGATTTATTTATTTAATTTTTTATTTTTGCATTTTTGTTCAACTTTTTGGTGATTGGCAATTTATAATGTTACATTTTATGTTTTTTATGAATATGACAAACAGCCAACTTGTAACCACTTTGTACAACATAAAATATTTCACTCAAGCTACCGTCTCTTAAAGTAGCTCTTAAAGTCGTCTCTTAGCTTCAGAAAATTAGGTCTGCGTTAAATTTAATTTATTCCAGGGATTTACATACATATATGCATTCTTTCATGAAATCTCTTCCAATAGATTCATCATCTTCTCTCCAATAGCCTATACTCTTTAATGGCATGTGTACTTTTTCTCATATAAAGTCTACATTTTATTGTGACCCACAGCTTGCAAAATGAATTCTATTTGATAAATTATTGAAATACTAGAGAAATTGGAAATTTTCTTTCAGCACTCAAAATCAGGGCCACAGTGCATGGGAATGTATGGACCCTATAGGGATGTTTTGAAACTTGATGGTAAAAAAATGCATTTTCCTCCACGTGGAGCCTATGGTAAACTACGCAAATGTATAATGTTTGGATTAAATGATATGTTTAAGAAAAAGGGACTTCAACGGAACACCTGAGTGGGATTGTAAAATGTTCCATTTAACCATGAATAGCTTACACGAAGTTATGCTGAAAATTACCTCGTATACGATGATTGCGTGAACTTTTATGATAAGCATTCATTGCTAATGCAGCATAAACAATACAAATAATATAACTCAACGCTACAAGAGTATAATTATCATCAAATCCCCTTAGTTCTCATGCCGTTTTCGTTTTAAAGCTGCCCTCGTGAGCGTATCTTTCAAATGCGCCCCGTGCTATCCACTCAGTCATAACTGAGTCAGTATCTCTCGGGAAACTGCGAAGTATACTTCTTTCATATATCTCCTACTTCCAACCTCAATTTCCACCGCGAATATTAAAAACTTTTTGGAAACAATCGCATTACTTCCCCACAGCATTTGATATTCAATTATAAGATCTAATTATCACGGTAAACATTGCGACGGAGAAGAAGATAAACTTCAAAACTTTCTGGATGAAATAAGTGGGGAAAAAGAAACACGAGACTGTCGGTGAGCTGAGTGGATGGGAATGGAATTGGAAAAGAGGACGGAGAAATGATAAAAGAAAAATTGAAAAGGAAATTTAAAGAGAGAGAAAGAGTAAAAAGAAAGGTAATCTCCACTCTCTTACGAACATCAAGGATGTTGATGGAAGCCACAACGATTCAGAGCGCCTGTCTGTAGATGGAATAATAACCGGCGCTCTGCGGAGAGTCCGCCGCGCGGCATGCAGTGCGAGAGAAAATAAAGTTCCACATAACCAGTTTATTTCATTTGCTGATTCAATGCGAGGGCATCTAGTTGGGAATTGAAGTGCAGGGAAAAGAAGAAATAAACTTTATTCTGGCGACGAAACCTATTGACAATAGAGGGACAGATGTGAAACTGTAGAAACTAATCCATTAGCAAGATTTTAGGCGTTTTGGTGATCGCTTTATTCTGGGACGTAATTCCACATCGTTGTACTAATTAATTGCATTTTATCTACCGCATAAAAAAATGCGCTCGCTGTCATAAATCATGTGCGTAGCGGATGCATTTTGCAAAAAGACTAAAATGATATTTAATGTAGTTTAATAACGATAGCAATGGCTGGGAAAATGGCTGGAATGAAACAATTGTGCCATTGAAAAAGTCTAAACGGAAAAATCAGGATAATTTCTAAATTTTTATTTGATTAAAATGTTTTCCTGAGCTAAAATTATTAAATAGTTCATAATTCCGTGCAAAGGTGAAAGAAAAAATATTTCCCCCTTAAAGAACCGGTCTGTACAGCTCGTCACGTCAGGGTTTAAAATATTCAAAATATAAAAAACTTCAACTAACGTCGACCTATCAAACATATGTTAAATATGTTTTCGGATTCATTATTCATTTAATACTAATCCTATTAACGAAATGTTTTGAATATTTTAAGTTAATCTACTCTACATCTACATCTACATCTACGTGATACCCTGCGAGCCACCACGAGGGTGTGTGGCAGGGGGTGAAGATCACCAAACATGCACTATTGACATGCAACTAGGATATTTAATGAAGACATGCTAGATAATAGGGTCACATGGTTATCTAAGGAGTGCAAACGCACTTGCTGATTATTGAAGCTATGAATGCAATTTATATAACTAAGCCCCAGTCGTAGACTCTGTTAATGTGCTAGCGTTGTGAAAAATGTTCAGGTACTCCATCCTCTTCAATATTTACCATGAATTAGAATTATTTGGGTTTTCTCCTTATCGACGAAATAAGCCGTTCATCAAGTTCTTGGCCTTGAGTAGCATTATTTAGTGAGTCTGCAGTTCCTACGCTCCTACCCTGACGCACGTTTTACAACTTAATTCTTACTCCTCACGTTCGGATTCCCTTCCTCATGATATTTTTATTTCATTCTCCCCTTATTTTTTGCGATTATCTTCCAAATTTATGTCCACATTCTCTCCTCTTTGCCCCCTCTTCTCGCTTGTCCCACGTCGTCCGAGTTACTCCAAACATATTAATTGCGCCACCACATCTAGGGGCCATCCCCCAAGCTGCCCCTCCAGCCCCTGACCCCTCCCCTTGACAACGTAATTCTTTCTCGCCCACTCCTCTAAATCTTCCCAAAGCAGCACCAGGAGAAAAAATAATGCACTACCCAGGACTTTAGCCGCGCGGCATGGTGACGCTTGCTTACACTCAAGTGGAACACTTCAGCCTGAGAAGTTACACGTGTTTCTTCCCTTCATGGAAATTCCTGTTTCCACATGAGAAAGAAGACATACTACAAAAATAACGAGAAGATCATGACGGTAATGCAATTCTAAAAATAGGAGATAAAAATCGTGTCAAAAATGAACCGGAAACGTTGAAAAATGTGTCAAGAGTAACAAACCCAAAACTTCTTTCTCATTGTTGCCACCAGTGGAGTAAGAGAATACAGAAGGAGTGAAAAAAATAGCTCAAAAGCCTATTATTATGTAAATAAATGTCTTTTTCTATTATGCTTTGTTTTATTTCTATATGAAAAAATTTAAATCACACATTAGTATTTTTAATGGCTTATTGATTAGTTCGTAGACTTTGGTTCCCCAAAGTATTAGGTATCTACCGAACCCCTAGAGCAATTGTGTTAGGTAAATGGGGTGCTCAACTTCATGAAAGCCAAAAGACAGCTCTCATCGAGGCAGATAAAATGTTATTAATTACGCAAACAACAATGTTCATTCGATGACCTGAGAGACGTAATCATCAGTTTTAAATATGCAAATATTTTTTTTATTCCATTTGGAAAGCATAATGCCGAGCTAAAATTAAAGTAGCAGGTTGATTTCAAAAGCAAAGAAAAAATTCACATAGCATACTCTAACACATATCCTGATACATGAAACTAGGTCTTATGCTACGAGCAACAACAGAGAATGACAGATATCGCCGGTATTCTCTCACTAGCCATTATTGCATAAAAGACGATCTTCTTTAGTGGCTATAAGAAAGGTTGAAGACTTACGAGCACTACGTAAATCAATATAAATTTAATTTAAAAATTAATTTAATAAAAATACTGAGGCCACATGAGGCTGAGCCGTACCACCAAAATGACAAGTACCCCAAATTTCAATGGGAAAGAGTTTTGATTATGAGAACACTCTAGGTCCACACTGTCAATTCATCAGATCTTTTTCAACTAATTGGCTTGTAAAAGAAGAAATGATATTCTCACGTCGCAACTTAACATGCCAAATGATGGAGGTAAACGAAAAATTATCATAGCCTAATACCGAAAATACTATTAAATAATCTCTCCGGAGGCCAAAACCTGCGAAAAATATCGAGCTCAAGCTAAAGTAACATTGAATAAAAACAAATTTGCAGCTGTTCGAATCTTCTTTACCTTGATGCAAATATAATGCAGTAAAATTACGTCCCTCCAAAGAACATGTTGAATGCTTGCGGAAATTAAGTAGGACTAAAAAAATAATTAATCTACAGATTAAGAATAAGAGGAATCCACACTGTATTTTAATGATCACTATCACAAAATCATCACTTTGAAATTAAGAACGAGAAAAATCAAATGTTTAATGTTATTTCATTATTATTAGTACACCTTGCATTCTAATGATTAAAAATTCCCGCTTAGTAAAGTTCACCAGCGCCAAATACTTAAAATAATATCGAAGTTAAGAGTTGAAAGATAATTCTTTTAGGATGAAAATAAAACGAATTGATATTTTATGAGTCAACGTCCCCTTTCGCTTATTTATAATAATTTTAATCAAAATTAAGCTTAGACAGTTGAAATCGGTGTCGCTCACGAATCGAAAAATAAGTCAGGTACAATCGAAGCGATGTAACATTAAATTTAAACTTACTCCAGCTTATTATACGGATGTAGATATACATTTTTAAGCGTTCTTGGTGTTCTCGACCAAAACGATGCAATTAACTCTCAAGCTATACCGTGGTTATATAAGTCGCAGGTGCCGTGTGGACCACTTATGACCTCGCTTTTATGCACTCCGACGTGCGATAAAAAGTCCGCTCTTGAAACTCACTCGTGGTGCGGCGGGCGCGGGAAGTTTCTACGAGTCGACCGCACTCCTCGTTTGAGTGACCGTCACCTCGCCCTCCTCTGCTCTCCTTCCTCTCGAGACAGAATCACGGCCAAACCCGTCCCACCAACCGACCCGCAGCTACTCCGTTCGAAGAGACCAGTTCGCACCGAGCGCAAAAACATATCGGGAACATTAGTCGACGTCCCAAAGTAAAATAATAATGATGACTTGTTGATCCCCTATAGCTTTCCATAATGTACCGCATAATCAATAATTGAAGAGTATAAGTTACAATGGGTCTAAGTGCCAAAACAAAAAAAACTTAGACGCAGAGTAGGGTAATATGTGCCAAGCCTAATTATGTGGAAGGGGTCTAATCACTATTCAGTTCTATTCATTTTACATGTATTTTTATAATGTAATAACATATAACATTAAAAACCGTTTTCCCGAGAATGAAAAAAATGGCACTTAGACCCTTTGTACCGTATGCTCTTCAATTGTCGAAGTGAAGCTTGTCACTAATTGACGATAGAGCAAAGCAATGGGTGGAAAACTTTCTGGCAGGTTTAAGTTAGTAAGTAAAATTATAATGATATCACTTAACTTTGTTTTTCACATCATCGCCATCGTACTGCTGAATGGGTAGTCTTAAGAAAATGTTCTCTGTATATATGTAATTAATGCGAAAATTTTCTTCATTAGCAGACAATCTTGCAATCGCATTGATATTTTCGGTATTTTTTCAAACTTCCAACATTGAAAAATACCAGTAAAAATTGATATAACCCCCTTATCACACCTACCTATACAGCCCCTGGCAACTATGCGTCCACATGGAAACGATTTGTTCTTTTTTGCCTCGTAGCGCAAGGTGCACTCAATATGTATATCGAATTTGTTCTCCACATGCAGCTAGGTAGACTATTATCGTAAACTGATTTTCTCCACGCAAGACACTGCGGAAACTACCAAAGGTGGCCCAACAAAAGATTTCGACACCAAGAGCATAGAGTCTCCCGGATCCTGTACCATCGTCAGATACATCCCGGATTGGTTTAAAGACACCATTAATCATGGACGTCAACCGATCACTATGTGCATGCCCACAGGATACATAACTCGCTGAAATAATCAATCAAGCACACATCGACAATAGTGCCCCCTGCTATACTTCAACCGCACACCTCTTTCCGAGCCGTCCACTTGACACCAAAGAGCGCGCCACCCGAAAACGCAACACTACACACCCGCAAACCGCCAATCCATAAAGGTCCTCTCTTCCTTTTCGTTCGTATTTTCAGCAATTTTGCTCGAAATATTTCCATCACTCCCCATTTTCGTTGCCAGTTTCACCCAATGGGGAGTTTGAGAAGCAAGTATTGGTTTAACTTCAATGCAATTTGAAAAGGAACTTGAAGAAGCATTATAACATATGAACTTGCTCATCACCTTTTTTCTACCACTGAAAGCAACAATATCAGAAATACCCTAACTAAAATAGAATACCAACAATAAAAAACGAGTTAGCATCGGGCTCAATAGTTAAGGAAACCAACAACCACTTTATTTTATCTCCACTGCGTCCTATAACCACAAGTCCCTTCCCCAATAACTTACGGTTTTTGAAGCATTGGTCATAATTTTACCCCACAACTCTTTGTCTCAATACAACCTATAAACTTTCTAACGTCAGTATTCCTTGAAACTAGCACATTTCATCAGGCTACTGTTTTCCAATACCAGTCAAATTATTCGAAATGGAGCAACCACCTAATAGATTATCAGTTTACATAAAAGCTCAACAAAGGGAGGTGAAAACATCAATTGTTTGCTAAATCTGCTAATATAAGACTTTAAATATCAATATAACTTCCTTTTACCGTAATTCTAATGAGAAAAATCATAGATTGTGTTAGACAGGTCAACCGTATCGGGGTTTGCCGCCAACACTTATGACTGATTAACAAGTTCTGTGGAAATATGCATGATATAAAGAGCGGTATGTATTTCCCTTTAATTTCGCAAAATATTTACAAGAATACGTTCCATAAAAGAGAATAGCTCTCTTAGAATGTTACGAAAGCAGAGTAATTCGAACTCGAATACTCATTATATCCGTATATGTATAATTCAAAACTACTATTTAAATCCCAGGAGGGCCTATGCGTGATGAATCTCCTCATTAGCGACCATTTATAAATATAACTCGATTTTGTGTGACAGTAGCATTCATCACTGAAACGCAAACGGACTTAGCGACATGTATAAAGAGCGCCATGGTATGCGTTATTTTGGGAGAGTTTAATATACTGCAGCTTCCAAGATTCAACTGGATGCAATAACCTGAATTAAAGTTAAGTTACTGTGATTATGGCAACATTTGCACCTTCTTCACATTTGAAAAACAGATGAAATCAAAGCAGATGAGTCCCAGTTCATGCAAATGTGAATAGAGCAAAATTTTTATTCAAAAACTCAAGTAATTTAATGTACAGTATCATGCTATACTTTACTAAAATTAAATTTGGAACTTTATTCCTTTTTTTTAATTTATGCTGAACTAAACTCATCAATTACTTTCTCAAATATTGCATAGGAAATTTATCACTAGCCTTCAAAAATTTTCAGGCATGAATTTAAAAGCAGAATTTTGTCCTCTATTGGTTTATGAATTATTCGAAACTAGTATTAATTTAATTAAATGAATAGGATCATGAAAAGCATGATGATTCTAGACCTTTAACCTAGGTACTCTGCATTTAAAGTATTTTTCAATGATGGTATTTTCTTAACGTTCATTTATTCGCCTTAGGTAGCTGAAGAACGGAGTACCATCCATGGAAATAAGATGTCTAATAAAGTTAAGCAACGTCATTTATGCTTCCCAAAATGCAGATATGCCATTTGATCGGCAATATCGAAAAATGCATATTTTTTTCGCCTTCTCGTTTTCGTCCACGCTTTAGTAAGGCACATACAACCTACGTGAGGAGGAAAATTACCCCATCAGAGTTGGGACGTGACCTAGATTCTTCCAATTTCCGATCAGATTACATAATCTATGAGCGACTGGAAGGTTCGATCTCTAACTCTGGTTATTTCTACGCTCCAGTTTCTTTTGTCATATAAGAGGCGATTCTTTTTCCTAAGAAGAACTCTGGTCCATTCGGAGATATAACAGTTGGCAGAGCACAGGCGATTTTGATGGGATTTTATCTCACCGTGCATTCACATGTTTTTAAAGGAAATTCCTCTTTTCCTAAAGGATGCTACATTCCCAGAGAAAAGTGCATGCTGTTAAACTTTTGCTTTGACTATTATGAACGTACAAACGACTCAATATAACTTTGTGAACCTTCAACTTGGACTTTGTGAGACACATTTTCACGACTGTTACCTCTTCAAGGCAATAATTAGTATCAAGTAGCAAATCGTGTTATATTTCACTAATCATTCGTATTTTCTAATTATTTGCAAAAAGATGGATTTTTTATATGAATTTATTCGTTGTTCACTATTAATGGTTGATTTCACTATCTGAGGTCAATTTCTGCGCAGTCCATTTTTGGAAAAACTTTTTTGAAGCCTATATTTGGCAACTGTATACATAAAAATAAGCTTTTTAATGGAAAAATAGGATAAAATATGCAATGGCAGAGCTAAAACAATTCATCGAGGTGATAATTATGATTGTTCTTTAAAATTCTAAAAACGATATAAAATTCTAACATATGGTTATAAAAACTGGCACTCAGGAGGAAGTCCCTCAACCCTATGTAGTTTCCACTTTTCTGAGTGATCCACTGGTGACTAAATCGAATAAATTTTAATTATTTTGCATTCAATGACAAACAGTAATACTTCTAGTATCAAGTGATGGAGATTGTGCCCTTGCATCGACATTTACAAAATATATTCAGACAAAAGGCTTAAGTAAATTATTGAACAATAGAATACTCGTCCATTTATGATACATTTCTTTTAAATAATCGATCTTTAAGTATCATATTTTTACATGATAGCAGATAACATTTTATTTTTTGTAAGGGTCACCGTAATTACTTTTTACTTACGCCAAAATTTACACGCATTCTGAAGAAAAAAATGGACCATTAGTGGAGCATGATTCAAGGAAGAAAGCTTTTTTCCAAGTAAGGTGGCTTGTAATCTTAAAGATGATTGAAAAAAGGAAGATTGGAGGATGAATTAATGTGAAAACACATTTGTTGCTCATCAAGCGTGGATCACATCTAGATCTTTGGAAAAACATATCAGAAATATTTAGAGTCTCTCCAAATCTAGAATTAGATAAGAATGCAATAAGAAGCAACAAAATGAGCATCCATGAGCTGCAAGAGATAGCTGACAAAACAATTTGTCATAACCATAGATATTAAATGGATTGGGCGCACCAAGAGATGCAATGATTTTACATGCCATATAAGGGAATAAATCAGGAGGAGAAGTTCCCAGAAGAAGAAAAAAGGCAAATACTAAGCCTAAATAAGGAAGGAATAGGTAATGAAAGGGAAGATCAATTAACCTTCTCAGTTCCGAGACATATCCAGCATTATTTTTGGAAAATTCTTCATACTTACGTTTTTCGTTGTAAGCAATGTTTCCAGAGTTGATATCTCTGTGAATCAAGGTTCTTAATGATGCTGACACTCATCAGAAAGCGCTGAACTAGTGGCGTTGCCAATATTTTGCGTTGCTGAGCGGGAAAAAATTCAAAATTATGTGTATTGTATACAACACGCCAGGACCGAGGAGGTAAAGCAAGCTGAGAATAGTAAGCCTGATGAAGATGATGACCAAAGTTACTAGCGAAGGAATGACTTGGCAGTTCTAGAAGGAAAAATCCTTGGAGAGAATGAAAAGCTGCCAAAAGAAGAGTATTCACAATATAATGAATCACATGAAACGAGAAAGAGAGGATGGGATGAGAGGAGATGGAGGGAGGACTTGGAAAGAGAGAATGAGACGCAGAAGAGAGGCCAAAGAGCAGACAGAGTCAAGGAGATGTTTTCCTCCACTTTTTCCATTCCTCTCCTCGGGTCAAGAAGGAAGAGACGGGACAGAGCGGAGGCGTTCGCCGGGATGAAGAGACACGAAAGAGGTGAGCGGACGAGTCGAAAGCAGAAGAAGAAAGTGAGCGAGAGGAATAATGAAAGTGGAGAAGTGGCGACGATAATTAGGGGTAGTGACCGTGAGCGGAGGTCATTTACACCAAGATGTTGCAAAACAACTTGGTGAGTTTAGATACTATATTTTGTTTTACAATGACTAAAAATGTTTTCATCAAGTATTGATAGTTATTGGGAGTAATATGCATCGTGAAACAGACAGCAATTCCCTAATGACTATTAAAGGCTTAAAAAAATACATTAAATTCCAAAGAGAATGAAAATTTAATCCTATTCTTTCTGTTTTAGAAAAATAAACGTATTTCTTTTTTATTACTATTTATTTTTCAACACGCCTTTGTCCTTGAAAATTTAATTTATAAGTTATATTAGTAATAAATTCTGACGAGCAAAATGCTTTGAGTTACTGAAATGGGACAGTTTTTCTCTATGTCATTTATTTCGGCGATTAAATTCATAGAGTGACATTAGGTCTTAGCACAGATAAGTTGAAAAAAAATTGAGTTCGGTAGACGGTAGAGAGAAAATATATCAACGCTCGTCATATGCTTCTAAAATTTGTGTAGAAACATTGCAATGAGGATTATGCTTTCAAATACAATTTCCTATGGAGAACACGTTGTGCTATATTTAATGAAAATCTGTACATTTTGCTCATTTAGACAGAATTTTCCGCTACAATTAATAAAGAACAGGTGATAACATCAAGATGGATTGATGTCCTTCAGAAAAATTAATACGGCTGAACGATGCTGTAGAAATTAGCCCTCTCTAATTAAAGTGAATTAAAGTTATGCTATTCTATAATGTTCCTCCAAAATAAAGAATAAGAAAAAAGTGCTAAATTTTTCTGAAATTAACTACCATTTCTGGGAGTCAAAATAAAGCTTCTTGGCCGAGAGATCATAAATCAAGCTACGACACCAACTCGGTACCCTAGTTACAGAGATGGAGTTGGAAAAATTGATAGGAGTACGAGAAAATGAATAAAATTGATGTAGAAACCCAGAACACTGCCAGCGTTCTAACCTAGGTCTATTTTCTTTGTAAATCAATAGTACAGTCATCACAAACTCCCATCTCCCAAGTAATGCATATTCTGCACCAAAATAAATGGTCAAATGGCGCCACACAGGGATGAGAGAAATAAGATATCGTTATATTATAGAGAAATTCCGGCAGGAATTGAGCCTTGTCACTCAGGCAATAAAGCCATCTCCCTAGCTGCCTAAATAACCTTTTCTCTCTGATTACCGAAAAGAATATTGATATTTGAAAATGGCGGAAGAAGAAATAAAGTAGCAACTCACACAAGAAAATGATCGAAAAATGCCAGTACATAAACCTTAGCCCTCAGGGTGCTAGCCATTGCTCTAGCCGTTGCACCAACTCAAACCTTTGGAGGAAAATAATGGGAAATTAAACAAGATGAAGCAAGTAAGAAAGGTGAAGAAAGATAGATAGATTCGTGGCCACAGATCAATTTCTCCACCACTGCAAGGATTAGAACTCAGACCTCTTGGTTAGAGGCCAACCTCTAGCCAGCTAGCATACGTCAACAAAACTCTGGATTAAATGAAGAAGCAGAGGGTGAGTGAGCGAACAAGGATGGAAGAAATAATAGAAGGCAAAGTCGAAGAGTGAGGTGGGTTGGGGAGAAGCTGACACAAAAGGAACACCCCGCGCCAATACAGTCGGCAAGCGTTTTCTATGAGGCCGTGAAATATGCAGCATCGTCCCCTCCATATCAGAAGCCATTGTTGTTGCCTCGAGGCGAAGGAAGCGGGGCGTGTTGCAGGGAGTGTTGCGAGCCAAAAAGGCAAGGAGGAGGAGAAGAGGAAGGAGCGGAAGAAAAGGACTGAGAGGAGTGTGCGAGTGAGTGAGCCGAGGTAATGGAACGGATGAAGGGAGTGAGCGATGCGATGCGACCGGGCGGAAGGCGAGATGAGAAGAGGGCCCGAAAAGAGTAAAGGGTGAGATGAGAAGGAATGCGGAGGATGAGAATTCTAAAGGCAGAGAGTGAAGAGAGCTGAGAGTCAGGGCAACGGTCGTGAGGAGATGGTGGGAGATGTCTGAGAGGAGAGTAACATGGGTGGGCTCAAGTGAGAGCAAACAAAAAATGACGTACGAGAATGCATACATTCACCCTCATCACGACATTTCCTATCGCGGTAGAAACAGTCAAAGAGGTTGATTATAGTAGTGGCGTGTCTTTTAATTATTTCTTTCATAATACTCTATCCATGCTTGCCCTTTTTTACTTGAGTATGTTTGAAGTACACTATTTTTCACAGACATTAAATATTCACTACGTTTAACAATCAAACTCAGATCGATTTAGCCAGTTCAGCTCTGTATGGTAAACACTAGAGGCTAGTGGGATCGGTATGAGAGGCGGGCTAACTCAGCCTGCTTTCTCTGCCAGCCTGAGATTTCAAATCGATATGAACCGCTTGGTAAACCAGGCAATTCCGGTTGGCTGGCTTAGAAGGTTCAGATCAGTCCAAGTTCATATCAATCTGAGTTCGGTTGGCAAACTTAGTGATTGTTGCGAGAGCCAACTTCTTACGACAGAAAAGATGACGGGCATAAAATAAAGGAAATAGACTGCAGTACCGATAGATTTCTAATGCCAGTTTTTCCACATGCAATAAGCGACCGCAACGGCTGAAACGGTTTAATTCTATGAACTTCCACTCACTGGGTAATCTTTGCACTTGTCCCTAATAACATGTCATATTAAACAGCTTACACGAAATGTCCGGTAGTATTTAATTTCCGCATGCTTACGTACCTTATCGTACTACTTACTAATAATATAAATAATACGAGATTATACTGATCAGTAGTTGTATCTCAATGAGAGTACAGTATGATAGTATGTTTGTAAACGTAGCTCTAATTTAGTTTCAGGTTTGACAGCACATTTGCTTATTGGTCTGCGCCTAGCGGTTGGGGTAACGTGCGAGGTTCCGATTTGAGCTGTGACAGGTGTTGCCAGCCTGGTGTGAAATTACCCTGCGCCACACAAGCAACCTTACCCAACTTGTGGTGGCTTGCAATGTAACTCGTAGATGCAGACGTTTTTCATCTAAGTCATAGTTATTCATCTCCACTTCTGCATTAAAAGATTCCAAATTTTCCTCTTTGAAAAGTTTGTTAATGCCAATTCCATTCATGACCTGCTCGGTCAACCCAGTTTACTCAAATCATTTGCTTAAATATTCACCTTGACGAGAGAGTGAATAGTGCGTGGCGAAGGGGTGCGCTGGTAGTGGGGTAATGGGGTAGTAAAAGGTAATGGACAATTTGGTGACTAAGACTTTAAACACCCCAGTGTTCGCTTGGGATAGCATGGTATCCCCAGGTCATACATTTTAGAATTTCTATTTTATAATACAACGTAGCCTTCTCACCATTTCAATACCTTTCAAGCAAAGCTTTCTTATCCACCCGCTGTCGTTTCAAGCCTGTGACTGTATATATACAATCACTGCCTCGTAGCAAAGACGTTTGGGACACTTGAGAATCCCACGCGACCTCTAACATGACAGTTTTGTACAGACATCATGAACCTTTTCTATTCGTTGGTATTAGGTAAGTTTATTAAGCTACTAATTGTTGTTTTTCTTGATGAATACTTTTGACAATTTTATAGGGCATCAATTACTGATATTTTTTCAATATTTATCTAATTATTTTTTTTTTCTAAAATTTATCTCGTAGCAAACGCATAGGAGCCGCTGAGTGTCATACACAATATTTTTTATTTATCTCTTACACGGCTAAGTATTACTTTTCATTATTTTCAGGATAGCGCACGGCATTCTTTTGTTGATTCGATAGATTTTCTATCAAATTTACTAGTATTTATTTGATTGAATATGTTCAACCTAAGACAGTGAAATAGAAAATGACGAATACAGACTATTCAATATGTGACTATGATTGTGAACTACCATTAATGTCCAAATAAAGGTTTTGTTGCATTTATTTATAGGACTGTGCTTTAAATATCAAATTAACCCTTGAGATGAGAATTTTTAAAGTTTAAAAGTATTGATGTGAAATAGAAGTAGAGGTATACTATGGTATCCCATGCGATCACTCACATTACCGATAAGAGCGAGAGCAGCCAATTGTTAATAGGAAGAATATTTTGAGCCCTGGGTCACAAATATGGAGAAGTCATGAAAAATACCATGTTTCTCACAGCGCATGCTGAAGGTTTTCTCTCATTGAAAGTGTATCCTCTATGCACATATCCATACAATGCAGGTATATTACGCGGAATTAGAGTAGATGTGGTATCTCGCCAAAATACTAGCTTTCATTTCCTAAAAAGAAATCATTACCAGTATAAGTGAATTTGCCTAGAAAATTTATCAATGCAAGATATTTATGTAGTTCTGATGAGATATATATACTAGGGTGGGCCGAAGTAAGGTTTTTTTTCCGGATCAAATTTGCCCTGTGCCGGAAAGTTGTGTACTGATATCAGGATCTCGAATGCAAAATTTTTTCGAAATCGGATAATATTAACCACTGCCGCCCGAGCTCTAAAGTTTAAAATTTTGTGAAAATTCAGGCGGAAATGGGAAACAAACGGTTATGGAGAATAATATGTTGCATATACTAGAATATCAGTAATAATTAACAATCGATACATATTTTAAGATTACAACACTGAAATTTAAGTTTATTTGATGAAATCTATGGATTATACGATGCCTAATAATAAACAACAAATTTAGAGTATAGGCAATCCGTACAACACAAAAAATTTTACCGACTCCGAGCATCGCTTCAAATAGGTCACTAATGGGAGCCGTATTTGGGATAAATTGATACTTTTTTCGAATTCAGTTCCTTTATAAATATCTCAGCCGTCATTTGGCTATAAATAATACTGTAAAACAGACGGAAAAGCGGTACGTTTTGAAACTAACTTAAATTATGGAGAAGAATCACGGCCTTGATATTCATTTCAAAGATGATTCAAACATTTATTCTCCTCAAACTATTCTGCAATATCCAATTATTGGTTCTTGCCCCATCAAAGCTGAGGATTTTCTTCGCAAATCCAACGAATTTGTGTGTCGAAAATGCTCTTGAATTTGATTGCAATAGGAGCGCTGGCACATGCCCGAAAACCGACGGCAAAAATCGGCATAGTGGAGACATTAGGATCTTATGATGATGAATGGATGATATTATAAGTTGGCTGAAACACGTCGTGACATTGAAGATCGTTCATTAAACCATTTCATTTAATAAGATGGGGTCATTACATTTCATCTCACCTGAGGCAGTTATTGATATGAGGTGGTTATGTAAGCTATTAGGAAAAAATATCTCTGAACAACCTGCCAAGGAAAACATTTTGAATAAGAATTCCAAAAAGAAATTTTGTAGATAAAGTTATTATTAAGAATTTTACCACCAGTAAAAATTTATACCAAAATTATTTAATGTATTACCCAACAGTATTAAAGTCATAAGAAACGGGAAACAGTTTTTGAAACTGTCAAGCATACGGATATTGTTGCTCAATTAATTGATATCTCATGATAATATATTGATGACTTGTAATTAATTTATAATCATGCTACAATAAGTTGAGTTGTGGAATTACATTGCTGTACGTAACCGCAATGTGAGCTCGATGAGAGAATTTGTAATTGATTTGTTATTGTTATTGAGGAAAAATAAATGCTATTATGTCATTATGCTCTATTTTTTGTCAATCGGCAATGCATTCTATTCACGGAAGGCAACCTCCTCACTGATGTTTGACGTTGAGGTTACCTAAAGCTCCTGAAAGGTAGTTTAGAAAAATGTGGTACCATAATTGTGGAGTTATAAACATATTATAAATTAATTAGACTAGGTATGGGATGAAATAGATTCTGGACGATTATATCTTTCCAAATTTGACCAGATCATTGATCTCCTTCATTTTTCAGGATCTACCGCGTCTTTTGTTGGTTAGTGACAACAGGCACTATCCGTATAGCACCGCTTATATGTATAGTGACAACGGGCACTATGCCTATGTATAGCACCGCGAAAGACTTCGTTCTCACATCATTGGCTAGACCATACTCAATCACCTATGAAACTCATAATCATCTCTCTCCATATCTTCTGGGTAGTAAAGAACAAGAGTTGCTTGGTTGGAAGCACTATATTTTAAATCAAAGGACTTCGTTTCACATTACGGCATATGTTTTCAAGCAACGCAGATCCTGTTCCGGTTACTGTATAACCGCCTATGTGCAACTATTCGCCTTCTCTCACATGATATCAACAACGTGGCACGTCAATTCGCTACCATAATGTATCTAAGAAGACTGCTTATTGATTTTATCACATTTTGATATAAGAATAATTCTTTACAAGATTTCCTTCCTCGTTGATGATGACAAAATATAGATAAATCTCCAACAGACTGTCTCAGTTGGTATGAAAACTTTTTCCATTAGAATATATAGAATAAGCGCCCTCGGATCAAAATGTACTTGCCCTTTTCTGTATTCTAATTTTCAAAGGCGTTTCTTTCATCAACCATTGGCCAATCATATTCATATTGTGGAGGCTTTTTTTCTCATATGACGGTACGGTGGAAACTATGTTTTATAAAGCATTGGCCTAATTATACCCTGACCTACTTTTAAAAAATGCATACCATCATACGCGGCTTGTAAATATGAAAAGGCAATGTTCATGCCTTCAAAATTTCCATTAAAATCATGCTATAAATAACTTCCCCAGTCCAAGCAATGTTAACACTGTTAAACAACCGTAACGCCGTATAAATATTCATCTCCTCCACTTCAAATTCCCCGGGGAAAAGCCAACTTGATTGGACTTGAAATTTTTCACCATGACGCAAAAGGGCTTGTTATCGTACGCAAAACCTTTTTCAACAGTTAAATGGCGCAATGAATTCGCCGCACTTCCTAATAAATGAATTCATATATGACCAAACAAAATACGAAATTTTAAGTCTGACTTTTTTACGAAAGGCTGTAATGAAACTTTAAATCCAAAATCTGCTGCCAAAATATTCTGCCGACGCCATGTTAATGAGGGCTGAATACATCAGCTGCATTGTATTCCAAGCGGTAGAAAACGCGAAATGAATTCGCATCATTATCGATAATTAATTCAGTAAAAACGCTAAACAACGCTCTGAGTGCAATCAGGATTCCTATTAATATCGTCTCTTTCATTCTGTAGATATAATTGTATGTGTCGAGTACATATAATCAGCAGGTGCTCGCAAATTGTACTCACTAGAACTTGGAAGACAAACTAGCACCAGGAAGTTGAGGTGAATAAACTTCTTCTCACCTGAAAGAAAAAATACAGTTCAGAATGAGTACACTTTTGGTATACTGATATGAATTAATCAAATGAACATTATACTTATCAATACGATAAATCGACAAATATGAAATTCTGCAATATATTTACGTAGGTGAACACATTTTCAAACAGCTTACAATGCATTCAACAGCTTCGGTTTTCACCTTCATTTTTTCATCAGAATATTAAATTTATTCCATAAGACCAACATGCTTTATATAAATGAATAGAAAAGTATCACGTAATTTTACAAAACAAAACAGTATCATCCAGTGAACCAGTTCAAAATTGCAAATCAAAGACAAGGATACAAAAAGCGCCTTTGGAAAAAGAGGCCAAGTCAAAAGTCAGTGTCCACAGTTAATTAGAAAATAATCCTATATTAATAGATATAATTTCTAACAGAAGGCAATTTCAAACAATACTGAAATTTCTGAAATTTCCATAAGTCAGAAACATAGTAAATAACGTGAAATATGACAAATGTATACCGCATAAAGATCATATGATATCAACTCGGTAATGTCAATAAATGATTTTTGAGGTTAATAATTTTGAACTTCAATCTTCATAGAAGTTCAAAACTTTTTTAAATTTTGGAATTATATATATCGGCGAAACCGCTCATTGCTCGCTCCAATAGTACAAATACACTTCTTCATTGAAGATGGCTTCACCTACCCCTGCCAGTATTAATGGGCGAAGCTCTTCTACAACCCATGCTCATTGCTATATGTTTTACAGGTTCTCACAGGGAAACCCCCGAGGAGGTTCCACGCATCGGGGGAGACGCCGGAGGATAACAGAATGAGAGGGAGTCCACGTCAAAAACGGACTGCCGATCAAATTACTTATGGTAGAGAAAGAGGCGAGCGAGGCGGACGAGAGAGTATGGGACAAAGGAGGAAATTCAAGAAGAGAATGAGGACGAAATGGAATTTTTGATGGAATCTCTCCATTTTTTCCGGGAAATATTTGCTTGTTTTTTTTTGCATTCGTTCAAGTTTTCTCCCTTTTCATCCCGCCATCGCCGCAATTGTACTTTTGGGCCGATGCTACGCAGAGAAGAATTGCAGTTTTATTAGACGCGCTCTGCATCATACTCGGAGGGCTTTTATCAATATGTTCATCATGTAGATTATTACTTTTGACAGCGCAGCGGCGCAGAAAGAAAAAAATAAAATTAAGAGATCAGATTCAACGTGAATTCAAGGGAGTCGATCCCTATGAAATAAGCCACGGCTGTGATTTGGTGAGCAGATGAAAATAACTTCCAAGCGGGTACGTGGGAAAACTGACACTCGTGAGCAATTGTAGAGTGAGCTCCATCCAAAGGTTTAAAAAAATCTTATGATTAAGCATATGTACCATGCACTGTAGATGGTTGTACTTTAAGACTAATGTCTATGACAAAAAGAAGCAAAAAATTCCTTCTTTAACGTTTGATAATGAATATTGACGCATACAGGAATGCAAAGACAAATTGACTATCCCACTTTCTCCCAGAGTTTCAATAAAGTGGCATCGTCCTCTTCTAAAATTTGGCATACTTTTATAATTAACAATTATTTAGTCGAGATTAGTTTCAATGTAGCTATTCTAAGTGAGTAACTTCTAAGTTTAAGTAGCTTCTATCATTGAGGATTCTAATCAAAGGGAAAAGGTAAAAACATTGCTAGCGTTTTGATTGAATATCTTCCTTTATCTCTTACAAATGCGTTTGTTACGGAATAATTAAATTTGTTTTTATGTCATTCAGATATAATTTTATAGTTCTCCTTTGTGCATATAGCTTGAGCTACAGCGTCTCATGTTCAATAAACCTTGTCCAAGGAAAAAGAGAATTCGGCGTGATAGGATTTAATTTAAAATAACAGTGCAAAAACATCCCAACAAAAGTAAAAATACCACTTCAACGACCTCGCGAAAACTTCTGTGGCTGCTCAAATAACACTAAATTACTAAACTAATGTCAAATATGTACCGTGTAGCATATTATTTAGGTACTCCGCTGGCTTAACAGCTGCGTAATACAAACATTGGGTGCGACCGACCCTAATAAAAATTCCCCTCCAGATTTCACCCTCAGAATCGGAGAGCGTTGACTCGTTATTTTCTCTGATATGGATTGTTTTTTGCCGAAATATGGACTCCGTTGGATTGGCGATGTAAATGAACTTTGTAATTTTCGTTCACTTTATAGCTGCTCTCCGGACAGCTTGAATATTTTTAAAACGCCAGTTTCTTTGTGGATTGTGATCCCATATCCCTCTTGCAAAATGAGAGCTTTGCTTCAAATTTTGGAATAATCCTATTAAATGCTTAATTTAATCCCATCCTCATTATGTACGGCAGAAAGCAATACCTGATATTCAATTTAACACAGTTTAGGCGTTTTCAATTTGGGACGTATGCATTTTTAACAATGATTAAGCCATCTTTTAAACAAGCGCTGAAATTAATTGGGTCAATGCCAATAAACGACTCTCGCATGCATGGTTTTTCAAGTCTGGTGGGTAAACCAATACGAAAATTATTTTAACTGCTCTTATTAAGAGCTAATGTAAAAATATAATTTATTAGAGGTACTCTCCAACGAGCTTGTTAATACCCGAATACAATACCTATACTCTATTCAATGAAGGATATTTTTCTAGTTAATTACTATTTTACAAAACTACACTTCTTTTTATTCTACCGCGGCAAAAATTCAAAACAATTGAAGTACATTGAAGCGTGTTCCAACGTCAAGTAATAAGTTAGCTCACGGTAGTTTTGACGGTAAACTTTCACATGTCAAAAGACATGTAAGCTGTAATTCCATTGTTTTCATTTTACCTGAAGGTTGTAAGCCACTAAGGAACAGAAACCGCAGGAGAATCAATGTTTTCACTCATAAAAAATACTTGAATTGAATCTTAACAAGACAGGAAAATCACCAGCAGCTAAGGCACACAAAAAATGACGAGAGATTTCCTCGAAGGGAAAAACAAAGGAAGGGAGCGAGCGCATCGCGTGCTGTCTCACAGAAATTCTGAACAAATGATTGACGATGCGAACTCGCAACTGAATAAAGGAGAAAAAACAGGTAAAAATCAATGATACCTTGCCTCCCAATCCTCTCTTGACGTCGAAACAAGCCCAGTATGGTTCTTCAGAATGTCTTACTTCAATGCGAGTGCGAATTCCTCTCGCGGAAAACGATGGTATACATACTGGCTTAACGTTTCTCAGCTAATTTTTCTATTGGATGGTTTAAAATAGCCAGGAACGCCGAAATATCGACGAATGCAAGTTGTTGATGCCACTCACATTTTCCGATCGCAGGATAGTTACACACACACCGAATTGAACCTTTTTACTCAATCCAAGGGAAGAAATGTAAATGCAAGCGCTTATATTTGATGGGAATCACCAGAATGATGTTAATTTTAACCCTTTCAAACTGCTCCAGTCATCTGAATTATTTACTTTTCAAGGTAGAAAATATATCAAAAGAGTAAGTATAATTTACGAAAGTTTTGGGTGAGAATTGATTTATTTCATAATTACGTTTTCGTAGTTCCACATAATTTATTTAAGT
This sequence comes from Ceriagrion tenellum, assembly GCA_963169105.1. NCBI lineage: Eukaryota > Metazoa > Arthropoda > Insecta > Odonata > Coenagrionidae > Ceriagrion > Ceriagrion tenellum. Next base: position 124,772,057 of record OY720639.1, on the reverse strand, counting down.
TTCTTAAAATAACCACAAAAAAATTATCTACTAGAAAAATCATAACTTCTAAGTGTAATGTTAGTACGTCTTTACGCCAAAATCATCAAATTAAAATATTAGTACGCGAATTATCGGTGTTATAATAAATTAAATTGAATATCACACACGCAATGAGAAATGTAAATTACTCGCTACCGATCTGAAGACCAGACGTCTCTGAGTAGAAATCGATCAGTAAAAAAATGTAATATTCAAACTAATAGCTTCCACGTTTTATGGAAAATGATTGCGAGAGGTATTCATAACGAAATCTTTGTAGCATTGACACAATATGCTATAGTAGTGGGTAGTATTATTAACAATCGTCAATTTCCCCTTTTATTCGGTACAAAATTAACAAGTTTTTACAAGATTCGGTACAAAATTAATTCCACCTTGTAACATAACGCTGGCCTCGCCATTTTTTCTTCACGCAAAGAGGTTGGTAGATCAAACCCTCGCAGGGAATGGGCGTGCAAAGAGAGAGCACGCAAGTTTTTGGTAGAGGGAAGTTCCAGAGTGTGGCATCGTGCGAGACATAGCCCACGTAGAAAAGGAGAATTGACGAAGAAGCTGGAATTAAGGAGAGGAACGGGAGATTTTACAACAGGACGAGACCCAAAAAGCTGAGGGCCCGCCAAGGACGAACACCACGCAGGCTGAGATGATTTTCCAGACCACAGAGGGACAAACCAACCTGTGTCGTCGAATAATTGGGTTGTAACTATAAACTTTTATTTTCATGTAAGATACAAGAAGCCATAAGGCAAGAGGTTTTAATTGGCCAAGAATTAAGTTTGTGACTGGTATCCCTTTGTATCAAGTAATCGGATTTTGTGAAAAGTTTAAGTGATGAAGTGTGGCAAATAATTAGACAATATACTTAAAAGAAGGAATAATTATTCATATACCAAATTTGTGTCTAAATTAGAATATACAGTTGGTCATGACCTAAGGGTATAAGGAATTATTTGGATTATTTAAATTGTCTGTAAATTGAATATTTCATTTTGTCAAGTAAATTGCAACCGTATCTCTAAACCTGCAATGTTTCATGTATTTTCTTTTCCGACGAGCAAGCTGGGGCAAAGTAATTAAAATATAAGGTACGAGAAGATATCGCAATCGTGGTTTCTTTCCAGGTAAAAGAATCAATAGTTTTTCGTGTTACATGTTTATCCACAACGTGTGGCATTTCGCGTATTAATTTGTAATAATACCTTTTACATTTTTGGCTCCCATAACGTGGGGCATAATGCAAAGTAGAAAAACAACAAAGAAAATACTTGTTACAACCTTAAAAAGGGCTATTTTGAATCTAAATACATATATTTCATAGCCAGTTGACCTTGACTGCAAAAAATACGGCATTCTGACACTACTTATTTGTCCTCTAGATATTCTCTCATTCTATTCTCTCATAATGGAGAGCGATATATTTTAAATATAACGAGTACTAAAATTTTGCTAGGGCATTTCGACGCTAAGCATTAATTTCAGCATTTAAATTTTATTTAATACGCCTCTTTATAATTTCTTCATTTTGACCTAAATTGAACAGATCATGTTTTTTCAAATTTCTACAAATTAATTAAATTTGTATCGAACAGCAAATTGATATCATGGAAGTTCTCCTCGAATACCATTCAAACTGCTCCTTCATGTGACCTTACCATCACCCCTGAAAACAGATTACTGCCCCACTACGTGAAGCAAGCGATTTCTATTCGCATTCTGACTTAGCCCACCCTCCCATTGCATGCTGATCTATTCCTATTCCATAGGTTCCACTGTCGCCAACTACCTACGCCTCCACCCAAGTTCGCAACCGCTTGACTTCAGACTCCATTCAAACACCCCCTTAATTTCTTAACCCATTCACAGTTGTCTCTCTTTAAGACAGAAAATTGTAAAAATAATTTTTATGGAACGGTAAGCTCATAAACAGTCTCTTTTAGATACTTTCCGGAATACGCAGCTGGTAGACGCACCACCAAATGGTACTCCATCCCTAATAGGTCAAATATTCTATGCTGGAGGAGTTATATAGAAACTGCACTTGATCATGACCACTACAAACCTTATGTACCCCCCAACTGCTAAAAGGCGGGTGGCAGGGTTAGCCATGTTAATATATCAGTCATAAAAAGAGTGGCTCGGGAATAGAGCACAGAGAAGGAAAGGGATAACTAGTCAAATTAGGTTAAAAAACTTTTTCTGTTCTTGCAGTATTAACGAAAAGTGCGTGTACGGATAAAATTATCTCATCTACCTGTTATGATTGCGAAATTATCTCAAAACTTTGCTTTTACTGATCGTACAGACGGGCAAGATAAAACCCGTTTGGTACTCTCAGCGAAAGAGATATACGATCAAATAACAAAAAATCGGGAAAATATTTTTTTTTAATTCTTATCAGAGGAGTAAATCAAGTTAACTAAGATTAGAGTTATTAACCCAGCCCATCATGGTATTCAGCAAACTGTGGCATTTCTTCCAAATAATTCCGAAGACAAAATTGTTCATTATCGCCCCTATTGGAGTTAGAGCCATACATAAATCAAGTTACAAATAACCGTATAAAATAAATAAAACGCTTTATCATTCCTATTTCAGTGTTTCAAGCAATTATCACAACCTAACCACTATTCTTAGGGTGTTAATTCCAAAAATTTTTAAGTTCGGAAGGCAATAAAAGCCGTTTTGTAACTACCTAGACTTCAGCCAGAAGAGCATTACGTCCGATATAGGAGTTAACTAACTCAAAACCAACTGCTCCGTGTACTAAACCAATACTGCAACCGCAGCCTTAGTATAGCACTCAACCACTTTTTCCATTTATGTATATAGATTTGAGCCACAAACGCCTGCAGCATAGCGTACTAAATGCGGGACAGTATTTTTTGATCGCTTTTTTGAAGTACTGGAAGTTAAAACTACAGCCTCGTAACAGGCTGCCCCTCAAACCATAGTGGCTAAGAAAAGGCAGCACCCCAAGGCAACTTTAAGACTAACTCTAGCAACATGGAAAACAACGTTCCAAAATTGAAAACTACAGTGAACAGATGAGTGGTCTCGGCCCAACGCGTCTGACAAAAAGGATTCAGTCGATAACGACTTCATCCAGCGAAATAGCAACTTGCCGTGCACACCAGAAATCTACGGTGGAATGTATAATATTTACACCAAGTATTCTAGCGTCATTGCCATACAACTTTGCCACGAATCATTTCCACCTATTCTGTCCTTTTGAAGCTCCAAAGAAGGGAAATTTGAGCTTCGAGAACACCTCAATTGCCCACTATATTTGATAGTTTTACTCTTCACAAGCCTACATAAAATCATTGCTAACGTTACAAATAATGCATATTTATATATCCTAATAATTTTTGTACATCCATTGTGAAGTTTTACTATTTGGGTAAAAATATTTATACTGTCAAACTTTCGCGCCTAAGTTGATTATATAATTTTATGTGCCTCGATATAGCTAATTGCAAGTTACATTTATGTTTGCATTATTTCCCATTGATTCCATTGTGGTTCTTAGCTTTCTAATCCCAGTCGCACGTAACATTATTCGCCTTCCTTCCACAATTCTCAATGGATGTGGTTTGCTTATTAGAGGTGAAAAAGAACCAAACATGAAATAAATCCCATACTGAAAGTTCATTACTTAATTAAAAATCCAAAGTGCGCAAAACGACAATCCAAAATGGCAAACATGAAGTTTTCCTCATGAAACAAAGAAAGTTGAATATTACATTCAATTAGTACTATATCTGATCGATACATACACAGCATTCAGCTAATATCTAAAGCATAAAGGAGCAAAAATTAAGAGAGAAAACACTAGAGACACGTTTGGGAATTTTTTGTAAGTAATAGGCGGTTCTTTATGTGCAGTCACATTTATACTGTAAATTCACTTAAAATAGCGAAATAGTAAACCTTACCTTTAAACATATTATTATTTGACAAAAGATCATAGCAGGCAATCACTCACATGGTAAATGAAAATTTCGAGCCAAGTTCACGTCAAGAATGAGTCTGACAAAAAATATAACATCCTTTGCTTACATACCCTGACTGACACAACATGGGGCCCTCCCATGATGTCGCCAGTATTTGCTCAAGGATCATTTGAAGCGTGTTTCGGAGTTAAAGTTCAACCCGAGCCAATTACCTTCGTTAAACAAACTTTCTCAATTTACCGGCAACGCCCATAGGTAAGCTAGGGCTGAGCGGATTTTATGCCCTCCCAGCGAGTATAGGACGTGATCTCAGCAACGCAATTCGTGTGAAAGAACATCTTGGATTTTGTAATCGGACAATAATCTCTTGGATGGCGTTCCTACGGGAGCAGTCTTCGCAATGCCTGCGAGGAAGTCGTGCAGAACATAAAAAATTAGCAATGAAGGCAGACTTATTGAGTTTCCTTTAACTAACGAGTACACGAAAGACCAAAATACTAAGCAGTTGAGACCTCTTCAAGAAGGTAAAAACAATCAGAGAAAATCACAGCATATGGAGAAAGATACGGCTAATACAGCTACGAATTTTATCATAATCATACAACATATTTTAAGAAAGTCCAAAATATATTTTTATCAGAAATCAGTTACTGTATGACTGGAAAATCCGATAAAGTATGATGATTATTTTACCGTAGTTTTCATTCTAACAAAATGCAACCCATTATGATATAAATCCAAACATTTAATATCATCTAAAATATAGTCGGCTATGAAAACGTACAAGCAAAAGAATACCTGTATATGAACTTATTAATATCTACGGTGACTTAATCCACAAATTTTTAATAATTTTTGGTTGCTTAAACTATTCAATTATATATGCTATGAATAACCACCTATGTAACAAAAGCCGTAACATGTAACGACTTCGTTAATTATACTATATCCAAAATATCAGAAATGTTTGTTTGTTCTTGAGTAATGCTTATATGCTAGAAAGTCACAAGAAAATTGTCTTTATATAATTTGAAGTATTGAAAAAAGAGGTGGAAGAGGATATGGTATATGAATGCACCCGTTAAGTACAAGTCTTATTCCAAAGGGCCCAGTAATATTTCACTTTCATCTCGTAATAAAGAAAAACGGTAAACCGTGTAAATATTATTATGACATTATCTACACATTGCGGTAGGAATAGGAATTATTTCATTTGTTTTGCTAAATATTACTGTCATCATGACTCACAATTGCATTGTATGTATACGATCTCTGAATCACATTTATTTTTAGACAACAAATTCAAATTCAGGTTTTAGAAAGCAGCAAAGGGCTGCAAGACCTCAATCTAATTTTTTAAACCATTTTTCTGTCGGATGGTACCCGAGGGTGTCATACAAATGAGATGGACAAACAGGATGAATGATATAAATAAATAAGTATATATATAGGTAGAAAGAAAGTGGATAGGTACACATAAAATAAACAAACACAATGGTGGTGTGAAGATGGAAAGATGGCCGATTATATATATATATATATATATATGTATATATATATAATCGGCCATCTTTCCATCTTCACACCACCATTGTGTTTGTTTATTTTATGTGTACCTATCCACTTTCTTTCTACCTTTCTGTATAAACATTTATATATATATATATATATATATATATATATATATATATATATATATATATATATATATATATATATATATATATATATATATATATATATATATATATATATATAAAAGTTTGCCAGAGGAAGGCAGACGACAAACACAGAAAACAAAAAAATGATGAACACACTTACAAAGTTTCTTGATATTTCGGTGCCTCTAGCACCTTGGTCGCAAGAGCGAAGACTGAGAAGGAAGGGAGGACTGAGGCGGTAGGAAGGGAGTCCTCCCTTCCTACCGCCTCAGTCCTCCCTTCCTTCTCAGTCTTCGCTCTTGCGACCAGGGTGCTAGAGGCACCGAAATATCAAGAAACTTTGTGTGTTCATCATTTTTTTGTTTTCTGTGTTTGTCGTCTGCCTTCCTCTGGCAAACTTTTATATATTCGTCACTTAAGTGATCCTAAGTGCAGTTATATATATATATATATATATATATATATATATATATATATATATATATATATATATATATATATATATATATATATATATATATATATATATATATATATATATATATATATATTGCCTGTAATGCATGAATGAATTGCAATAGTTAAGGAATGAAATATTTAAAAACCGAAAAAAATGTGCGAAAAAACATGCAACGCAAAATAACAGAGTTTATGCGAGGAATCTTAAACATATATACATTCAGGCCAAGTTTTATTAACCTCGCATAAAATGCATACACATCGCCTTAGTTGTATCTTTCAGAGAGAATCTCATCATCCAGGGTGGCGGGGGATTGATGCATAAACGGGAAGAGGTTGGGTAAGCATTTATACTGCTTAGGATACAAGCACTCTTGCCTTTGCCGCGTAAAATCTTCCTGTGAACTTCTGCCCTCCCATATCCAACACAACTAGGCCCGGTTCCACTTTCGCCTATTACAACAATCCCATCCCGTTTCCCATCCTCCACCTCTCCCTCCTCAGCCACGCAATCTTGCCCTATAAAACCGTCCTCCTCAACTCCTTCGGGTACAAATCCCAATGCCCGTACGCAGGAGTCGTCGCCCCCCTACCCTACCCCCCCCCCCCCGTCACTACCGCCTTCTCACCCTCCCAGATGCTTCGGAAAACTTCCACAACCCCTCTCGAGTGGGGGAGGAGAGGATATCCCGAATGACAACTCGCAATCAATTAGTGCCAGACAAGAGCAGAGGAGAGAACTGGCTGGGGGTGTAGAAGGGGAGGAGAGAAGGGGAAGTAGTAATAGGGAGTGAGAGGATGGAGGAGAGGAGCAGGGATGGATGTATATAAGGCGGAGGTTGAAGAGGGTGGAGAGGGGGTGCGCTCAACCTAATCGACTCGGAGAGGAGGCCCTGGACTCATCAAGGCGCCCCCACCACCATTTAACCGGCCTCATTTCAACCCTCCAGATTCCTGTCTTCCCTCTCGCCAATATACCTCAGCCGCCTCAGTTTCTTACTCCTTAACCTCCACTCCCATGCCTCTTCCCACCTCCTCGCCTCGTTTCAGCCCACATTCCCTCTCTCAGACTCATCGCTTCCTTCAGTTTACACTCTAGTTCTAACGCTGAAGCCTCTTCCGCGCCTTCGAACTCGAGACGGGCGACTTGAAAAGGCAGCAAACTTAATTCAAAAGTGAATTTTTTCTCTTTCCACTAGGAGAATACGTAAAAATCCGTTTGGTTTTTTGCTTAATTGATAAATGAAAAGTGACCCTACTGGATAGACGCAGGATTTTTACTATTATTTGACGAATATCAGTGCTTAAGCATTGGAGGAAAAAAAACATTTTACAAATATAGGATATTTCGCAAAATTTAAAATCGCCACCAAGTTATTAATGTGGCTGAAAATAATACTGCTACTCTTTCCTTGAATTTGATAAGTATAATCGAGAGACAGCCATATTTAAATGAGTCAGAAAAAGCAAAATGAATGCATAGTTTACAAAAATGATTTTTATGTTCTCGAATTGAAAAAAATTAACATATTTTGTTAATTTGGATCTAGAGGTATGACACAATCGGTTGAGAGTTTTGTCTGGAGTAAAACTGCTCTGATGTAATCTTCTCGCTCTTGTAGTCATTAACAATTCATTCGATACAATGGGGAAAATTTGAATTCCAGGGGATCGGATTGTTGGGACAGCTAGAACGATTTCGAACGAAGAATTTTGATGACCCGAGTTTAAATCCCAGCGGAGACGGAGATAATTCATCGGGTTCTTGACTCTGTTATGGATGCAAAAACTTGTAAAAAAAAGTGCCGTTCTTGACTTCGACATTCAACTGCGGCCTTTTCCCACGTCGCCGATCGTCAAGATCAGCCTAACGCTGACGCTTGGTGTCTCCCAAACATCCCGCTCACCCGTCGTCCTTACTGTTGAAAATAATCTATTTTTGTTCCCTTCAAAACACAGCAATCGTTTGGGGCTTCAATATTTTAAAAAACCAGGAGAAAAAATGGGAAAGAAAATTTTTACAATTATAATTGCTTAACATTTTTTAAGATGCTCTATGGATATTTGTTTAGAAGAAATACTGGATACGTAAAGTTTTATATGTATGCATACAATAGACAAACATATATTAGTGACTATAGAATATGGTATTGTTACATGACTTACAGCGCATAGCAAATGGTTGATGCCATCTAAGATGCTTCTGCCTAAGCCTTGCATTCCCGTCTTGGAGTCGACACTTCGGCGACGCGGTTCCCTTGCTATATAGCCGAACTCCTTGACTCACTGTCGCCTCAAACCTGCTCCACCTCAAGTGCCTCGCTCCTTCCCTCCTCCTTGCAGCTCTGCCTTCGCTAATTTCTGCCCTCCCCTTCAACAAGCGTCACATCCCCTTCCCTTTAACCCCGCCTGACCCCATCTCCCTTTTCTCCTTATGTCTCTCCTGGGGCCGTATCCCGTCTTCTCTCCGTGCTAATCCTGCTTACTTTTGCCCATGTTCTTAAGACACACATCTATTCCTCGCGTAACTTCTCTCCAAGAGTAAGAGAGACAGAGTCCTTTATTTTTTCAAGCATGTAGTTCCACCGTTTTAACAAATGAAAGAAAGTTTACCTCTTCTTCAAATCCTACAAGCTTTATCAAATTTTCTCTAGATGTAACACTGTTTACAGTATTGAGGCAGCTAAAGAGGGAAATTGTCTGTAAAGAATGACTTTTTCTCCTAGGAAACCATTTCAAATATTTCCATTTCTAATAATAATATGGATGACAAGCTAACTTTCAGATAACTCATCTAAAGATATATTTACTAAATTTCCATTTTGATATTTTCAAATTCTTATTGCATATCATTCTATTCCAACCTTTCATCTTTTTTTCCACAGTCACCATCACATGCCCTACATATCTTTCCCTAACTGCAGCTTTTTATGAGCAACTCTTCACTGTAAAAATATTCATATGACACCCATAATTTGTACGTTTGAAGATGATGTGGAGATCAGAGCTTCACACTTATTTGGAAATTATTCACTGCTGTATTTTCACTCTCAAATTTCACATCAGCTTGGGTAGGAAACCTTACTGTTTACTTCACCTCTCAAGCGTTGATATTAATCCTTTGTGGAGAGCAACCTTTTTCAAATCTTACTTTTATTTGTATAACACATACCGAAGGTAATTGAAAATCGTTCCTCCGGTGTCTTTTCCTGGCGGAGCATAGTTTTCCTCATTACAGGAGTGTGCATAAGCCCTGAGGAGAGTGTAGCCTCGAAAGGGAAGCTATCCCCTAAGCACCAACTCTGACTTCCAGAATGTCAGTCTGTTGTAATTACATGTTGTAATATGAATAATCAACATGGATTCGCTCGTCATTCTCTCTCGCCCACGCTTATAACTTAGCCTACGTACATATTTATTCCTGGATAACAATTGCAGGCTTATTCAAATTTACTATGTCTTCCGATTTATATTTCTCCTGATATCCTTTTGGCTCACCATCACCGTCTATGAGGGTAAGAATTTAAACTTGAACACCTAACGCTAGAAGTGGTATGCCCAAATATTCCATTGCATCAAAATAGACTTTTATGTGTAACAAAAAAGGCATTTCAAAATCGATGGAGATATCCTTAAATCCAAGTATTTCGCTGTATGTCTCAGAGATTTTGGAGAGAATTGATAAAATTAGATGAAGATTGTTCATGATTCTGCAAGAGGCTAGTTGGAGTGACACGCTAAAATCTCAGGCGGGGAAGGCTATTCTAATCAGTTTAATAATTAGTCTCAATCTTCCAGTTTGGGCTGTAAAGCTGATGAGTCCGTTTGTCCTGGTATTTCATTTTATTTTCACGATATGACTGATATGGTTTACTATATCAAAAAGGAAAGTTTAGTGTATTTGTACTTGCAGGTCTTCTGCTAGGCTGGTATCACCCCAGAAATGTGAGAACATGGAAAATAATGAAGCGAGCGATAGTCAGCCCTCGGATGACGGCCGTGACCGGCCACACCTCAATTTTCAGTGAGGTATACCTCAGAATTTGCGTTAAATGCATCATTATTTTTAAGTAATCATTACCTATCATGGAAGTACTCATCACAATATTCGTGCCACAGGTAGGGAATCTCTTCTCTAGAAGATGAAATCAAAGGTTTGGAAAATAGTATCGCTTAAAATAGCATCGCTATCAACAAGATTAAAATAAATTATTCTTTCCTAAACAAAGCAGAAACTCAAGAAACATCATCAAGCATCAATATTTCCTTTGAAATTCTTCAAACGCCTTGAAGTTAAAAATAAATTCAGTATGTGAGTAATTCAGAATCAAAAGAGTTGGAACAGTACTCCGTCGATTGAACGAATTAAAAAAAATGGGCGTGGGTGCATATGTAATATCAGCATCAAGTTAAATTTAGTAGCAAAAAGTTTTTTTTAATGAAGAAAGAGAAACTCAAAAGGAAGAATACCTCAAGGTATGTTGATGGGTAATTATTTCATTAATAGATATTTTAGTTTTTTAGATGAATTATCTAAATGGATTTCAATTAGCCGCTCTTAGGACTAACTCCAAGGAGACGGATAATTTATGTTTATTTAATTTATCAATAATTCCAAACAACAAAAATAGCACTATAGTTTATTATATTGGTTGGGGTAGTAAATTAAATAAAAATAGGTGAATAAAATGATGAGTTACCTGTCCACTGAGCTTCAAAAATTATCATTCGTCGTTCGTGTTGAAATCATTATTCATTGAAAAAAAATTTTAAAAATAGTCTTACATTCAGCCGTATGAGTCGCTTAGGCAATTCCTCGACTAATTTTGTGCCATAAATGAAGGTTTAGAAGTGGATCTCTGCATCAACTGTAAGCAAGACCGTCTACAAAATAAACTTGTACCACCTTCTGCAGATTTACCGTAATCTAATCATCCAGCAAAGAGGTCAGTACTCGCATCGAAACCCTTCCGCCTTCATCCAACTTAGCACCAGCCCGGTGAAATGGGCAAGACAAAAGAATGAACTCGATTCCACTCCATGCTCCTTTGTCGTTTGCTTAATCCTTGACGCCCTTTAACAGTTCAACCTCATTTCCTAAGTGCTAAACCTGTATCTCAAACTAAGCGTCTCGGATCAGCCTTAACATTTGAAACCTTTCCCATCCACCACATTAGCCCCAAGTTGGCCGGATCCTCGAGCTTATCATACCAAAGCGGGGGTTTCTTGATTTAAAACATCTTGGAAACTCCGAGAACCGAGACCGGGCAATCGCATAAACTGAAACGTATTTCTCAAGAATTCCCCAAATTCCCATTTCTTTCATTGCCATAAAGCATTAATTACCATAATTTTTACAGCAACTACCAAACCACAAGGCCTAATGAAAGCACTGCATACAAAGCACAAAACCGTAACGCATAAGTGCTGCAAAGCGATGCAGACACTCCAGTGAAAAGGTAAACGCAATTCTATAAAAACAGCGTTCATAACACTATTTTCAAATAGAATTAAATACCTGATGCTTTTCTTGCACTACTCAAGAAAGTACTAAATACCGCTGTGGCAACTTTGGCTTCGATTTTCCTTATTTCCAGGTCTAATAAATAAATAACTTCACAACTATTAGCTGCAGAACACTTAATAAAAATGTGGCGTGATCGAAGGCTGATATACATCAAATTGACAAAAATAACCTCAAATTAAGAGTTCCAACAAGGAGAAGGAAAAAGAAGCTCTCAGAAATGTACCAAGTAACATTAGTATCTATTTAAGATGAATTCTGAGGCTCAATACTCCATTGCAATCAATAAAATGTGGCAAAATATTGGAAAGAATTAATAAGTAAGACCAATTGTTGAATGCACGATGAAAGTCAAGGCGGAAGTCAGTATAGAGAAATTATTAAGGGATGGAGTTCTCAGGGAGAGGACAGAGAAAATAAAGTCAATGCAAACTACTGAGTTTGAATAACACTATTTTTTATGAGAGCAGCATTCCGGGATACCAGATCTCCGACCTTAATTCGGGATATGGGAAGGAAAGTCGGGAAAATTACAGAGAACGGACGGGAAGGAATTCCCACCCGGAACTACTGATCACGGGCGTATCCTTACTATTTCTTCAACCTCTCTGCCTAACTCCCCTCATATCTCATGCACCCTTTAAAGTCTCCAGGGTTCTCATTCGACCTGCTCTCTCAGGGATATCGCCCTCACTCCCACATTGAACCCTTTTGGACGGAGCCACTTTCTCTCCCTCTTCAAGAACTTTCCCCCGAGGGGCTTCCGAACGGCCCTTCTCACACACACTCATCCCGATTTCACCTCGGCTCAACTGCTATACGCGCAAGAATCCCCTGAAATACATTTACGGGTCCTCTAGAACTTTTATTTTTCTAGTGCTTGTAAGTTGCACCGGGGAAGGAAGACATTTGGAAGGCAAACTGTCCCTTGAACTCCCGATAAATGGGGTCGGTGTGGTACAAGCTTTGCATTCCGGCGATTTAGGTTCGAATCCGAGAAAATATCAAAATCCTTCATCGAGAGTTGTGACACGAAATACAAAGGCAGAAGGTTGAGCAAGTGAGTGAGTGTTTTAGATAGAAGGAAACTGACACGAAAATAGGACTCATTTTCGGAGAAAATCTGAAACTAACGCCGGTATTTGATCAATGAATGTGTTTGGTGATATCGATATCCTGATGATGATCGGCAGTGGAATACGTGGAAATGTCTATAGGAAAAAATGAGCTCCCAATAGCTGGAATCTATCCACAAACCTCTAGTACGTTGGCAAGAACAATATGATACCCAGGCTTCTAAATCCTGGAGGAAATTTTTTGGAGATTCAAGGGAGTTGCATTCTGTGCCTTTGCAGCCCATCAAAGATAAAAGAACCTCTTGAAGTTCCTTACATCTGCCAAAAGTAACCCAGTGAGGTTGGGTAGCTGTTGTAAATCATAGGTAGATCAGCGCAGTCACCGCAGGTCAGCCGTGATTTATGATCATCATCATCATCATCTGGTGTTCTGCCTGCTGGCAGGTCCCGTACACCACTGCTGTCTCCATCCGCTTCTGTCCCGAGCTTCTTTCTTTGCTTCATCATAGCTGATGTTCTTCACCTGATCCACCAATTTAATTCTTCTCCTTCCTCTCTTTTTCTTTCTTTCAATTGAACCCTCAAGTGCCACAGTTATGATACTTTTCCCTCTCATCACATGGCCCAACCAGTTTCCTTTCCTTTTCCTTATTTCCTTTAGGAGCGATCTTTCTTCTTTTACTTTGCTCAAAACCTCTTCATTTCTCATCTTATCTACCCATCTTGCTTTTTCATCCTTCTCCACATCCACATTTCATAAGCTTCTATTCTATTCCTTTCCCTCTTACCTAATGTCCACGCTTCACATCCATACATGAAAACGTTCCCTGAATAACATTTAGCTAGTCTCTTTCTCAGCTCCAGATCCAGGCTTTTATTGAATAGCAAGTTTTTCTTCTGGCTGAAGGCCTCTTTTGCCATTGCTATCCTTGATTTTATTTCTGCAATACTTCTCCATGATTTATGATGTAGGTCGAATTTTTCTTGCGATAATTTCTAAATATGCTAGGCAGGAATGTTGCCAGATGCAATTCCGAGGGTGCAATTTTAGGAAGAATGTGGAAAAAGGAATACCACAATTCCTATTAGGCCACCAATTTATTTATGTAATTATTTATTTAATAAATTGCCCACATACAGCATAAATGTCAATGAACAGCGGAAAAATATAAGAACACATGAGAGGCAAGACAGATATATTCAAACATATACCTCAGCTCTAACAACGTTGAGAAAAAGAAAAACATTTAAATACTCATGGACAAGGGTGCATAGGTATTGACTGTTTGATGAGAAAGAGCGCGGTGGGTGAACACGTAGGAGAAAAGCAAAAATAAGTCAACATTGCCTGAAAAAGAATTAATCCGGGAAGATAATTGGAATAGAAGGGAGCGTTTAATTAAGGATAATCTGGGAATAAGCATGAGGAGTAAAGAATGCGTGTGAGAGAGTCTTCACGAGACTCCAAAACTAAGGCTAAAGATTAGCTAAGGACAGGCAGTTGTGGAGTTGATAATTCTGTAGATGAGCCTTAGGTCAGTTTTGAGCATTTGTTTTGGGAGATTGGGAATGGAGACAGGAGAAATAATGATATCAGGTGGTATATTGTGGAAATGACTCTGTATTTAACGATTTTGCTGAAGAAAGACGAAAGACTCTTATGGGTCAAAATATCAGATGGAGCGGAGATGGACCAAATGGGGGAGCAGAACATAATGAGTGGAAGGACAATAGTTGAAAAATTTTAGCGTAATGCTTGTGGAACTGCAATTTATGCGATTCCCGGTAAGTGTTCGAAATTGAATTCGATAGGCTCGGTTCTAACTCGATAGGGTTTTACTCCGACTCGTCAGAGAACCGTTGCTCCTCTCTCCAAAACTGTCAGAATGAAATTACCTTTCGTGAAAGTACTTTTCGTGAAATGCTACGATAGAAAAGCATTCTAAAATCTAATAAAATACACTAGATGACGAATATACACCAATATGCTCATTCAAAAGAGTAAAGGGCTTAATCCCGACCTTGAGTTGAAGATTTATACATAAAATCCTAATCCGTTTTTGGGGGAGACACAAGGTGAACAACTTTACAGCCGTAATCTAATTTCCGGGATAAACATTTTCCATTGGATATATATGACACATTCCATATATATGACACCTTTCAAGACAGCAGGCCAATGTCAACGCCGAGTCTCTCCCCACTCTTTCTCAAATGTCCAAGCAATTGATTCATTGAAGTATTGTTTCCAGGATATGTTCCACTGGGTCAGTGGCTCTCCAAGAATTTTCAAAAATGATTTGATCAAGGTTTTGATCACCATTTATAAACTTTTGACGCTCTTTATATCTTCATTTAGAGCTTGGATGTCTCTTTATAGGTTGTGCTATTGATGTGCGTTCCAATGCATTTGATGATCCATTTCCTTATGTTACGAAAAAGAATTATGTCTCGATTATCAACTTTGTTTTCAGCCGAATTGCGATAAATCCCAAAGTCAAAAGATTCCAATAGAACGTCAAAAAAGTATTATGTCTACGGTAAAATGACATCCTTATTCTATTTTATGAAATGGTTTTTATGTGCACTTCAAAATACATAGTTACCAAGGTACATAAATAGCCGCAATTTTTGGCCATCTCGGTAAAATTACCAGCCAAACTCTCCATCTTACCCGGTCATACCCCACTCCAGAGTTAATTCTTGAAGAATACCTCCTCCTTGACTTGTAAGACGAAAGAACACGCACATGGAAGAGGAAGGGTGCTCCCTTTCTTTTTCCCTCTGCTAGTTTTACCGAAGTTATAATGAGTCTAATCCCGTATCCGCATTTGTTTTATTCTGCATTAAATGAAAGAAAGCGTTTTCGACACCTACAAGAAACATTTATACAACAGCCATCAAAGTCAGTGACCAATCTTTCCTTATGCTCCGAAATTCCAATATTTTGCTTACCGTATATCACTCCAGACTGATTGAAAATTGTCTACAAGTGTGATTTCCCATCTATAAAAATGCTAAAAGCCAGAGTAAAAGACTATAACTCAAAATAAATCAACAGATAAGATAGAATTGTAACACTTTCCTCGGCTATCAATGCTACCTACATCATTCAGGAAAATGCCGACTGAATAAATTAAAAATATCATCAACCTCATAACTTGGACACAGCTCAAGATCATAAGTTGGACACAGGCTCCCCCAGAACACTATGAGATCATATAATGGGCTCAACTTCCTTGAAAACCCTATGTAAATAATGAAAATAATGAAGATGAGAGGCTCAAAACCAAAAGACTGATAAAATTATGAATGCACTGAAATACTCTGCTCATAGATGAATGATTCATGCATTCCGTAAATACACACACAACCGACCTCACGTGCTAGCCATAAGTTACCGCGCAAAACCTGAGCTTATCCATTCATCATCCGCAAAAAAAGTTCTCCGACCTTAATGTAACCCCATTCCGGCCCTTTCCTTGGAATCCAGCAATTTTTCCGCCAACTGAGAAGGCGAAGGGAGGAGGAAGCTTTGAAATCAATCTGCATTACGAAACGAGAGGGGATTTGGAAGATACGAGATATATCTGTCCCGAAAAATCCTTCAACTAACATTTCCGGAACACAAACCCTCTCGCAAGCAATAACGCTTTCATCTATCAACGCTTTTGAGGCATTTCTCCTCCTCCTACGGTTCCTTCCTCTTCTCCTTAAAGGAGGTTTAAGTCTTCCGCTCTGACGTGCGCCCGGCAAACGGAGAAGTTGGAAAGAAGAAAGGCTGCGTGAAATTCTGGAGAAATGGGTTTCATTTCGTGGACAGCGTTGTGAGATATTGAAGGGAAAAGAAATAATGGGCAAAGAAAGTCGAGTTGGGTTAGTCGCAACTATAATAAAAAGAGAAGCCAAATTTATAACAAAACTTTCAAAAACTATCCAAGAGTAATTTATCTGAGATTCCGCATTATCAAACATAGATTGCCGGCAGAATATAAACTGCGGTATAATTTACCCCTCTAACTGATGTGCTTACAATTCCTTCAACATTTATCCGTATTCCTTCCCCTGCCATCCTAGAGTTAGAGAAGGAGATATAAAAAATAAGAGGAATAAGTAAGGGGTACACTTTATGTACAAACACCTATAAAATTAATTATACTGCAAAGAAAATGCATACCGTTTGTCTTGCCAGGGGTACTCTAATCATGTAATCGTATTACATGCAGTACCATGCTCTAATCGAGAATGATATGAAAAATATCTGGAAAGTAATGTCGTAAAATAACCAGTTTTAAGCAAAAATACGAAGCCTTGTTACTGAATTATTGATACTTAAGCGTTCTAATGACTAGAGCTGCGTAGCATGCCCATATTTAGAAATGCTCACACGTTAGAGTGGTTTCAATGATGGGGAAATTTTTGTTTCCAGATGCAATATTTGTCAGTAAAGTTAAATATGAACTCTATAAAACGAACAAGTTACAGTATCTTCAGATAAGATAATTTTCCGTAGATAAGACAAGTGGTAACTCAGGCGTGAACTCACCGAAGACAGAGAGAACTTATCCATCAATAATTGGAAAAAAATTGAAGAAATAATACTTGACTGCTGGAAGAAGAGAACATTTCTATATTTTAAATGCCTCATTGGCGTGTTAGTGATAGATTATTCACCATCAGGTAAACACTTCGACATTACCCAGATTTTAATTTTCTGTACAATTTTTTACTCCCCTGTAATGAGGCAATATATGAGGAAAACACGGAAAACAAAAATGTCTTAGCTACTGGTGGAACTGAAAGCAAAAAAAGTAGCTCCACAAAAACGTGTTTTGACGAAATTTTGCTGACAGCCATGAGATTAACAGCCCACAGCATGAGGGTGACTTCAACCGTGGGGCACAAAAGATGTCCAAAGATAGGCATAAATTGTTCCTTTAAACGAAGAAAAGAAGTGCTTCGGCTTTAAAAAGCGCTCATTAAAACTTTTTTGAACAGATTGAGAGGGAGGAGAAATAGAGAGAACGGAAGAGCAAAAGGGGAACAGAGATCGACAAGCGAGCGATACAAGGCGGGAGAGAGGGTGTCTCCACCCTTGAACAGAAAATAAGAGAAAATATAACATAGTGAAAAGGAAGCGGACGAGAGGAGAAATAAGGAAGATGGGTAGAGGAAAGAAGCCAGGTTGGGCGACAAAAGGAACCGAAGGTTTCCGCGAGAGTGTGTGCGGGAGAACACGGATGAGGGAGAAAAGCACAAAGGGACGTTATTGTCGGCTAAAAATCGAACTAAAAAGGGGTGAAAAGATAGGGGAGAGAATGAAAGATAGGTAGTGAGAGAGAGATGAGGAAATAAAAGTTCGAAGGTGGGTGGAAGGACTAAAAAGGGAAAGGAGGGTCGAACGAAGGACGGAAGGGAAGGAGAGCAGAGTGAGGGCTAGAGGGGAGGGCGAGGGGGAGTAGGAAGGGTAGGTGACGGCAGTTCAGGTACGTGGTGTCAGGGTGAGGAGAGGGCCTAGAGGAGGGTGGCACATTTCCAGAAGTTAAGAGAGAAAGAAGGTATGAGGTGGGGGGTGGGACATCAAAGGGGCGTGTGATTAATCACCCTTTCCGTCGAAACCAATCGAAAACTCTCTTACGGAAGGAAAGGATTTTTCTCCCCACTACCACTACAGCGAGTCCTCGTCCCGAACTCGACTACCCCCACCTCATCCCCGCTTTTTTTCACTGAGGGGACAGAAGTGGTGGTGGAGGAGAGGGAGTCGGTGCCAAAAGCGACCCCTTGCTGTTCCCGCCCTCTCACTTTGAGCGGCGCGGGCAGCGGGGATTGGAAACCGAACGAAAGTGCACCCGAGCCCCATCCTTCCTGTCTTCATCCACGGAGAGCGGCGGAGGGGAATAATTAGCGGAGATATCGGATTATGTCAACGATCTCGGGAAAAAATTGAACTAACGTACGCTGAACAGCCAAGGCATTCACGACCGGAAGAAGGCTAGATGACTCTCTTGAGGGAAAAAAATAACTGATCAAAAAAGGGTAAGAGTGATCTTGGTGGGTGACGGAAATGTTCAAGGAATAATTTTGCAAGATTACTGGTCTTATCCAATCATATGCATTAAAATTTTACGGAAAATATGCCACAATGTTGACATTAAAGATAACTTTGACAAAACACCCAGTGTTTCCACAGATGCTTTAGACCACAAAACGTTGGGTTATTCAACACGCAGGGCCAAATAATATTGACTTAATAAGCGATTTTTACATTTTTACAAACTACCCTAATATATATACAAATTACCCTTCAATATTCATGTATCAGCAAATTCAAGTATTAGTACTTCTCAAACGTCCCTTGATGGCTAAGGTAACCTCGCCTTCTAAAGGCAACAAACACTTTTGAACAAATGAAGCGTATCCACCTACGAATTCAAACCGTCGCCCAATGACATATACGAATTATGGCTGACGAGAAGCTAGAGTTTTCTTCGTGTCCCTTAAAGCTAAATCGACACAATCAGACTTTACGAACACAGCAATTCTGTAAACGGGATATGCTTAGAAGAAGAAGACTTGTATTACGTTAAAACCACTTATCCATTTGACAAAAAAGTACTAACGATTGGGAAAACCTTCTCGTTGACACTCATAAAAAGATCCGATGATTTTTCAGAAGATAGTTTCATCAAGCAATCAATTTGCGCCCAAGTTAAGTTGTATAAATAGCATAAAATGAATACAGTGTAGAAAAATAAATGCAAAGCGTCATTTATATCATCGATAGACTTCTACTAGGAGAAGGAAATACATTGGAATAACACAAATAAATACGTTCCTCATAGAAACATTATTCACATATTTTTATTAGTACTTCAGAAAAATGTCATAGTTATATGAAAAATGTCGCAAACTTAGGCAAAATAATGACTGCCAAGAGTAAAAAATCACTCGGTTATAGATACAAAGGTGGATAAATAAAAAACTGTGACTTGAAAACCATCGGCAACCATCAGCATGTTATTTGGCATATTTCAAGTTAACACGGCCAACATCAAACTCATATCAGAATCAGGCTTTAGGATTAAATTATTCAATGTAGCTAATTGTTGGAAATGTGTGGACCTCCACGAGAACAGAGAATGGTAACAAAATATTCATTTGATTTCCGAAATTATTTAAAACAACAAAGAATGCATTCATTATACAAGCCTGCATTCAGCCCTCTAATCGCGAGCAGTATTCAAATATTCTTCACGTAAAAGAACATAATAGCAACCAACCATTATCGAATTCATTCACAAGGATATAGAAAATCAATTTGCTTTAAACGTTTTAATCAATTATTACTGAACTTCAGCGCTGCATATGATTGAAACATTTTTCCATGCCATCGACATTTGACTGGACCATGGAAAATCGTTGACTAAAACTTCATTTAATTTCGATATTATAAGAATGAAACTCACATGTTTAGTAGGTATTTTCTAGTCACATAAGTCAATGACCTTTGATTTATGAATTAAAGCATGCTGATTTCACTTTTTCTACACCTCCCTGGGACAAATATTTAAGTTTTACTCTTTTGGCAAGGTAAATGTTTTAGATATTCTTTTAAATTTAAGAACTATCAACTGTAAAAAGTGGTGAAAAATATATGGCATAGGGACCAGATCATTGCACTGATAAATTATAATTAAAAATTGTTATATAATTGATATGAAATAAATGCATAATTATGAATTGATGAGGGCGATATTAACTAAGACTTCGAGAAATGAGTAATGTGAGAATAGAGATTTTATCTCTTAACATAACTACTTAGAGCATCCTAAATATATCATCAATAATTTCATTGCCAATAATGAGGATTTTAAACAACGATAAACCAATAAATATTTTGCCGACTCAAGCAACAAAGTAGAAACATTGATCAACTTTACTCAAATGCAAACATAAGATCTAGACCATAGAGTACCTACACTAATGCCTTCAGCTTAATTGGATGCCACACGCAGCAGTTGCAAAAAATAGTTTGCCAGTGGTTTTCCCTCCAAGCTGAGTTTATGGTGGCAACATTTTCTTACATTCTGCATAATTTATGCTCACCAAAAGACAGAAATGCTATTATCTATCTCTGTCATTAAAATTGCCCATTAATTCTCCGAAAATTATATAATTCATCATGTTAAGTGTAATTGTCCATCACAAATCATAAGTTAAGAGAGAGGAGCGCATAATGTAAAGAAAAAAAGACAAGTGAGAAGACTACCACTCACTTGAATGTGAAATTAAGATGTAGAAGGAAAGGTATTTAAGATGCAAATAGTACTGTCGATAAAGGCTTAGTTCTCCAAGCTTCCAATCATTACAACTGTTCATTGTTGCGCCTATTTTATCTGCAGCGAGTTAGGAACCTCTCCTTGAGATGCTCCAAGGCAGAAATGAATGTAAAAAAGCACTCTTACATTATTAACTACCATGTATTAAAAGTAAAAATTTAAAATATATTCTTTAAAAAGTAATGAACCGTAAAATGAGGAAAAGATTACTAGAGGGACTATTCTACAGATACTAAGCAGATACTCTTCTCGCATCACCAATTCTGTTCTCACGCATTACGTTTCCTCGAGCCAAAATAGCTAAAACTTTCTTCTTAGAACGCCACTAAGCCCTATGGTCTCTCGATAGCAAATTCCTTCTTAGGAGGATAGATTAATGAAAGCGACACCTACACTCTGGCCAAGTAAAAAATAACTCCAAAAGAACATTTTCACTTCCCTTCTAATTAAAATAATATCTCTATGAACGTCAATTTAAGAATGACTTCTATTAATTCATAACATCAGGTCCCTGACAAGTTATCAAACCTGCTGGGTAATATGGTTATAAGTTCAAACTCTCAGCTGATCACAAAATTAGGGTAAATTCAAACGTACGAATTTCCAAACCTTCAACTCCCAATAAAATATGTGTTACATCACTAGGTAATTTCACGTATATGTGTTCGTTTCCATTAGTTTCCTTGAGCATACAAACGATTGGAAAAATTATTACCCTACTGCATTGAGAAATTCGTATGTAAAACAAGAGCATATTAACATGGCCTAGCATGCTCTTAAAGCGGCCAACCCCCAGAACTTTACTGATTTGTGAAACATCCACAGGATACTAGAACTGGGATACCCAAACAAATCTAGTCGAACACCTACACACGAGACTGCAAGAGCTAAGCGGTCTTCCTAATAATATGGGCTGAATAGAACAACGGAATTCCCCTAAACCCTTCAGTTGATCCCCACGCACTGCCACCAATGTTGAGAATAGCACAGAGTCCTCGCACTTCTCCACCTCGCAATTGCACTGCGTCTCGCGATAAGGACGCGATTCGCCCCGGCAGGGCCCTCTTTATTGCAATTTTATTGCGTCTCTGGCGGATCAGAAACGACCACTGTCCAGTGGCCATTCTTTTACGGCCGAACCCCTTTCCTTTAGAACGCCCTTTCCTCCTCTTCGTTATCCTCGCAGAAAAGCTTCCGTCTCTCCTATTCCTTCCCTGCCCTTTCCTCTACAACTTAGAGAGAGAGAATGAAGGCAAAGGCGGTTAACAAGGGAAAAAAGGGAATAAAACGGGGCAGCGGGTATGAAACGCCCTTCGAGGTATGCCTCTAACCGAATTCCCGGACGGTAGAGGATAAATCGTGAATGCCTCTCACACTGTCTTGCGTTCTGCCTCTCTCCGACTAAACCTTTCAATGAACGCCAGGAAGCTTAGAAGTGAAAGTTTGCGGCTAATCACTTGGTAAATAGAGAAAATGGAAATATTGCAGGAAAGAAGAAGCTTGGAAAAAATCTATAACACTCAATTAGAAATATAAAAGGCAATAAGATTAGTCAATTGCCCCTTTTAAAATTTTCGTAAATATTTAATATTGAAAAAAATAATACCTCGAAGAGCAATAGCATATTGATCCAATCAGAGAGAAAGAATTTGTTGTAGCATAAGAAAGATCCTTTCATGTTTATGATGCATCCAATGAAGAAGTAACGGCCGATCACTTAACGGAAAATAGGAAAAAAATACACGGAAGTTATTTAGTAACGTCAGTACTCTCACAAGTGTAAAATAAATTCATGCATATCTATTTGAGCTATTTAGCTAAAGAAAAACTGTCTACCTACAGTGAACATAATAAAGTTCAGCGCAAATCCATGTACAGCATACGATGACTTCTCTGTTGGCATTATAAATGTGCTCACCGCGTTTTTGCATTCTATTGCCTGATGTGCCTCTTGCGATACATCGCATAAAGGTAGGACACTCAAATTGCACCACAAAATTTTACCATTAGATCTAGCCTTTCAGTTTCACATCTTTTAATACTTACACACAAAGCCAGTGCTTAAGTATTTTGAAAATATTAGTAATTTATGGTGGCGGATGAATGTGGTACTGTTCTCACCAAAAAGACACAATGAAATATATACATTTGCAATATTTCAGATGAAAATCCTCAATTCAATTTACTTTCCGAGGTGTACCTCAAAAGTTAAATTATCATCATTATCATTATAAATGTAGAGTATTTTTAATACCATTTGTTGGATTGGATATTTGGGGAAGTGACAGACAACTAACGTCAATTGCGCCATAGGGGACAGGGAGGGAGAAGAGAAACCTGGCGTCGGCATAAGCCTGCTCTTAGCGAAAGGTGCCAAGGGAATCATAGTTTAACGTCTCTTCACCAGACTCAGTTCTGCACTTGAAATGCCCGCCACAAGTTATTGAAGTAGGGATCGGGTGTCCTATCAAAAATATCCTCCTCTGCAGGGATTTGAACCCTGAATTATAGGAATGAGCAAAAACTCGAAAAAAGAAAGAACAGTACCAAAACCTCTCCGCCTCAATGACCAAATTTTACTGGTTTGGAAAAAAATTCCTGTCAAATGGCTTTATGATATGCATCATTCAGTGACTAATTAGGCAAATTCCACTTCGTATAAAACTCTAAAGTAAGACACGGTGAGTAGGTATATTACTTTTATGAGTAAAACAATGAAAATGCCGTAAAGTCTTTGATATAATACATCATTTTCTGAACCGGATTGCCGTTTTCATTTAAATTCTTTGAACACAATTGTTTGCTGTTTGGTTTTTAGTTATTTTACTTTTAGATGTCAACTCAACAAGCTTTTCTTTTTATTTTATTTTCAAACGAAATCCATCGAAAGTAAACTTAGAGATATCTTATATGATTTTTTCAATCTAATTAAAAGCAGTTTCTCAGTCGCTGCTTTTAATTAATCAGCCATTCGATTGAAATTTCGATCGGCTTCGAAATCGATCGAAAGTAAAGTTAATGATATCTCATAAGATTTAAAAAAAATCTAATTAAAAGCAGTATCTCAGAGGCTGCTTTTAAATGAATGGTTGATTAATTATAAGCGCAGCGTAACACTTCAACTGTGTTTTAGCGTATTCCGCGTCGCCATCGTTGACTTATTACTAAATTGTTAAGACATTTAAAACTGAGTGCCATGATATCCACTGGTTTTTCGAAATCTTCATTCAGCTGTGTGCCTTAAAAATCCTTTTAATTCTACAACAACTACATTATACGTGGAAGATGAGAAGTGACACTCAGAAATGAAAATGACGAATTTCGAGAAATCACTTGTAAAAATGGGGTAATAATTGGATAGGCGTTCACAACAACCATTACCTTAGCTATTGGTTTTCTGTGCTACAAGTCTAAAATGGGTGTTCAGGGAGAAAGTCATCACAAATTCTCCCTCAAAAAAAAAGGATACTTTTTTCGTAAGGCACTAAAACACATCGATATGACGCCATAATTGCTTAAAAAAAGTGCGACTCTTACGGTGAAAGGCATTAAATTCGAAGTGGAACCGGAGAAAAACTGCCCTAAAGCTAAATATGCATGAAAATGTTGGATGAAAATGGTGATCCAGATTCCCTCTGTCAACCGTTCCATGACTAAATGCTGATTCTTTCGTTTTCACGCACGATATTGTTTCACCGGCCGATGAGAGGAGATAAAAACCACTCCCATAACCACACTTAGAAGCATAAAATATGATGAATCTGCCTTCCATCTTTCACCCGCGCCAAGAAAAGGACGGAGAGATAAGGAGATTGGAGGAGGAGGAAAGAAGTAGCTGAAAAAATGCAGAAGAAGAAGGAGGGGAAGAAGGGCGAGTTGGATAAAAGAGGGAACGAACCAAAATGGATGATAGGAATGAGAGATTAGGAAAAAGGCAAGGAGGGGATTAGGGCAGCGAGAAGGGCAGGAGCACATAAGTTGTAGCCAGGGCTGGAAATGAAATATGCCGGGACTGAGGGCTTTGGGAAGGGGTCGCTTCGGGTTGAGCAAGGAGAGGGGAGAGATCCTTGAGAGATGTGGAGCTGGGGAAAAGAGTGGTCCCCAAAGGGGTATGACGTAAAAAAATCCAAGGGAAAGGTAGGCCGCGTGAAGGGTCAGGCGGGATGGGAGGGAATTCAGGAGAGCATTGGGAAGGGACGGCGAAAAATATATAGGATGGGGGAATTTTTATCCGCACCGTTTTTTTTAGGGAAGGGATCAATCGGAAACAAATGAAAAGGAAAATGCGTTGTAACTCCAGCAGTGGCCGCCATCTCTCCTGCCCATAATCGTTTGGTCGTCTCCCCCATAACACGGGAAGCAAATGATTCGATGAATAAATGTTGAATACATCACAAAGGATTTTTCTTTCATGAATATTTTGGAGAGTACACGAGAAGGTAATCACTACAGATATGTAGCTTTAATTAAATGCACCAAAGTTTAATCAAATATTACTCTCATCAGCCTTAGTCTTAACTAAGGCAGGGGTAAAAAAATGAAACATTTATTTAAGCCAAGCTTGTCCTAGAAATACTATCGGTTTGATAAAAAGTCCAACTAGCTTACAAGTAAATTTTTCATGATCATTTGCAATATAATTAAATACATTTCTACATCACAAATTATTTTTATTGCTTACACATTTCAGTTAAGTTTCAAACTGCAACTTATGAACAACATGCCGAATCCAGTATGTCGAATACAGGCTGTGAAAGATTAATTAAAATATAGAAAAAAATTTTATGGCTTACAATTCAACTCAAATGTATTACCAAATCAGAATCATACCAACCACTAACGAAAACATAACAATAAATTCAAAGTACGAGTTATATATTATTATTATTATTATTATTATTATTATTATTATTATTATTATTATTATTATTATTGAATATTAGAATTACAAAATTAAATAATCTCCCCGGGCATTAAGCCATGGACAAGATTAATTAGATTTTTACTTCAAGTGGGAGACAGGAATATAACATTGAAATGGATGAAACCATAAAACAGAACGTAAGATCTTGAAAGTACATTGATCAACTTGCTAATCTCGGAATCAACCGAATTAAAAGCAGAAAATTTTGTGAGCAACACTTGAGATTTTCAAGAGTTTTTTCGCAATAATATTCACTGAACTCTTCACGGAATCCATGCTCAATATCTACACTCAGAAACTTCTGGAGAAGCAGCTCAACTCGATATTCGATTATCATATGGACTGCGGGTATGGATAAGTTTTCCCAATTTTAGGAGTGAAAAAAATGGGAACATTTTTTCTAATTTTCTAGTTTATAAGTGCACTTAACATTTGATCCTTGTATTTCGCCAGATGTTCTGCGCGTCCAAGTGGCGAATTATCCACCTGAAGTTAAAGTTTTTTTTATAAATTTCACATGAGAAACAATGTGGATGTGGTAATGATCATAAACTTACTTGAATATTTGAAAATAATTCACAATAACTGCTTTTTATTTGGAACCAGGCTTCGATTTAACATAGTTTTCACGGTGACAACTGCTCAACTTGAGCCCCTTATGAGATATGGTCAAGTCAAACCATGCGTCGGTATAAAGAGCAAGTGTTGTGATATTTTACGAAAACAGTTTGTTTTCGTATCACGAAGCGGTGTAACCACGTTCAGCAGATTAATTTCATCTGATTATGCATTACTAGACGATACTCAGGTAACATGATTTAGTCTTGGAAAATATGCAAAAGTGACTGTATGGATCACCTCGCGCATGCGGTACAGCTGCGGGTAGAAATTTCCAACGGGTTTTAGCAAACAAATGACTGCACTCCATCCTTACTCCTCACCGTTCCGAGAGCTCAGCACAGAGAAGGACTTAGCCCGTGCCGGCATCCACCCCCACTGCGCGCGCCGTGTACAAGTGAACAGACGGTTGATTGGAGTTTACCAGGGCGGCGGCACCATTATGCCGCGTAATGGAAGGACTTGACTGAATGAGAGCGCTGTCCACGCGGCGTGGTCACTTTGGGTGTCTGATGTCTCCTCCCCCAACCCTCCCCCCCCCCCGCCATTCATATAAGTCCCTCTCCACGCCGGAGGAGACAAGAGGCTCACCCAAAGCTCGAATGGAAGTTAAATCGAAGGACTCAGCGGACGAGAGCGACTTTGATCATCCACTCCCAACTCTCGAAATCACCGGCGTTGTGCGTGGACGCCCGTGAGACAACATTAATCATACGTTTGCATTTTAAGCGGACAAACGCCCTCTCTGTCCACTAAAAAAATGAACTTCACCCTCTGCCAACACCCCCTCGATCCGATCACTAATCCTTCCGCGCAAGGGGAAGGTTTGAAGAGCGTACCAGTCACAAACCGGAACCTATTTAAATTCATTTCAGTCGCTATCATTGTCATTGTGTGAATAACATTTTGACAGATGCTACCGTGAAGGCTATGAAATTAATGTGTCCGGAATTTTTTTGAAACTATCACTGACTTCGTCACAAATATCTAAGAAGCATGATGCAGAAGTAAAATAAGTTAATTAGGAAAATCTGATTGGTCTTGAGAAGCATGATTTAGTAATAGTTGCCGCTTTAGCTATTAAAGGCATTATGATAAGTGTAGTCGGGCTTCTACAAATCAAGCATATAGACGTAAAATTCTTCATAAGTTAAAGCAAATTCTACTTCAATGGGTATTTAAGGCATTATACGGTGTAATCATACATCCTCTTACCATGAATTCATGCAACCACATTCATTTGTAATATCCGCACGATCTCAAATGTATGGAATTGTTCGCGATGAAAATCCTCCCATTTGTAGAATGTAATTAATATAATTTAATTTCCTCGTTCAAAAGCCAAACCAAAACGTGAATACGAACTTTAGGACGGTTGACTGAAGAGTAATACTAAGAACCACAATAAGCTTCACATTCAAAATCCAAATTTGAAAGCATTACGACAGTTCCGAAGGTAATTACCGCTTCGGCGGCGCATAGCTTACCAGAGAATTAATAGCTCGATTCATGAAATTCACTCCGAATGCATTGCTCGTTCCAGAGACGCAGCAAAGCGAGGTGAATCAGACAGGATTCCGACAGCATGGGAAGAGCGATTGCATGTGAACCTTTTGTCGGAGTAAATTAATGAAGCCTTACTCTCCATCGTAGCAAAAAACCAATAAATTGGACAATATTTTAAAATCCCGCACTTATCTTCGCCACTCATCCACCGGAATGAAAACTCATCCCAACTATTCCTCGTCGCCATAAAAAATCTCCGGTATCATTTCCGGCCAATTGCGCAATAACGATTCGCCATTGTTACGACATCAAAAGGGACGTTATGACGACGGCACGGCATGGAAATAAAAGAGGGGCGATAAAGGCTGCGCGGGGAAAAATAGCCGTGCGATAATCCGCAGATGCTCCCTCGTCCCCTCGCCGCAGACAGTGAAGGAGCGACCGTAGAGATGAACACGGGAGCGGGTAGCGAGGGTGGGCATAAGAGTGGGGGGGTCATAGATAGGTGGAGGGATAGGGAGTCAGTTAGGAGGGAGGGCGTGCTTCGGCGGCGTAAGGGAATGAGGAGTTGAACGAGGAGAGGGCGAGAAGAAGAAATGTGGGTGGTGGACGAAAGGGGACGAAATAGAGTGGATGAGACTGAGGAAGACAGAGATGATAAATCGAATGAATGAGGTCAAACACAATCTCATAAGGCTGTAAAAATGCAATCTAAACCAGAATTTGTTACTACAGAACGTACGGTAGAGTTTGGATGCGACTGGAGCGAGGTTCTCAGTCAGAGTAATGCTCAGGACGATTCCCGCCTAGTTAGGCTTCCCCAACTTTTGGTTTAAAAGCTGGTATAAATTGATAAATTACTCATTTGATGAAAAGGGGGAAAATGGCTATAAGCCTATAAGCGCAGATTAGTTTATAAGAGAAGTAATTTTATCATGCTGGCTCAGGAAAGGTAAGCAAACTGGTCACCACGTGACTGTCGATTGTGTTTGGTTTTAGTGATGTAGCTCACTTCGACATTTTAAGGAAATAGTCACGCGTTATACTCAAACGTGGTTGGATTTGTCTACTTTTGGTATGGTGTTTATGAGTACGGTCAAGTATTAATGAAATTAAACGTAAGCATAATTATGTGCTATCTTTCGTTTAATGTTTTACCGTGGAATAAGCTTCTCTTTGTGGTGACATTCACATTGACAACGCCCATACCCATTTCATCTTCATGAGGAGCATATGGCGATATAATTACGTAGTAATGACTATGTTTTGTGGCTCTTTGGGTGAATCACACGGTAGTAAGAGTAGATTGATGGATCATGAGTATGGGCAATCTGAATAAGAAAGACATAAAAAACAAATACAAAATGTTCCCTTATATAACACCGTGCTGCGACATAATTATGAAATAACATTTATTTATTGAAACCTTTTTAATACGGCTCTGAGTCGATAATAAACGCATTTGAGATGCGCTACACATGGTGCGAAAGGATGTAAAGCTTGAATCACACGATACTTGACCTTGTACAAGTCCGAGGATGCTAGCGATACTGGATTTCTAGCTATGCCTAGCATGCTTGAAATCTTCCTAGTAGCTATCACACGATACTTGAACTTGCACAAGGTCTGTTTGGTAGATCTTTGATCTAGTACAGTCGCGGAAGAAGTTTGACGAGCAAAATGGATGATTTCGAACCAAGACGACGGCTTTTAGCCGCGGCAGCTGCCGCAATAGCAGGAGTAGGGGCATGAACACTTCAAAAACGTTGTGCGGTTTGAGTTGTTTATTTGATCGCGGCAAATTGCAATTGTCACGAGGGTCTATGGAGGCTCTGACATAAAAAATTGACGACCGCATTGCAAAGAGCAAAGGTGATTGGTCGGGGGCTATTAGGAGCAAGTATCAAACTAGTACCGCACCAATTACGAAAACAAGGATACCAGGTAGTATGCTAACCATCATGTAGGATTTCCAGTATGCTTGGTCTGTATCACACGATACTTGACTTTGCACAAGTCCTAGTATGCTAGCTAGCATCCTCGGACTTGTACAAGGTCAAGTATCGTGTGATTCAGGCTTAAGCTATAAAAATGTGAAAATGACGAGATGTTACCGAAGTAGGTGGGCGGGGTTAATAATAAGGATGGGGGGCACGAAACAGAATACGTCAAGCAGTTTACATATCTCGGTAGTATTTTGGAGGATAATAGGTTTAGTGGGTTGAAAGTAAGAGATAAAATAACCCTGGTTAAAGAAAAATTTCGAGAGAGAAGGGAATAGATGAGGGGAGTCCGGAAGGAGGCGTAAAGAAAAGGTAGGATAAATCTCTAATATGGAGCGAGGTTATGTAAGGGTCGGAAAATTGGTCTTTGCGAAGAGAGAATGTACGTAGACTTGAGGAATTTGAGAATTGAGATATGCATTAGAAGAAGAATAGGAATGGGTAAGCTGCGTTGCGATATATACAAACGAGAAGGTTTTAAAATGTTTGGAGAGGAGAGGAAGCTATGGGCGGAGATTTGGAAGAGGCAGAAGAGATGGATTGAAGACGTTTTTGAAAGACAGGGAAAGCCAAAGTGGGTAAAAGAGTAAATCTACCTTGGGAATCGCAGAAGATGAAGGAGAATAATAGGAAATATGGACAAAATAAGATGAGTTAGCCGACATGAGGAATTTAAGGTACATACCATGACGAGTCATCAATTGGAATATAGAACGATGCCTCAAAATTAGGGTATTTCAGACAAGTTTCCAAAAACCTACCAATTTACTAATAAGTAAACGAGCGTGGTTTGTATTTTTAGTACAACACATTTAATAATTATAGCATATTTAATAATTATAACCTATTTAATAATTATTAATACTGCCAATTCAGGTAAATTCCATCCTTGGAGAAATATTTTGTCCACTTGTCTCTAGGTATACATATTTAAATAAAATGATTACAGCATTTACCTTACGCGGGATATAAAATTGAAATAACTTGAGAGTATATTATTAATACGGTGATAGGCTAATGAAGTATTGGAAGAAGGTATTGATCGGGATCCAAATGACGATATATCGACCAGGAAGTAATGAATAAAAATCAGATTCATATTTTATCAATATATTATTAGTAGCATCAACCTTCACTCACAAGGTGCAATTTATCGTACACCCGATTTAAGATTTTAAAACCATATTTCAATTCATCAAAATCTCTTACGTGTTTCATTTAATATGTACAAGTACATTAAATACAGATTTTCATTGCCTTGGAGTAAAATTATATAAACTTTTCCAAGGGGCTATTTATATCCGTAGAAAAGACTCACCAGAAAGCACTTAACACGTACTCCAAAATTTAAAAAAAAAGCATTTTTGGGATGGCACGCAATGAATTAATTTGAATAAAAAAATAGGGAAATCTGTCTGTATACGCACTTTGGACCTGAACTTTAGCATTGACCCTTCGCGCGATGAAAATCTGAAGTCGTTATAGTCGACCAATCTCTCTTGCACATTAAGATTAGGTGGTTGGAAAATATAACATCATAGACATGCAACTGCGTCCTAATTCGCTCCTTCTATCTCGCTGAAGTAATTGACTGGCCAAACTATTTACATCAGCTCCACCAACACACGCTCGACGCAAAACCAAGCTACGGACAGCATTAATGATTTTGAATCAGCTACTTTGAAGCTTCGACGGGCATTGACTAGATCCCAGAATTACCTAATGAATGCCAATCGTAATTTTTGGAGTGTGGATTGCCCTCAGGGTGCTCCCTCATCGACCTCGTCATGACGCATGACGGACGAATCAAAGGCGAGGGAAACACGACACTACCACCATCGACTTGTCGAACCAAAGCGATTCGAATGAGGTCACCTCATACCGTTTCCGCGGGTTTGAATTTCCACAGCGGCGATTGAAAAGCATTCCCACAGATGAATGACTAAGTTAATTGGGAACCGATTCGATGGAAAGGATAGAAAGCAACGTACAGGCCACCATGTCAGGGTTCCAGGGGTTGGTTTCCTTTATTTCGTCTGCAAGCTAATGAAATGAAAATATACACATTATTTTATTGCTGACTTTAAAGAATTTTGGGCAGGAAGCTTTCCCTTCCTCGACCTGATTTTTACTCACCATACAGGATTTACGGGGGAAAGGATTTGAAAATGAGGCATGAGGGAATGCGAACTGAGGTGGATACGATGGGAGAGGTAAAATGAAGGAGCAGAAAATAATACAAACACGCGGAACTTTTGAAAAGAATGTAAATTGATAGGTGGTCAAGTAGCGTTTAAGAATAAATAAATATAAAAACTGACTTTAAGTCTTAAGTTCGAGGTATTTTTAAAAATCCAATTTTGAAGGAATATGCTAAATTATTTTACTGAATAAAAATTAAATCACAAAATGATATTGGCATAAATGGACATACATGGTAATCGGTATAATAGTAGAGGTAATTTCTTTTTAACACCACTTCAGGAGTTTAACATGTATGATTGGATAGGGTATTTGGGAAGGCGACCGACGGCCAAGGTTATTTGCGCCATAGGGGATAAGTAAGGGAGGAAGGTTGGATAGAAACCCGGCGTCGGGATTAGCCTAGTCTTAACGAAAGGCGCCAAGGGGACCACAGCTTAACGTCTCATCCGACAGACGGAGTACTTTACTTGAAGTGCCCTCCACAAGACACTCAAGTAGGAATCAGATTTATCTGGAAAACATTCGCTTCTGCAGGGAGTTGAACGCTGGCCGCCCGTGTGGTAGGCGAGTACGCTAGCCACCACACCAACCCGATCCCCCAGTTAAACATGTACATGAAACATTTTCAGAAGGATATTTCAGTGTCATATACACAATAGCTTTACCCGTATGCATTAAACGTAGGTAAAAGGAAATAAATTGATAAATTAAAAAAACAACAATGCTTTTGACTTACAAAAGTTGGCAACATGGCGAGGAAATATATTTGATTAACATCCCACGCCGAGATTTAAACAATGAAGGCAAAATTTGCCGTCAGAAGCATACCTCACCAAAAGCACAAGGTGACCGGAAGTTTTTAATATGCCAGTCGAGTCCATTCGCTCCGTCTCTCGTCATCAACGTACAAGGGCGCGCCCTTCGGTTCGCTTTGAGGGAGAGAGACAAGTGGACGAAATATTTGGACCACCGAGAAGGATCAAGGCCATCTAATATAGCGCAGACGTGGAATTAGGCGAGAATGAAAAAGGAATCGTGGAACATGCGAGAAAATGTGGAGGAAGAAGAGGCCGAAGCACGAAGGGAGGGAGGGAGGAGGAGGACGCGAGGATTGGAAGCAAAGGGCAGAAGGAGAAGAAAGAAGTGGGAGGTAGAAAGACAAAAGGCCACCTAAGGACTCTGGCGGGAGTTTCCTGGTGGGGAGGAGGGACAGAATGAGAGTGCAGGAATGGCGGCGAGGGAGAGAGAGAGAGAA
Organism: Ceriagrion tenellum; assembly: GCA_963169105.1. NCBI lineage: Eukaryota > Metazoa > Arthropoda > Insecta > Odonata > Coenagrionidae > Ceriagrion > Ceriagrion tenellum. Next base: position 124,738,492 of record OY720639.1, on the reverse strand, counting down.
GAGATATGAGCCGGGGGTTAAGGAGAAACAAGAGAAGGGCGATATTAAAGAGCGCATTGGGGAGCGGGCAGAACGGGGAACCCTGGCGGGAGGAAAACAGGGTGGTGCGGGATTCTTATAACGTGGCAAATGCGGCCTCTGTAGGACGTGGGAGGTGGAGAGAGAGGGAGAAGAGGCTAGTGGCAATGGGAGGAAGGAAACTCTATAGAACTAATGGCCTGGCAGGCAGCGCCAGGCAAGTGGAGCAGGGCAGGGAGGCGGAAGGAAGGTTTAGTGCGAGGGGACTCCGTGAGAGGGCGCTGCCGAGATGGTATGAGGGGTGGAGCGAGAGGGCTGGAGTGATGTGTGGCCGTGGCGGTAGGTGGCAGCAGTGGCATGTCGCGCTAAAGAGGGTGGAGGAGTTTGGTCAGGGGTTGAAGGACGGAAGAGTTGTGGTGGGATACAAAAGGGTTTGGCAAGAGCTAAACACTCATGTGCGGTTTACTGCCGGCCGGTAATTGATTTTTTTGTCTTTCAACCAGGTTAACATCGGCAGATACATAATGATGCGACACGAGAGCGAAAAGCGCAGCGGCCATAATCCATACCCCTTCCACCCCCCCTCCTATCCACTGCAAGTTTGCGCGATTATTATTTTTAGCTCCCGTATTACCGCGTCCTACGGGGCGTAAACTTTGATCTGACTGCTTCCCTTCGTCCCTGTGTGGAAATACGTAATTAGAGGCGGATAATATGGAGACAGTATTTGCCCGCAGCAATGATGCGTGCATATTTCACACATTATCTTATTATACATATAGTACAGGAATTGGAATAATAGGGACGCTCCATAAAAAATAAAAACACTGTAGTTCATTAATAATGCACGCAAAATGCAGTTCAAAAATTTATTCGTTGGAACCGGGAAAGAAAACTTGAGCCAAAAATGCGCATGCATGCCATATACAAGTGGAGGACAATGGCCACTGATAACAATATTCACAATTTGAAAAAATGCCTGCATGAAGATAAAATAAAAAAATAGATCAGAAAAACCTCGCGTCACTTTTTTCAAAGTACTACGCCAAAGCCCACAAAGTTCACAGAGAGCGATCTCATCTGAACAGAATGGGAATCATAAAATCAGATGAGAATCAAAGGGCATTCGCTTTAGCATTTATATGTTTTCCTAATGCTCAGTTAAGCACCATTAAACCGGATTGTTCTTTCAATCCTGGAATGGATTTTAAATAAATGCACCCATCCGCTTTGCAAAGAAATGGAAGTGGGTCAATAGCATATTTCACGTTCCGATAAAGAAATAAAGAATACATCCACCGGAAATTTCAACGGGTGCTGCGAAATACTTTTTTTTCGGTTCAACGGCCATCTGTGGTTCAGTGTGCGGGAGCCAAATTCGATAGCCTAGGGTGGAATGAGGACAGTAGAAAAGTGGGTAACGTTGACTAAAAAAAGAGGCAACAATACGTGGTAAACGGATTAGGGGCGATGACGTTAGTTAAAAGTTTATTTCATCCTTGACGAGCCTCATCATCCCAGTGATCAAAAGCCGTTTACTAGACGAGTCGGTAAAATGAACGAAAAAATTACTCAAAAAAGTCCACAAAGAGGGAGTACAAGTTGGGAAATTTTGTCCGGGGATAAACCATATGAAAAATTAATCAGGGAACATAATGCGTGTGACTCAATTCCAGGGAAACATAATCAAGTTGAGACGTCCATTAATCCTGCCGGAACGTAATTTTGCCGGGGAGCACAGCGGGACATAAAAAAATCATCCCATCCTGGACAGGATCGACGGGGCGGTGGCCTCTTTTTTTTTAACCGCGGGACGGCCGGGGCAAGAAGCGACGCAGAAGGGAAGTAAGGCAGAAGGAGCAATGGAGGGAAAGAAGGAGAAATGCTCAGGATACTACGATGTACCCTTGGCATAAAATTGGTGGAGACCTCATCAAGTCGATTTTGGGCAATTCAAAACGCAGACCTCACCAATTCATTAACCACAGTCCGAAGCTATGCCTCACTAAACATTAGCCACTCATTTGTGCATCTTTTTTTCAACCGAGTTCCTTTGTCAACCTGTATAAATGTATTATATATACTTTCTGATGATCACATTTTGTAATGCTTAACGATTAATAAAGGATATATTTGATAATGATAATAAAATGATGAAATTTCTCAGCTTGGTGTAATGGATGGAGTACTAATTTCCCATTCCTAGTGATCGGGTTAAGATCCCGGATGAGGTTACAATTTTTTATTGAAACCCGATCCGTAACTGAACACATTGTGGTGAAAGCTTTCAGTGTCGCACTCCACCCGTGGAATAGAACAGTAAGTTGAGGACCTCTTCGGCGCCCCGTTTGAAAAATGGCCTAACGCCAGCACTTAGTCTCTTTCTACCCTTCCTCCCATTTCCCAAGTAACCCTTTCCTCAATTACTGAACCACAATTTCTCGATACCGCTAATTAACTCAGCCGTTGCCAGTCTCCTCAGATAGCAATCCATTAATTAGACAGGGACGTAATGTAGATTTCCAGTAAATGCTATTTTTCTTGGCTCTAAAAAAATTTTGTTAAAGTGTCCTCAGAAAATTATTCAATATACTAAAATTTTCCGGAATAGACGACTATGTAATTTCCTTGATCGGAGAATTACTAAGCGATCCTCTTCTAAACCATCCATCATTTTCTCTCTTCTTCTTCCTCGTTTACCCTTCCCTTCCCCCATTCCTTCTAATAACTCCATCAAACAATCTCTTCTTAATATATGCCCCAGCCAGTTTTGCCTCCTAGTTTTAATTGTCATTATCAGTCCTCCATCTTCCGCCACTCTGGCCAATACCTCTTCATTTCTCACTCTGTCTGCCCAACTAATATTCGACATTCTTCTCCATATCCATATCTCCAATGCCTCAACCCGTTTTATATCCTTTTTCAAAGCCGTCCATGTCTCACAACCATACGGCAAGACCCTCCATGCATAACACTGTGCCAACCTTTAATTACCCAATTAGAGAATGTGGTATCTGGAAAAATACCCCGGAGTGAAACTAATTATCCCTCGTGGAGGAAATATATTTGAGAAATAACTGATCAACCAAGTCGCAAACTGACATTTGTTAAAAGAGTGCTTAGAGTGTGCAAGTCAGTCAGAGAAATCAGCTACTTCTCCATCGTAAGACCCCACTTGGAATATGCTTCCAGTGTTTGGGATCCTCATGAGAAAACACGAGCAGAAACGATAAGCAAGACACGTGAAAAGCCGATATGATAGTCTCATTAGCGTTACTTATATCTTACAGAAACTAGGATGGGAATCGCTTTCAGTCCGCCGATTGAAAACTAGACTTTTTTTTAAGCAAATAAAAACCCAATTTATTTTTCGACGATGTTATCAATATCTTACGAACCCCAACATACAACGGTACGCCAGATTGCGAATAAAATACGGGAAACAGATTGCAGAAATGACAGGCTTAAAATGCAGGTTTTCTCGCAAAAGGTTGGATAGCTGATAAATTGATGTGCTCTCACATGCATGTTTTTCAATCTGCCGTGTAGTACTAACACCATCTTTTGGATATTCCCTGAATGACTCTTCTATCACGTTTGCGTGGTTGCATTTTAGATTAATTTATTAGTTTCTGTAGAATTTGTAGCACACCTTTAGTGTGGTGCTAGCAGGTGATAGTAATAATATATACTGTAGTGCACGTTGGTGATAAGTAACCCCCTAACGAACACCCTTGAGGTGACTTGCATGGTAATATGTTCATGTGATAAAAAAAACTCTTACCAAGAAATAATTTTAATATAAAATTGGCGGACAAGGAAAAAACGCGGAGGTAATTCATGAATTCACACCAATGAAGAAATGTCTCAATAAGAGAAAGAAACTTTATGGGATTAATGGGTAATAAAAAAACTATTTAATTTGTATGTATTTTATCGCTATGAAAAGATTAATGCCTCTCACTCAAGTAGAATTCAGCACTTTCCCAGTATTCCCTGGAAACCTGTCTTGGGGAGAATCCATGAGACCAGAAAAAAGTGAAAAGCATCCAACCCATCAGAGGACACCTAGACCAGGGTCATATATGCTGTCCCACATACCGGTACCTAAACTGGCCGAACTTTTATTCACTAGCTTCACCCCAGAAGATGGTGGACGACGCAGGCAACAATTCGTCGCGTCGGTAGCTACGCGGAACGCTCCTAGATAATACTGTCTCAAGAGACTGCGAAGCCAAAGTGCCAAACACATAAGTGAGAATGAATGAAAAATTGGAGAGGAGAACTATCGCGGAGTAAGCTTTTATCTGGAGGAAAGGGAACTTAACTTAAAGATCTATGGGACTTAAATACATGGCATTAAGGCTAAAGAAATCATCTCGGGCCTTCCATTAGGTAAGATATTTCATTGCTGACGTTCCGATTGCTGTCTCGACCGTCGTCTTCATGGCCATAAGGTATTCAAAACATCAGGTTCCGGGATCAGGGGTATTGCCCTCATGGCTATTAGTAGAAGCACTTATCGAAACATCGGCAACCAAATATCTTAACCTCCTGATGGACCAAATAAGACAACTAACCCCGTACGCCGGTTAAATAAAACCAAATCCTACGTGGTAATAATGACTTGCGGGTAGAATAAACAATAAAATGGGCCCTTCGTTTCAATTTTTCTCTAACGTATAATTGATGATTTAGAACCATCATTTTTCCTCAACTTATTTGAAAATTGTCGAAAATTATGGAAAAATGGTTAACAACCACATTTCCCAAATCGCTGCGATTTGTGTAGACGTTTCATTCTGACCTGGCCTGGGGCCAGATATTCCCTCTTTATGACCGGCTTTTATGGGTATTGAAATTCACCATTCTCGGTTGATTCTTGGTTCTGAAGGCTGGCTACCCAACTTTGGTTTTAGTGGATTCTGGCATTAAACAGACAATTGGCAAGATACTAATGTATCCTTCTTGGGTTTTCCACCAGGTTAGGTAATGGTTGACCGACGATTCAATGGCTACCTCCGCCATCGACTTAAGGCGATGGTGGACGGAATACGGCGGATCAGGATTAGGCCCTGAGGACGATGGCGGAGGTAGCCATCGAAACGTCGGCCAACGATTACCTAACCCGGTGGTCAACTCGAGAAGACTTTATTGGTATCATTTTGAAACAGAAACAACAATTTCACTATTCCACAAGGTATTTTGATACGTACGACGCGTTTCAACTCACAGAGTCATCATCACGGACCTTTGGTTTGCCGGACAAATGCGCTTTTCCGGTCAAGGCCGAATTTTTCTCACGGCAATTTCATCAAAATTTCACCATCTATGTTTGAATATTTTCAAATGGCTAAGCACGGCAAAGTGCCGGTGAAGGATACTGTCGCTTGGTGGTGGCTTCCTTGAAGCCCTCTTCTCCTTTGCGTTGCCATCTTTGATGGACCGCAAGGGCTTAAGATCAAGTTCCATTGTATCCACCAAAATTGCCATGAGAATGAGGAAGCTTGGATATCGTAGTGGTCTGCGCATTGGTCCGGCATGGTTCGATTCTCGGTCCAGGCCAAATTTTTCTCATGGCAATGTCATCAAAATGGAGAAAGGATCAGCATGTCGAGCATGTTCTACGAACAAACGCCAGGTTCACTCTTGTGGAGGAAACAGAGACTTTTCCGTGAAAGAATACGGTAGGGCGTAATCTAATACAGATACGGTAACTAGGGCTTTAAAAAGCAGGAGCGTGTGAGGAGGAGAATAGAAAAGAGCGAAACGGGAAGGGAAGTTGCCAAGGGAGAAAAAAGGACGACGAAGAATGAGGAGGGGGTTCAAGAGGGTAAAAATAGGCGTAGAACGGGGGACGGGAGAAGCGAGGAGACGGGCTGTGCGAAAAGGGAAAGGGTGTAGGGCGGAAGAAAGATGATGATTGGCCGATTCAGACACGAAGTCGCGGGCGGAGGGGAGGGAGGGTAAGAGAAATAGGTGGAGAGATTGGGAGAAGGGAGGATGGAGGTTAAGCGAGGGGTGAGGGTTGATCTTCCAATGGGGCGGGAATGGGCAGATCGGATGAGGGGGGAGATATATAGCACGGGCATGGGCATCTCAAAGATAGGGACAGAGGAGGGTGCCGTTTCCGAAAGGGCGGATCGGGTGATGGCGGGGGTTGCCAGCGCTGGGATGGAGCCTTGGAGAGGCTAGGAGTCACGAAACGAGAGTTTGCTAGCCGCGGCAAAATATCGGTAATGCGGAGAGGCTCCCGGTATTGTTGAGTGAGAGTGGGTCCCTGCGAGAATCAAAATTACTTAATAGCTCGGCATAGTGTATATTCCGTATCGGAGAACTTGATAAAATGCATAGCATTGCACATACCGCGGTGTCTTATACCAAATGCTCATACAGCATTGTATTAGACATTTCTCATACGTTATACAATGCAGAATAGACAGCATAAAGTAGCGAAATATAGGCCGTAGTATGCAGCATATTAAAGAGAAAAAGTCAAATTGCACGTATCACATGAGTAATATATAATTACACCAGCTGATTTTCATGACGCATTATGCAATGCGAGTAGTATTTCATCGATATAATTAAGGTAAGATTAAGGAAATGGACTTCAGAACCGAAAGATTTAGAATACCATTTTTTACTTTCAATGAAGGACCATAATTATTGCGATCGATCAGTTATACGATTCATTATCGTCACTAAATAAAGTATGCTTGAGCTAAATATTATAACGTTATCATTAACTATTCAACCCGCTTGAAATTTTCGGAATGATATAGTACCTTGTAGTACTATTTATCAATCGCATTAACACTTCCAACCATTAGTTGTATCATAACTAGTTCTTATGGTAGCATGCTCGCCTACGTAGCACTCGCCGAGTTTTTGGTCTGACTGCGCATTATTATCCTGACTGCTGTTAGCGGCCGGGTGAAAGTGCGCGGCTCTGATTTGAACTGGGATGAGTGCTGCGTGCCTGGTAACGAAATACCCCGTGCCATACACCCTAGTGGTGGCTTGTGCGGTATTCGGTGGATGAGATTTATGTATCGCACATATAGTAATTAGTTGGCTGGCTGAAGGGGGGCGGGATGAAGACTGAGAGGCAATTTCAGCTGTTGAGGAGAGGTGGGTAGAGGATGGGTTATGTGAGAAATGCGAGCAAGGTTTGACAAGAACCAGATGCTGACAACAGTAAACTCTTCACGAAAGGCGTCGAGGGGTCCCGCGGTTTTAGAACCTGTCTGAGGAACAGAGTAGTGCACTGGGAAAACTCTTCATACGGAACTCAAGTAGAGATTCCAACGGAACCCAAGTACAAAAATGTACACCGCTGCCGAGATTCGTCCCCGGACTGCCGGTGCGGGAAGCCAATACGGTAGCAAACACAATGCATTGAGTTACGTCGTGATGAAATGCCGTATATTAAGCACAATCAAAACCGCGATGCGGTATCTCCTGTCTTTTGCGAATCGAAGCCAATCCATCACATGCCTTCAGATATGGAGAGAGGATGAACACTACCACAATGTTCTAAAAGAAGTCGTGAAACCAAGCGTTGGGGGCAGAAATTTGTTACATCTGATGACGGTGGGAGAGTATTGTGGTCAGGATTTAAAAATAGTATGCATGGCAGTAAAGAAGTAGGCTAAATCGCCAATGAGAGGGTTAAAATGATAGTAAGAAAATAGTCGGATCGAAGGAGGTGAAATGCGTGTAATCAAATAGAAGTATAAGTATAGGCTACAATAAAAATTGAGCTCCACGAAATACACTCCTAAAATACATGTCCCCATTTCATCTCCAAAAAACTTACACCTTTACACGGCTGGTGGCCATACGCCCATGCGGCAGCTCGTAGAGTATTATGTAGATGTAGACTATAGATGATTCTATGCATTGAAGGTGGCTTGCACGGTACTTCGTAGACGTAGGTTTACGTCAGAGGGAGGGGTGAGGGGGCGAGTACGCGGAGGCGAGTGAGTGAGCAAGGGGTTTGATGGTGACAAGAGCAGCGTCGGGGAAAAATGGCGAAAAAAAAATATCCCCCGCCGCCGGCTTAAGGGAAGATGAACTCGGGGAGTGAGGGACGGGAGGCAGAGGGGTAGTGAAGGGCGTTGGGAACGATTTAGTGGATCCGAAGGGACGAGAGGACGGGCGGGCGGGGGTGGAAGGGCCAACGTCGGCACACCGGGAAAGTGATCCTCCAGGGTGGTACATATCTAGGGACGGACACGCAGACGGTCAAAAAAGAAAGGAAACTATTCCCACTGCCTAAGTTGAGTTCATGCATCCAAATCTCAGACATTCTTTCACTTCCTACACGGACTTGATTCATTTGGAAATCAACACGTGATTTCGTTCTCTGTAGGTCATTAAAAACTTCAATTTTCAGATTAATGGTAAAAAATAGTAGAAGTTCTCACTCAAAGAGAAAATTGAGAATGTAAGTAACGTCAGCAAAAGTAAAATTCGACAGAGTAATTTCCTATATCGAGAAAATTACGATAGCTAAGAATATGAGTAAAAGTCATCAATTTACTTATAAATAATACTCCTTATACACCATCTTGAAAGACATGTACGTCATCAATACGCTACATTTTTCGCCCGATACAGCCAAATATCATTTCTGTCTTTTGAGATTACTCGTTCTCTAAATATTACGATTATAAGTTTTTTACTCGTATTTTTTTGGAGGACAATCGATTATGCGTCGTTTTTTAGGATAAAAGTAGTCAAGTGTAGGGTTATGCATAATAATATTTAGGATTTTGATGTGAATTACCATTTTGTCTATTCTAATTTAATATCAATGAACTTTTACATTAATAAAGTGTTAAAAAATGTTATGTTGCAGAATATGGATTCCTTATCCCTCTTTTTACACATTATTGAGGGAGTTCAGTATTATTAAGTGAAAACTATTTAGGGCTTCTAAGTAAGAGTCTGAAACGTCCTCTCTGTAGCCATACACGTTCATGATTCCTAGGATAAACAAGAAAAGTCACTATCGAATTTTGTGAAATTATCCAAAAGGGCTGCATATGAAATGCCGATCAATCGAATATTCAAAATCTAATCAGACCACTGCAAGTTTCGGCTATTCTATGCAACGTTGTAAGGGGAATATTTGCGGATAGGCATAATAAACCATACTTAAATGAAGTTGCTGATAAATATATGTCTCCAAAAGCCTGCATTGCATATGATATCTCGGTATTTTCTATTCGTATATTTTTCCTACGAAGACAGTGTGACATACTTGTAAGCGTCTTTAAAGCATTCCCGACAAGATTGCAAACGGTAGTTTCCTTGAGCGAAAAGTTTGCTTATCCCTCGTGATCGCTTTCTTTACAATGGCTCCACCGCTTCAGAGCAACCGTGTACAGCCTAGGGCGTTTAATCCGAGAATCGGATATGTGCCCACGCGTTCACAAGCGGGGAACTCCTTCGGTCCTTGAAACAAAGTTCTTTCCGTGGAGAACGTGGCTAAAGAGCGAGGCAGAGGAAGTAAATAGGGGCGCCGAAATGAAGACGGGAATCGGTACTTGGAACCGGTAAAATACGAAGAACAGGCGCGAGCAAATGGAAGGAAAGGGAGTGGAGGAGGAGGGAGGAGAAGTGAGTTGCTGAAGGAAGATATTAAAGGAGGGAGGAATGGAAGGGTGGAATGGCGGCCAAGGAAAGGGAGTTGAAAACACATGAAGATAGGAACACCTAAAATTAAGCTCAGGTCCCGTGCCGTAAGTTTCCTTGAGATAATTCTCTTTCACTACCAGTGAGAATCATTACCTATGAAAACCAAGGGTAGAATTCTCCAATAAAATTAAGAGGGCCATAAAAAAGAAAAAAAAAGATATTTTCCGAAAAAATAAAAGGCCGTAAAGAAGCAATGAAGCAATGAATTAGCCTAAATGACTGCTAAAGGAGCTTATTCAACCTTTTCTAAGCATTATGACGAGTGACCAAAGCGCAAATTGGTTTGTACAGATATCTAAAAGTGTAATTGAATGGTAGGCTCTTTTTCTCCTAAGTTTGGTGGCTACAAGAATAGAAGTTGTGCAAAATGTTAGAGATTTCTCTTCCATGATTTAATGATACTAGATTTCAAAATTCTATTTCTAACATTCGATTCTTAAAATAAGAAGCAGTTGGGTTAATATCAGCATCTATTATAGAAATTTAAGGAAAACATTGTAGCTGTCAACTCAAACTCTGTGTATTCTTGTGCGACTTCAAGGTAATTCAATAATGAAAAAATCCGTAGGCACTTCTCCACAGAATTGCCCATGTTTTACGACTTGTTTAAACACATACCCTAAGATCTCATTGGAGGATGGCACCTATTTGTTGAAATAAGTGTACCTAAAAATTCGGCGAAAAAATAAGTAGTATTCATTGACTGCAAACATTCTTTGCAAATGACCTATTCACAGGTGCAATCCTCGATAGAGGAAAATAATTAATTAATAGGCCCAGCAGTACACCCGAAATATCACACCAGCACACTCTTTTTTTCGCATTTCGGCTAACCTCATTGTTCATTTTCGAATATTCACTTCCCTTATGCATTTTAATGCTTATATCAATCAGGAATAAGGAAACCCAGCGCTACGTGAAGGGAGGAATTAAACCAATTAAAATAAAGAATTACCGTCGCCATTCTTTTGGCAGATATCCCTAGTGATTCAATTTTGGTAAAAAAACCTCACTGATCGTTTTACTCGAGGCTGATTTTGAACATGCCTTTCACCTCTGACCTCCCAATGATTGCAGCAGCAGTAAAAAGTAACTTGTAAATAAAAAAATGCTGGGATTTCAATGGTGTCCTAGGAATTCTTCTCGTCATACAACATGAATTAGCATGAGAGATGTATTGTAGAAGGTAGCTTTTTTAAGGGCTTATCTCAGCTCAGAGGAAAGACAAAGGTGATGCCAGTAAACTGTGAAAATTATACGAGTGTAAAAATAAATGAAGTTGTAATAGGAAAACTTAAAAGCTTCCGGTACCTAGGAACGATGGTGACAGACTACTGGAGAAGTATTGCAGAAATAAAAGCAAGGATAGCAATGGCAAAAGAGGCCTTCAGCCAGAAGAAAAACTTGCTATGCAATAAAAGCCTGGATCTGGAGCTGAGAGAGAGACTAGCTAAATGTTATTTATTGAGCGTTTTCATGTAAGGATGTGAAGCGTGGACATTAAGTAAGAGGGAAAAGAATAGAATAGAAGCTTATGAAATGTGGGTGTGGAGAAGGATGAAAAAAGTAAGATGGGTAGATAACATGAGAAATTAAGAGGTTTTGAGCAAAGTAAAAGAAGGAAGATCGCTCCTAAAGGAAATAAGGAAAAGAAAAGGAAACTGGTTGGGCCATGTGATGAGAGGGAAAGTATCATAACTGTGGAACTTGAGGGTTCAATTGAAGGAAAGAAAAAGAGAGGAAGGAGAAGAATTAAATTGGTGGATCGGGTGAAGAACATCAGCTATGATGAAGCAAAGAAGGAAGCTCGGGACAGAAAAGGATGGAGACAGCAGTGGCGTACGGGACCTGCCAGCAGGCAGAACACCAGATGATGATGATCTCTGCTATGAGACATGATCCTTTCAAAGAGGTTGATAGAGCATATGAGCTGGCGTGTGAACGTGGTAGTACTGCAGAATAGCGAATATAAGTCACCGGGATTTTAGAGGTACCATTTCCCGCCCTACTACAAGCACAATGGATGCTCTTCATATCACTGATCACTGTAAAAGTAGCTGTGACGAGTTTTGCCACTCTGTATATGGAGAGTTCATAGTTTATGTATGTCATTGCGAGTTGCCAACTCGCGTAACTCGATAGTGCATGGATTCTGTCTAGTGGCGATGTCATTCAAACTAAACATAAGCTCCACTTTTGATGAAATACTAATTAAAATTGTTGCAATATTTTGTTCTGTTTCTCCGTAAGTTAAAATGCAAAAAACACAATAGCTCAAAGTAAAATTAAAAGACGCTTTACGTCAAATTGCCGGACGATAATAAACACACACATATAGCATACTAATATTCACTCTGAAAAGTATAGACACATACTGAAATGTTTGCACAGGATAGACAAAAAGTTTAGATCATTCATAGGTTCAAAACGTTATAATCATCCTCAGGTACAGTACTCTGGGCTCTTCTCATCTACTTAATTGGATAAAGTAATGTTTCAAAACTTGACACGCTTATTGTTATCCATTTTGCTTGCATTAAGACAAATGTCTCAGTCAATGCCAGTGTCACTAAAATCTACCTTTTCCTATTTCATTAACACTGACACTCCCAGCTGCCGAGCCAACTCGCAAAGGGATTATCTATTTTGAGAAAGGAATCCTAAAATAAACCTAAAGAAATTTGAAAAAAGAAGTCTTGATGGTAAAGAAAAAAGCAGCATAAGCCGTAAAATGGACAGTTATGTTTCCTTATCTTCACACACAACCCTACTTCGATCTCCTTAATGTAGTCGACGGCATGGGCCTAGAGCGGGTGAAATTAAGGGGCCCGAGTCCAGTATTAAAGGTGAGAAAATGTGTCGAAAGTCAGCTGATTAATTTTTTTAAAGCCCCCAAAGCCATCTTAATACCAGCGTTGCTCCCCCACGAAAGAGTTAATGAGATTCGACGAGGAATATGATTAATTCGATTAAGGGAAATCCCTACCACTCATTTTTTTAGGGGAAGGAATTGAAAGTTTGCTTCGGCATTTTTACGGTGGATCCAGAAGATAAATTTGAGGTAATTACAGCAATTTAGAGGGATAATGTGATAAAAGAGATTACCGCAAATTATCTCGGACTTAAAAATTGTACATTGCAAATATGAGAAGTTGCAACTTGTCCATGTCATTTTATTCTTTTCTCACCAAGAATTACTGCACCTAGTTCTTGTCACGGAAACCCTTGGCAGAAGAATACCTTCTTAAATATGTAAGTAAGAAACCTCTGCATCAAAAAAGCAAAAAAGGTTAATAAAAAATGATTGATGCTCCATGCACAAAAATATGACACAACTTCCATATGAAAAATACTTCCGTATTTCTATTTTTATTCTTCGTATCCTTGTTTAGTCGTTCATTTCTTTCAAGTTTCCCATCCACCCAACTTTTTAATTCTGAGAACCTCTGAAATTCAGCGTTCTTTTGCTGCAGAAATCAAAGTTTGAGGATAAAAAACAGAAACCTCTCGATACCAAGAGAACTAAGGTCTCAAACGCACTGCTAAAAAAACACATAAATTATCAGGCGCTAGATAAAAGGAGAATTGAGACAAAAACTGAAGAGCAGCGCAAAAGTGACGAGAATGATTTCAATAGAAGGGAATAAAACGCAAGGAAAATATAAAATAAAACATTTAGATATGGTTTTTAGAACAGACGCAGCCATGAAAAAATCACAGATAGAAAAGGAAAACATTAAACAAAACGCGAGAGAGCACCCAGTCCCTTTGTACGGCTTTATCGTCATTTTTCGGGAACATTGGGAGACCTAACTAGGCGGTGATCTTCATTCATTAATCAATCCGTTTAACACCCAGCGACAGAAACGGGTGGAAGTTCGAATACCGTGGGAGAACAAAACCAACCAAACACTGTTTTGGAGATAAAAAAGATAAATGGAAATATTTTTAATAGAACAACAAGGTAGACGAGGTAATGAAGTTATGATTGGTTAGATATAGAAATAATTTAGGAAAAAATAGAAAAAAGAAAAAATAGTAAATAAAAGAAACCGCAAAAAATTAAGTAAACCAATGTTAAAATTAAGATATTCTACCAATATCATTTGAGACTGCGCCGATTATTCGAGATACGATTTAAACGAATTTCAGATTACGTGTAATTAATTTAAATCAGACTTTATTATCATATATTTTCAGGAGGTTGAAAAGTTAAAGCAACGAGGATGATTACAAACAAACGATCTAATAAGAACAAATACCAGTGAATTACTATTTTGGAAGTTTTAAGAGGGTATTAAATAGCATCGCTTGATCACAAGTCCTTTCATTAAACACTTTCCCTGGCATAAAACCTGATTACGCCGATTAGGGACAAAAGAAACCATTCTCTTTGGCCTAGCAGGGAAAAATAATTGAGAATTTCCAACTTTGAATTTGTTACGTTAAATAATTTTAATTATACTATATTTTATAAAAATATTGGTCTAATTAAGTCCCTTTTTTAAATCCCTATGACTTCCGTGAAAAACGTACGATAGTAATGGGGATAAACTATCTGTCGGCCCATTCACATAATTGGCCATCGTAATGCTTAGAGAAGAATTCCTCTTATCATAGTCTCAACTCTCTGAAAACAGTATCGTGGCAACGGTTACACAAACATTGATTGTGACAGCGGTGAAAGTAATTAATTCTATGGCAGATCCGAAGGAACCATACCTTCGAAGAGGCAATTTAACTGGTAGGAGGAAAGGAAAGTTCCAGAAAACTCATCTCACTTGGTGTAATCGAAACTGAACCAACGCCCTCTCGAATAGGAAACTAGCTGCAGAAAGAGATGAGAAAAGAATTGATTATTTGAATTTGAGGGATGAGGGAACGAGTGATTAGAAATGGATGGTGGCTATAGGAGTGAAATAATGGAACGCGGAGAAGTAGAAGGTAAAGAAAGAAGAGCAAGGGATAGAGAAATGAAAGGAGCATTGCTGAGGAAAATGTGGAAGATAATATGAAAGCAGACCGAAATGGTAAAGTGAAACACGTATTTCTCGCCCAATCTTGGTAGGACGAATGGGCCCGTTGGATATCAGCCAATCAGGGACGTTCCCCCGTGAAGGCTCAAAAGGAGTGGCATAGGGAATGGCTCGGAGTTCTGTGATGGTGGAGGGGACGCAGCCAGTGAGCACATGCGAGTGAGCAAAGAGAAGAAGTGAGGATTAAATACGAGCGGACGGGGTGGCGGCGTGACATACAAGGTTTCTAAAGGAAGGATTTTTCACTCGGGGAAACAGAGGACTAGAGAGGGACTGAAAACTTCAGAGAATTGGCTGAAATGAGACAAGAGAGGGGTATACAAACAATTTTCTCTCCATAGGAAATCCGAAGCCGTATCAACGAACACTGTTTGCGTTGGAGCCGTAGAAAAATAAATGAAACACGCAGGGCATTTTGTCTTGCTCAATAGATTTGAGAGGATCTTTAACTGTAGTAAAACTCTTTCATTAGAAAAAATTAACAAATTATAATAACACCTATTTGAAATAATGTTAGATTGGTATACATTTAATTCCCCAAATGCCCGAAGCCCTAAATTAAACTGCAAGACGGTATACAAAAGCTGTCATACGTAAACTTTTGCATAGATTTTCAAATTAATGTCTCTTTTTTGTTTCATGCATAGTGTACAGACATAGTGTACATGCATAGTGGACAGAAATATAAAATTGTATGACCCAAGTACTGTAACGGCACCCTTCCACTCCAATATATCGTGCGATTGATTGCCAACTAAATCATTAGGTTTAAAACGTTCTAGTTTTTCGGGAAACCGTTTTGCTACAAACTCGCACAAACACTGCTACACAAGCATTTACATTCTTTTGTTTGCAGTTATATGTATAGAGAGATCCATAAAAGTCCCTCTCTAACGTGACTACACCCAGAGACCGAGTGAACTCGTAAGGAGTATATTATATAAACAACTAAAATGGAATATCCCAATAAGAAAATTGATGAATAAATGCACTCGCTAGATAAAATAGAACTAGAAAAGAGAGAAAATTCAGGTAACAGAAGGATTTATAACATCACAGGGAATACTGGAAGATAAACGTGCCTTTTCTGCTGAACAAGTATTACGAATATAAGACATAGTTTCTGGCTTCACCTGAAAGCCGGATACTGTCGAATACTGGAAGAGTTGTCCCAAATATCTAAGAATTGAATAAATTATGATGACAAATCAGCTTCAGAGTTATGAAAACTCACCGAGAAAGAGTCAAAAACTTTCATTAACGGAGCAACTTTTCTTACGGAAACTCAACTACTAAACACGGTACCAATATTTGAATATCATTATCAATACAGAGTGCACCAAATGTAAATTCTAGATACCATCGGTGGATATAAAGCAGTTCATTGCATATCACTTATCTGGGTTATCATACTTTGAAGTCATAAATCTCTTACGTCAGACAAATTCCTCTAGAAAACAGCCTTCAGTTACCGAAGTGCGTCATTAGATAGGCAGTCTTTCTCCTGTTTGCGTAAACGAGGAGGAGTTTCTTTTCTGCCAGTTTCTATTCCACTCGCCGCAGAGAAGTGGTGGATGTGTGGATGGCTCGGGTGCGGTGAAGAGAAATGATCATTTTGAAGCCACTAATCGATGCAAGAGGGAATACATTTTCCTGGGAAAACTTAACGAATGAACACTTAAACTGTCATCTGCATTCAAGCAAGATGCAATAGGGTGATAAGCGAGGGAGTTTCAAAGTTAGATTTACCGGAGCATTTTGATGGGAATGCGAGCCGTGAAATTGAATCACGATGTGCCAAAGCCAATTACACTCATCGCCACACATCTCCCTCCTCTCTTCAATGTAGAGTACTGTTAATTAACCCTAATACTATCTTATTACATCTTGAACTCGTGTGTTCAATGATATGATGTACATTAGAAGCTAAGCCTATCAATGTAATTCGCGCAGTACAGTGAGTAGACATGGAATCTCAAAGAGGCTAATTAGTATCCTTCAAGAGAAACGTTGGTAATAATTGGCATTTATCATTTACGTATATCCAGTGTCGAAATTTCCTTTTAATGGTAACTAGTAGCACAAAATCAATCGTTAAATATCGGAATTTGAGTTAGAAATATTCATAATAACTGTCCACCTTACATCAATTGAAAGATATGCCTTTCATTTCCCTCAAACATTTACAATTGTAGTCTGGTTGCGTAAGATGTCATAGAAGCATAAATATTGCTTGAGGCGACATCTATTTTTGCCCTTGTTCTACACAAAGCTCTGGAACTTAATATCTATAACGGCAGGTTTTTATACAGCATCATGGAATATATATATTCGTAAAATTTGTACCCCAAAACGTTTTACGCCATCAAGTTATAGATATTAAGAAATCACGCTTGTCCTGATGAATACAAGAAGAAACAATTTGGATCAAAAGTCACCAAACTTTTTTCGAAAAATTCATGATGTCACTCAAGCAGCAATTTATTTTCCAAATCCCGTCTTCACCTTTCGAGTTCAAATAACAATCTACAAATAAATTGAAATTTCCTTTTCTTTTTCAGTCAAAGGGTATAAACTAATTTTCCACAGTCAAAGACCGCAAGTGACTTCTGGTACAGATTCAATTCATTGTATGGAGAAAATTTTAAATAAGAAAAACAATAAACTATATTTGACTCTATGCACAACTGTTAATATCACTATTATAAATAGCAGTAAATATATTAAATTTAAAGCTTAAACAACTCACAAACGGAAGAGTAAGATGTAATGGGCACAATTCATTCACGTCTCAGATAGTCCCCTTTGCTAGTCCCCAGATAGTCTGCTTTGTAGTGGAAAAATAACTGACAGAAGGGTTCAAAACTCAAACACGTAAATAAGCCTGGACCATCGTAACACGAGGAGCCTATGGGCCAGGATGAATATAAAATTACGAGGGCGGTAAATCTAATTTTCGCTGGATGAGGGGGGTTGAAAGGGGCGGGTTAGGAAGAGGAAATACATATGCATAATATTTCCACATATGTACAGCGTTAAAAAAATGGGGCTGGGAGTGCGTGTTTCCGTAAAACCTTAAAGCCAAACCTCTCCGAGGAAAACTAAGTGCCGCCGTAAATGAAGCAAGGCAATCAAAAATAAAAACAACTCTCCTTCCCGCACCATTTTCTGTTATTTGCCGAACCCTTTATGGAGCGAGCGCTCCGCTCCGGCATCTCGTTGCTACGCGAGACAACCCCCACCACTACCAACCTCGCGCGAAGCCTCAAGAGGCGTCGTTTCGCGGATCTCAAGAGAAGGAAGCCCCCGCGGCAGATGTATTCAAGAGGCTTTATACATCCTCCAGAGTTGGGAATAAAAAACCGCGAGGGAGGAAAATAACAAATGGTTTCGGGAGTGCGAAATTATTTCAGGAGTTTTGAAATACGAGAGAGCCGACGCCGGCCCAATAAAAGTAAGGGCGTATAGTAAATCTTTTTGCGCCAAAATTAAACACACCACAAGTGTTGCGCTCTCTGTGGCTAGCAGAAATGGTGAAAGGTGCAAGAGTTGAAAAATTTGTTTCACTTCCAAGGGGCTATTCAACGTAATAAACATGCTCCGCGCAGTCTTTCCCTCGGTGTACCACATTCGGCATCCTGGTATGCGTAAACTTCTTTATATGTGGACTTAATATTATGCAAGTTTATTTTTATATCACTCAATACATTCTCAGGGCATAACTAAAAATGTTATTGGAAAATAAAAAAACAGTATATAAGCTGTAAATAGAATAATATTAAATACGTTAAAAAAGCTATGGAATGAAGCAAGTAACACAGAAGTTAAAAAAAGAACATTGATAATAATTATTACAATTTGATCATTCACTTTCCGGCGACGGCATTACACAAAGCGAAGATAAAATATGTCATAGTATGGAAGAATGTATCGTCTCCGAAATGGAGAAAATAACACAACACAGCAGGACATAACTAGATTAGCTATGCTGCTAATCAAACTTTAAGGGTGTTAGCCAAAAGCCAGAGGCTTTAGCATAAACATTTGTCTTAGGACAAATGGTTAAAGAATCGCACCGCATATTGCAAATTTTGAAAAATCGGGTTTTATAAAATAAAGTGCCAACCTCTCAGTAATCAAAAATATCAGGTTAAGTTCTTTGCTACTTACTCTTCTTGCCCAAAAATTCTTGTGGAAAAGTTCAATCAATTGGTGGCCATTATAAATTACATTTATTTCGGCAGTTGTGCCCAAAATTATGCGGAATATATGGTATCGTCTAAAATAATATTTCACAAGCTCTATGATCTGTATACAAAAATTCAAGCTTTTTTTCTAATTCTCTGAGGAAGTACGTCGACAGTAAAGCCTGAAGTACTTCAAACACAATATGTGTCAACTGTTCATACATTCACACCGTGCATGCATCGTTATACGAGTTGTTTGTTCATCCAATAATTAGCACGGCCTTAAAAGTCAAGGGTCACTGACAGAATCATAGAAATTATTTAACAATAATATAGGTTGGCAAAAGCAATATTCGCTATATTTACGCAACGTTAATTTTCCAGTGTCTAGCTAAAGATTTGGCGAACATTTACATTATTGACGTGTCCTTTGAAACCCACTTTGTGTTTCGATTAAACCGTCGAAAATATTCTCATTCCCAATTCTTGGGATATAAGCCTATAAATAGTATACGTATATTATTATTGTGTTTTCCCTTCACAATTTTCAACAAGTGTGTTTTGCTAATCAGTTAGGTTATTTGTTCCTATGAATAAGTTTCATTTTTTACATTTTTTCCTACCTTACACCAAGCATGCAAAACCATCGTTTATTATATTTTGAAATTCATAATAGGCAAGTATTAAAGGGAAGTTGATGAGTATTTTTCGTAAAACTCCTCTACAAATTCGAATGCCTCTAAAGAAAAGATGGAGGGGGTCACATTTCAAGCAATTCAGGGCATCCATTGCATAACTTTATTACTTAATAACTAAACATATCCCATATCCCATCACATCTCAATAGAAAACTCGGTATTAGAATATAAAACTCTTAAGGCCTCAACTACTAGCAATACAACCGACTAAAATTATTGAGAGAACTCAATTTTCATCGAATGTAGAGAAAAAATATTAGGCTCTCCAAAAGAGAAAAAATATTCATTAACTATGGTCATAAATCTAAACTTTAATATGAATTATAAATTGCATGTACAGCAGAAGAAAATATAATAATCCATGTTTTAGATATGCTATTTCAAATCGTTGATTGAAAACAAGAATGGTGAAGCATATGGGGAAGTAGGAAAATTCAGCTGCACTAGTCATACCTACTGAATATACATACAGGTCAAACATCTAATAGTAACTCTAGACTTCAGCTGTAAGAAGTCCCTTCATTGCACAGTATAAAAAATAAACGCAGCCTTAAGACTATGTACACTTTATAAATTTCTTTAATAGCACATTAATAGTAACACAAATTTTTACGTAGCGCTGCCTCAAGGTTGTATGTGGACGGCAATAATTGCCAATAAAACTTTGCAGGCAATTTTATGTGTGTATAAATGCGACTAAATGTATGTATAAAGTGTATGTACTAAGTGTATGTGTAAATGCTACTAAATGAGATTGCTCAGTATATGACGTTGAAAATTAGTGGCGGAGAATATATTATTTCAAATGGTATATTTTGAGATGTAAGTACCTTCTAAAAACAAGAGTGTAAGAGGCAATCAATAAAATCAATCCATAATGGAAGCCAAAGATGCTAATTTACCAATTATTGCGGCAACATATGACGATTTTGACATGAAACCATTTAGAAATGACGGGGTTTGTTGATATGAGATCAGCAAACAGTCACAGAAAACTAATCTCTTGATTAACGACTACTGAAGATTAGAGATCATTCTTAAAATTACCACACACGAGTGTTTTCCTTTCGTTTTTTCACATAAAAAGAAAAATATTAAAAAAAAGCATAATGCCAAGCGACCATCATTAACGGATTGTATAAGACAGCAAGCATGATTATTACTATGTCCACATTCTACTTTTAAAACTACCACACCTCCTAGAAGTTTCATTAACGACAAGTTGGAGGTATAAAAACCAGCATTTTAGGGGGGAAAATAATTCGCAAACTTTATCCGGCGTCTATCCCCAAGCCGGGTCTTCGGTAACCTCGCACGGAAACCTTAAGTTTGCCCGCGCACACATACAAACCTACCTCCTCCTCCACCCAACGCCGCCGCATTCAAAATGCATGGATTTTGGAAAACTCCCCGCGCGAGATATTGAGGATTTTAAGCGGCTGCTGAGGACGGCAGAGAAGGGAAGCGAAACGGGAATCGTCCCATTAAACTCCTTTTGCTTACAGAGGTCTCCGCCGTTGAGAGTTTGAGATGCGGGCAAGCAATGGCCACGGCACGGGGCGTGGAGAGGGCCCTGTGAAGCGGGGTGGGAGAAGTAGGCGTGTAAGAACAGAGGAAGAAGGAAGGAAGGAAGTGGTGGTAAAACGAAAGGGGGAAACGGTGTAGGAGTGGGGTGGGGATAGAAAAGGATAGCGGAGCGGGGTGGATCTTTTAAAGGGCGGAGTGAAAGGGCTCCGTGTGTGTTCCATCCCCCTCTTCTGCGATAATCTCCGTCGTTTAAACCTCTACGCTCCCGCTTAAAGCTGTTTGTAAGGGGTTAGCAGAGGCCCGGGCTCGGATGAGATCTTAGCGGGGGGGTGCATAAGGGCAGCCGTTCTCGTGAAGGGAGGAGGGTAGAGGGATGGAGAATAGGAGGGCCTTTTCTGGGTGTGGGAACGGGAGGGTTTAAGGCAAAACGGGTCTGGTGATATCTCTTTGGCAGTCTTGCCAATCTTCTCCTCACGGCCCGTTTAATATTCCGAGACACGACCCCCCCTAACCCAGGCGACCATCCACTCATCCATCCGTCTCATGCATCCATCCCACAAGACCTCTCTCCCACGCCACCAACAAAAGAGCGCGGAAATGCTCCACTCACCCTCCCACCTCTCTCTCTCCTACTCTCTCGCCTTCTTTGCTCCCTATCGCTCTCTCTCTCTCTACCGTTCTCTCTTTTAGCTCCCTCGAATGTTCCAACAATGCGTCGATACACTTATCAAATATTCATCAATGTTTGTCGCTAATTTTTGACGCATGCTTGCCAAATTTGTTCCCCTCAGTTTCGCGAAATTACTGTGTAAAATTACCAAATGGAATATCAAGGTATAACTCTTAAAAATGTAATATTTTTACTATCAGCCGAATACGGCACAAAATTTACAGCACAATTAGCATGCAAACGGACATATCT
Organism: Ceriagrion tenellum; assembly: GCA_963169105.1. NCBI lineage: Eukaryota > Metazoa > Arthropoda > Insecta > Odonata > Coenagrionidae > Ceriagrion > Ceriagrion tenellum. The sequence goes on along the minus strand of OY720639.1, from coordinate 124,716,396 downwards.
CTCTCTTCTCGATGAAATTTCAAATTATAAATGCTCTTCCGTTCATAGTGGTTCAGAATTGGGATTAGGTATTCATCTGCACTGCACATTTTCAAATGATCGACTACTTTCACATCTTTACGTTATACTCATTTTATATCTATACAAATTTTCTCTTCGTTTTCCGTCCTCTTCATTGATTTGCATTAATGCACGTACGAGACCCCATTCCGAACCTTTTTAGAGTATCGAAGGAAAAAATATTAAATTCCTAGCCTAGACTAAAAAAAGATATCTCTCTTTCTCTATTGTCTATTAAGCCAAATGTCATTTACACAAGTTCTCCATTTCAATCGCATATATCACAGCCATAGCTAAACGTTCTTGTACATTAGATCATAAGATTCAGTCTGTTAAAGATCACATCGACCACAAATCAGTGGCTCCCTTGATTAATCCAACCACCACATATTGTCAAAATTATTTGTAAACTCTGCCCTTAAACCCTGATAAAGTAACAACATTCATTACGATGAATTACTTGTCTTTTAGGCCTACATTTTTCTTCCATCGAATCACCCTTGTAATTTCGCATAATCTTCATGGTAAACGTCTTTAACGAATGAGCGACAATGTTACGAACTATATATTTTTAAAAAATGTTAAAAATGAAATACTCTGTTCATAAACAAGATTTGGTCATTAAAAGTTACGACAGAAGCCATCACCTAAATAATTAAGTAATATAATGAGATCATAAATACGATATGAATCCATGTTAAATATTGTTTTCTGATGATTATCCTGGCGTATTCCTTTTTAATCAAAAGAATATCTATTCTATTCACGAACTCATTAGCAGAGGTCATCCATAACGAAGGTGTAAAGCTGCAAGTATCTCAGCTGCCCGATCTTATCTTCGCACTACTCAATGGAAAAGTGGTATCCGCTATTTCTTTCCGGATGCTTACAATATATTTTCATACCTACTGCTTGATTCGCTCAATTTATATCCTAATTATGTTTGGATCCTTTTCATATGAGTTCTGGAGATGAAGTAAACTTGGAGACTACTAGTTAAAGTAGGGAAAACTAGGAAATAAAATGGGGACTACTAGTTTAAATCTTATTCTTTAAATTAGTCTGTACCTACATTTTTGCAAGAATGAAATTTAGATTGGCTTCATAAAACGGGAAAAGACTACCTACATTCCTTAGGATTAAAAAATCGTGACACAAGCAATTTGTGTCACAAAATAAATATTTCACTTGCTTCGGTAATTATGGAAGTAGAAATAACTGATTCACCTATAGCATGTTCAAGTGCATCCTTTGATATTCAATATGGTTTTCACTTTGAAATAATCATTGCTCCCTTTTATCTCGGATAATATTATTTATGGAATCTAAAAGTGTTAAATCATATTTTCCCTGCTGGAAACTAAAATATCTACTATGGAACTAAAAAATATATACTATGCGACATTATCATCTGATGAAATGTTATTATACTATTTAATCATTATCACTTTTGTGTTAGCCATCAAACAATAAAACTATAGAATTTTTAATAGAGTAGGTATTACAGTATTGGGTAATAACTACGTGCATACTGTATTTTTGTCAACAGCGTTATCTATAACTATCCCCAAGATGAGTCACTGAACATATCAGCTGATGAAATTCCGTGCACCGATGCGAGGATTAGGGAGGGCCGCCATAATATGCTAAATTTGAACCTGTCTTTTCTCCCCAGCGAGTCCCTCCTTACATACGCTCCCTGCGAACAACCCCAGCCTTCTCTTTTCAACTGTACAAACGCACAGCTTCGCTCCCGCATTGGCCCTCGAAAGATTCGCGAGCGCCAGACTCCGCCAACTCCCGCTCTCACCCGCTCGCCTTCGTATTCCGCACCGCGACTTTGATGAAGGATTTTTCTGGTGGGAGATACCACCATTATTGACACTTCCCGTTCTCATTTCCGCCTCTCTTATTAGAACCAAAAAAGATGAAAAATTTCATAACCCCTCGCCTCTGCAACAAACGCCATTCTCATCACAAGTGATAAGAACCAATATCTTTCACTTCGACACCGTTAAACTTCAACATGTATTTTGGTTATGATAATAAGGTCTCGAAAAGTTATCCTTCCATATTCTTCTTATAATAAAATCCCAGAGCAGTGAGCAGATGTATGAGCATAAATATTCCCAACATATTCTGTCCAATCTATAACTTTAGAAATTTTTAATGCGATGCTATGTTTATCATAACTTATCAAATACAATGCCCAACAACAAAACCAGTCTTCCCAGAACCTCCATATCTCTAACAATGAATACTTCTGTATTCTTAGCTGAATACACTACGCATCTGCATGAAAGCTAAAATGAAACGAAAATTGTCCGATTAAAATGGTTCCTCTTATCACCCAAGGCCTATCTCTGGCAATATGTTGCATGTTGGCAACGGTAAATCTAAGGTATTTCGCATAGTTGTCACTCTTCCTAGAAGCATTTGTTCACTAAATGATAAATGGTGAAGTTTTCTTGACATTTGAAACCAAGAATCATGGCATTCAGCCGTTCTTAAATAATGCCGCTGGGACATGTTTTTTTGACAGTCCACAACAAGGAGATTGACAAAAGTAAATATAAAATAGACCAAATGCGCAAACTTTCTGTGCTTATGGCAGTTATAAGTTCAGTCATTGTTTTCATGAAAAGTGCCGGTTACAGAATTACACTCGTCTGGCATAAAAAAGCAGAGGAATACTTTTTTTACTTTTCAGAAGTGTTTTACTTAGGTAGGTGTAGTAAAACAGTATTAAAAAGCAGAAAAAACTTTTACCGCGTTTTGTTTTCAGCCAAATATAAAAAATGCAATTGTACCACGTCATTAGAGCAGCTCATGACCAGAATAATGTTGATATTTTTAAATCTTTGTAATAATGGCTCAGTTATTCCAGTATCATATCGTTGCCACTCAGCCAGCTCACAATCTAAAAATACCTTTCAAAGATTTCACTCTTTCCTCTTCACCAACTCTTTAGCATTGTGCCAGACAGATACCATTCTGGCAAGCGCGAAATGAATGAACACCAAAATCGATTTAAGCGAATAAAATACGCTCATCTTTCATGTCATGATCGAGGTGCGTGAAAAAAAATTTGACTTTCATTTTCAAAGCGTAAATACCTTATATCTATGTTCATTTCTCATATCCTTTCAATGAGGTGCATATAACCAACATGATAAGTTGTAAAAGTAACGATAATATTTTACCGAAAAACTAATGAAAAATGACGAAAATAACTATGTTAAGGTAGAATTTAAGCTATCCGGCACTAGCCACTTTTCGCCACTTTTACGGAGTTCCACTTTTACGGAGTCACCCGCAATGCACACTTGGGAGAAATTCCACAGAGAAAACAATCGAAAGTGAGGGATCCGGGTTCCATTCCCGGACAAGGCGGATTATTTTTTCTCTGTGGAATTTTGCACAACTACGTTAAGGTTCAAACCATTTCTTGGTAAACGAAATATAATTACTCCACCTGGTTTCGATTTTAGAAGATTACAAAAATACGAGGGTCATATACCTAAACCTAAAATGCATTTGGATTTTTTTGTAAGATGATTAATATCACTGCTTCCTACAATCTCATCCGGGAATGCAATCAAAATTGTAAATGTGTAAATAAAAAATCATTTCTTCAAGTTTAACAGAAAAATCTTTTTTTGTACGCGGTATCTTCTCTATTGCAAAAGAAGCACTATTTCTTCATTCCGCTACATTCCGTTTCATTTTGTTCCGATGTAAAAGAAAATATTTTCCAATACTTTACACGCTAAATATATTGTTTTTTTTCTTCTTCTTCAATGTGCCCATCTCTGCTCACCACCCATGCGATTAAGTTGGAATGGAACCCCGCTTCACCCCCCGCCCGCCGCATTTGGTGATACTCAGCCCCACCCGCCCCATGTCCCCTGGCGCCCGGCCTTCCCCCCTCCCCCTCCACACCCCCGCCCGCCTTCACTTCCCGCCATTCCACTTCAGCCCCGCCCACCCATCCTCATCCGCCAGCCCGGTCCGTCGCATTTCCCATCGCGAATTTAATCCTCGGATATTATACCCGCCCGCGTCACTCCCTCCGCTCGGCTGCCAGACTCTCGGGAAATGGGTTGCTGAACGTTGCATTAGCGCCGTCGCTTTGTTGGATTTTTAAATAAAAAGGACTCTCGCAGATGATATGAATATTTCATTAAATGGCCCCGCGAAATGTGTCAGGGTTATATTCGCGGAGGGGATGGTGATAATACGGCGATTATTACGGCCACTGACTTTGGGAACTGGGGCTCGCTTGCGGATAATAATGAGTTTTCATATTTATAAATTGAAATATTTATCAGGGGGGCAACATAATGATGCCTAAGTCAACCTTTCGGCAGGTGTGGACCATTCTACTGCAGCAGATGGAAGCCGAAGAGAAAATTAATTACAGTACGGATTCCGAGATATTGTTTACCAAGACCGTTTTGCATTGGACCCAACAAACACTCAGTTGAAAAAGAGTAATGATTTGCGGCGTTTATCGATTATTTCGCAGAGAACGCAAAGGCATTTCATCGAGGTGCCATATGAGTAGGTTGGAACTATCCATTAAAAATATTATTCAGTTTCAATTATATCTGTGTAATAAATGTGAGAGTATTGCCCAATACCTCCAATGCTGATAGGTTTGTTACACTGGTAGAGTATCAGATTCGAATAAGGTAGAAGCTTATTGATGTATTCCGGGATAGATTCAGGGGGTTTATATTTGTAACTACAAATTTGATCTGTAAAACGCAATTACGAAACTAATTTTTCTAAAAAGATTATTACAGTTGAAGAGTTGCCATTCGTCCTTAAAAGGCAGCATTATCATGAAGTTTGTAATATAAAAGTTTTCTGTCCTAATTAGGTGAATTAAGAACTAAAATATCAGTAAATGTGCTCTGTCTTTAAATTAAGTTAGTTCGAAAACTTGTCACATTCTGATTCTATCAGATAATATTGCATATATTTGCATATTTCCAGACTGTTGTTGCTGAATTCTTCAATCTAATGGTACATCATACCGCTGGCTAGATCATTGCATGAATGTCACATTTATTGTCAGTTTGGCAACCTGGTTGCCTTCGTTTTTCTTCCTCTCATTTCAGTAAGTGAAATAAATTTTAAGATTGAATCCTTATGGGCAATATTAATTATTCCATATCGCTTGAAACGAATGTCATTTCTGTGATATCATGATGATATATTGAAAATAATGCTGCGATGTAAAAGGTTTTATGTTCAAATAAATACAATTGGTTTGCGCAACACAGTCAATGGTTGATGATAAATAATTTTCAAAATATTATCGCACTCAAAATGTTGTATTACCTAGAACAACAAGCGGTCTGTGTAAAATTTATTGCGATTTTATGTATTCAAATCAAATATATCTTCAAACCCACATAAATTTCACGCTATGAAATAACGACGCATGCATGCCCTGAATGTTTACCTCACCCATATGGCAACCCGACTCATCATCAAGCATGGGCTCGCATAGCACCCCATGCATTGATCTATCGCTTTACATTTGTTGTAAAAGCGAATCTATTTTTTTTAATTAATACAATATCTTGAAAGCATAAATTTAATCTTGGAAAAGGGGACGAAAAATGAGATGTTATGGAGCAAAGATAAAACATGGATGTTTATCCTTTGTATAGCAGATGAGAAGAAGCTTAGGAAGAAATAATAAGCATGCATTATCAAAACATTACCAACATACACTATGTTATCCTTAAGCATGCCTAGAAAAAACTAGCCATTACTGGGGTTTGATAAATTACAAAATAAACCTGCCGAATGACGTTATAAATTATTTCCCGAAAAAAATATTAAGGAGAAAGTTTCAATAATAACGTTAAATATTTTCCACTAAATATGAACCTTTCCTTCCTTCCATGGTCAAATCTTTACCTCATACATATTTCCAACATATAATGTGCCTGGTAATCAAATAGACCCGTATTTTAGCGCAATTTAAGAGCAGTTGACATTTGTGGGTTTAAGTCCTACAAACAGTATCTAATTATTAACGCTACACCCATCTTTAACTCTTAGCGTTCAAGATGTTGAGTATCTTCTAAGAGCCTATCATAGTCATCAAGATTGCTGTACAACGGACAAAAGGATCCTCTGCTCTAGCGCAGTTTCATTTAAGTTGCTATTTTCCCGGTTAGCTACCTCAGATATCAAGCGAGGCATATCTACGGAGCTTTCATCAAGCGTTTTATCCGTCTCTTTATAATGTAAACGGCCGTATTGTCGAGGGAATTCCAGTTTCACAAGAAAGGTATATGTGCTCGCGTCACGTACTTCGCAGTCCCATTGCCACTCTTAACTGAGATCAGCACGAACAAACACATTTGTCTCCGCTCTGTGACTTGCAAGTTTAACTCGGCTGCGGCGCATGATGCCAGGAAGCTTTCTTCTTAATTACTGACTGACTTTGCTCAAAACGCACCGTTACGTTTATAGGTCAAACCTCTTACTCAGACACTTAATGGAGTTGAAAAAGATTTTTTTACCCAGTAGGTATGAGGGAAAGTACATCCCAAGATGTCGCAGCGGATGATTTTTTTTCTGAATGAAGTGAAATCTTTAGCACAAAAAATTGAAACGGAACGACGTGCTACACATTGATAGCACTATATTTACGGCTCATCAATAAATACAAAAATGTTTCTATTATTTTTAACGGGGATGCTGTGGTCACTAAAAGTGCTAATCCATGATGAATTTCCCACTTCAGAAGCTCAGAAAATAAAAAGCCTTCGCAAAAGACTTGTAAAAATGTTCATATTAGTTAACTGTCATATAAAACAGAAATTGGTACTAATTAATTTGGTAAAATCACTATTAGCTCAAAATCACAAATCTCTTTATAATTTCTACACTAAAAATAAGTTAATAATATGTTGTGATCCTTTCCCCTCAAATTCCAGGGTATCAAGGGTGATTCCAACTAATACAAGATGCTGGAATAATTGCCAATTTCATTCTATCCCATTGTAATATGTCGCCCCTTGATACATGGCTCCATAAGTATTTACAAAGAGCATAGTACAATATATCATGAAAAATTTTTTGCAATGTTAAGACCAATGGAAGAACATACTTGGGTCCATGAAGTCACTAAGAGTTATAATGAATGCACTCCATTCTGAAATATCTAGCACTATTTTGTGGAGATACAAATAAGATTCAATTCATGCCGCACCGGCCATCCAGTACCGGCAAATATTTTTTTACCATTAACGTACAACCATCTGAGAAGCTCAACAGAAGTTGCTACACGCCAAACCAAACCAAAGAGATGGTAACCCCGGGATCCCGTTCGTTTCTAAGAAAGCCGTGTGGTAGTGGCAAACAACCCTGAAAGGAATTCTCTGCCTGTGACCCAACCCTTCTGCAGGATCCTCCTCACCGATTGCGTTGCGCACCCGAAGCACATTCACGGCACGCGAATTAGCCGGCACCTCGTGTAGGTCATGGGTACCTTCGCAAAAGACGGAAGGGAGAGGTAATTTAGAAAACGGGAGGTCGCGTTGAACTACTGACGCTTCGTACCCGCGACCACTGATGCCGCTGAAACTCGCCCAAATCCATTTGCACGCAATTTTTCACGCTTCCCGTCACGGCTACGCCCATGCTCACACGGACAGGGGAATATCCTTTCTTCCCAGCGATCATTGAAGCAGAGTTTGAAATCGCAAACACGCTCCTTAGTGCTCGTGGTTGCACCTTAAAATGCAACAACGGATTGCAATAGCGTAAATTCGAACTTCATGGATATAATTTTCGTAGGGAATTATGTACCTTTTTCACCTATTTTATCCTTTAATGTTTTTACAAGTTGCTATACTGAAAAAAGGTTTAACATCAGTGAGAATCCCGCAGTTCCACTTTTTAATGAGATGAGGATGAACTTCACATTTACGGGATGGGATTTTGTACACTTCCGTAGCGTTCACACATCATAAATATTTTTCTTAGCAATGAGATATTCATTATCTGAATGACATACCTAGCACTGAGAAGTCAATTTTTCTTCATAATTTCTGTGCTCAAAAACTCAGCGAAGTACGTGTACTCGTAGCGAAAAAATAAGAACAAGGAAAAAATACAATTTTTTTGCCGAAAATTCCTTTCCACAAAAAATGGCAAGTCAAAAGTACACAAATTTGCATGATGAATTAAACAAGTCTATAAGCTTTGTAGTTTCAAGTAATATTCAAGCAGTGATCACTTCCGGCAAATTATTAATTCATCAAACAAGAGAATCAAAATCCACAAACCCACACACCTACAACTAATTATAAACATGACCTCACACAACTATGATCTTTCGCAAACTAAGCAGCAAAATTGTCTTGTTCAAAACAAATGAAGCTTCATTCCCTGGTATATTCCCTGGGGTTGAAGATAAGTACAAAACAGTGCATCAAGAACTCAGTGAGACAATTTTCCCAACCTGAGCTAAAATCCCAGGGTCGCATCATTTCCGCAAAAGAAAATTACCTTCGGAGCTTTCACGATTCCGACAAAGTCATCCTTATATTTTTCACTGAACCATTATAACTTTCAAACATGATTCCAGTTCTGCATTTCCCGAGGTGAATGAAGTTTTTCAACAGTGAGATCCAACTATGCAGACGCCAGAAAAATAACTTCAAACGCAAGATGAAATTGAAATGCTTATTATTTGCATAAAAACAAAAACTAAAGGAAACTAATTAACTTTCATGAAAAAATTTCAGAGATGTAAACCCTATTCGTTCCAATCCTAAAATAGTTTTAATAACAGATCATGCTAAAGTAACAGGAAGTATTCATGCAAGATACATCATTTGCACATAACTTTTGCATCTAGTTTTGAAAAGAAGAGAGTGCTGAGCGAATGTAAAAAATAGGTTATAATTTAGATTGGGTGTTTTCATGAGCTCATCTTCCAAGAAAAAAGATAATTTTAGGAAAAGCAAATACGCCCGGCTCAGCAATGAAATGTGCGTTATATTTGAGGTAAATACGCTCTCCAGTTCCCAAATAATCTATAGTCTTAGCTTATTCCAAAGGCTATTGAACCTAAACCACTGAACTAAAACTAACGGAAATAGGCCGGAGATACCACAATGATCAGAAAAGAAAACCCTTAGCTTATTCATTAACTTTATTCAGGTAAAACTGCGATTGGTGGATTTGCCATCTATTACGATGGCACGGCAATTAAAAAACGAAAAAAACAAAAGCAAACAACTTTTGCTATATACGATCTGTGTATCAAAAGATTAGTATGCAGTTACCATGAGCAAAGAATTTGATAATCACCTTTTCTTACGATTCATTTATTTTACGCCTGTCAATAAAAGCTATTTATTGCACATTTTAAGCAAATGTGTTCTGTCAGTGTTTCATCCAAAAATGCTAGAATTTATGGAAATAAAATTTCATCGTTGCAAAAATCCGTGCGTAATATAAATCTAGAATACATCTAAATTTCAAGAGTATGCAGATCATGTAGTATCAGGAGATCAAAAGTTGGGAAGATTCAACTAACTACCCCTGCTACTCACATCAATGCACCACAAACGAAATCAGCCGTAGGGATCTTACCTGAAATACAAATCAAATTGCATATTAGACTCAAATAAAATTCTCGTTTCTGAAGAATGAAAAATGTAACATATATTAATAATCACCTTATGGTGAATTAGACGAAGAATTAGTTATGGCTAGTCATATTTGGAGATATATATTTTTATGGAAATGTATTTCATTAAAATGGTAGAATATCATCCTCTTGGTTAATTTTTTATCAGCGTGAGACACTTTTGCTACAATAGCCATCTGTACCCGATTTTTTAAATAAAAATCGAAAATGAAGAATTCAATTCAGCAGTATTTTACAGATACCGATAAAAATACGAAAAGATACATGGCACGGGTGCCGTCTGACAGTAGATATACTTTATTTGCAGTTTTTGTAGAAATGAAAAACAGGAAAAAGTATTAATGAAAGGGTTAAGACCAAATGATATCTCAGGTCTTGGCGGTTAATTTTATTGAAAAAGCTAACAAAAGCTACATTTTCATTAATGCTTTAATGGTGTCATAAAAATGACAAAACATTCTGTCAAAATCACCTGTGACTCAATACGGGAACAGCGAGAACGGCCATCATAATATTACCTCCCTTCCTAATGATAATGTTAAGCGTCATGCAAACTCGAAACCATCTCGAGTGAAATTGACGGACATTATGGATTAAAACATCGCTTAACCTTGGATGTGAGTTCACGAAAAAGGCGCTTTGAAACGGCGTTTTCGATTCAAAGAGAAAGAGCAATCGTGGAACACTCATAAAAAAAACACCAAAAAAGACAGAAAACCGTGTGGAGACATCTCGAGCAGAAAGCGTCACTTGAGAAAATTGAGGAACGACGGCAGACGATACCGTAATCACAAATGAAATGAAAGACGGCTGAATTAAAATAACGAGAAAATACACTCTTTGATATTGAAATGAATGAAATATAAGTGCACAAAAAACTAAATGAGACAGTGAGAGAAACTCTTCACCCAACGGGCCATGTGCAAGTAAGCGTGCAGGTTTCCTGCCTCAACTCACCGCTGAATTCTATAAAAATATACGAAATGAACCTATTACACAGTCGTTTTCGGCGTTCCTTGAGAATGGTGGCGGCGCCTGAGCTTGAAACATAACAATATCGCGTGGGACTAAGGGAAGGGGGTTGTGAGGAAAATAAAAAATATATGTGCGAATGAGGTGGAACCGGGGAGTGGGGACTAAATTTATGGGCCCGAAATATAAAGAGGCAGGGAGGCGGGGGGACCAGGGTACGAGAGGGAGAGGGGAATGGGACAGTGCCTGAGCGAATGGAGAGGGGTAAAATGGTGCCTCAAAACGTTGAGAAGGGATTTTTCGAGGGTGGGGGAACGACGATGAGGGGTTGGCGGCGTTTGGCAGGGGGGCCCTCGGGTAACTGGGGGAAAGAGAAAAAGTTGGAGGAGGGGAAGGACTGAGGTCTTTGAAAGGCATTTTTAGATTATGAGCTGGCCGAGTGGCAACAGTCACGCACGCGGGGGTGATTCAGAGGGCGTGACCCTAGCTTAAACCCCCCTCCACGCCGCCCCACGTTCAGCCCCGCTCCCCTTACACCCCACCCCTTCTGAGCTCAGGGTCGGGAGTCTCCCACATCTCCGCTCGCCCTAAACACATGCCCTAAAGTAAAAAATCTTGAGCGCCTCCAATGTCTATCCTACTCCGCCACCGACCAAACCCATCATCAATGGTATTCTACCAAATAAGCGGACGGTTCGTGGACGTGGACGGGCAAAATTCACCGAGAAAAACTGCACGCCGATAATGACTTGCGAACAAATATCTACCAGATTTTTGTCTAACGTTTCAACCAAATATGTCACCCAAGCATCTTCAAGTGGCTTCAAATTCTATGCGAGCTCTAAGGTACTAAATGTTGTGATGAGCACAAAGCATGTAATTGAGAAAAGTACTTGGGTTCATGCACGAGATTCCGCATTCCAAGATATTAAAGATGCAGATAGAAAGCGTAGATAATTAGATGATTTACTTCGTAGCTCTTGTATCTTAACCTCCTACGTTGTAGGTTATACTTCCTACATCACATTTTATGTCTCATGGTAGTTTCATTAACTGAAGAAGGATAAAGTGTATTGCATGTATAAAAAAACCAACCCGTCTAAAATCCTGAAGTTTGTTTACTGGGAATTAATGTAGATGCAGATAGGCGTAGAAGCTAGATAATATTTATTCTTACCCATCGGTATTTACATCGGGAAATTCCAATTCATTATCGATATTTATTTTGACCGATTATTGATAGTCACCCTCTAAGAAGATATAAGCCTTCTTCTACGTCATCTAATTAACATCCATTCCTTTAATACCATACATTAATCATCTCACAATAGCTGTTTTATTCATCATCGCATGGCTCAATCTTTCTATTCTTTTCCTTGCTAAAATCTAAATAACCGCAAATTCATGCTCATCCCCTCCCCTCGAGACTACATTAATAAGTAATACAACACTGTACTCATAATTTAAAAAAAAAGGTTTCAGCACATATTATCTTAGAATTTATACGCACATTCTCTCTTATCGATTTGTTCCTTTTTCAATAAATCTCCCTTAGCTAATAAACTACTCAGTTTTCCAAGTCCACCGGCTAAATACAGAACATTTTGACTAACCTTCATCTTACGTGAGAATCCACCATGGAAAAAAGGCGTGTATATCCCTACCCGCAGCGACGCCTTTGAAAAAAAGATGAAGAGAGAAGGGAGGAGCGATAGTAATAACGCTTCAGCCCCGCCCGGCCGTGTCGTTGCCAAACGAACCCCAAAATTAACCCCTTTTCTCCGTGGCAACCCACAATTTCAAGCCCTACGTCCCACGCCGTCACATGAGCACCTAAGGGGGAGTGAGGGCGTTCCATACACCCTGACGGAACCAATTGCCCCCTCGAGGTAAAGTCCCACGGAAAATAATCCTCCTCTCCCATCCATGCATTCTTGCTCCCGGTAACTGACGGCGCTTAAACGCCTCAAAACGTTTCCAGAATCTCTAAGTGCCTTAATCCACACTTTCAGTGGCGACTATTGATTGAATCGATTACCAGCAAATTTGGTAAGAATAAGTGAATCCCTCCTGGAGTCAAATGAATTCTATTTGGCGTTTTGAGTCATTCGCGAGCAGGTGACGAAGACATTAACGTAAGACGTTTCAAAGTAGAGAGGTAATGAAACTACTGTTAGGCTGACGTTGGGATTTCTATCAACTCTTGACTCATCAGCCAAATAATGCGATATCCAAACCACCAATCCTAATTCGTGCGAAGGACCACAAGGTTTGCTCACCTCTCAAAACAATTTTTCAGTGAATCTCATCAGAAGTGAAATGAGATGTAATCTCAAGGACAGCTAGCATTATTGCACACTGAATTGAGCTTGTGCTTAGCATGATAGTTTATCTAGCTAGGCACAAAAATAGCTACCGGTATAATGTGGGGCTCAATTTCTATCGCGGTCTTTGGTATTTTGTTCGTTTTATTCTATATTCAAGGTCAAGCAATATGATGGAGTCAAAGGGTTATTTCAAAGGTTCAATTCGCATTGAATCTAAAATCCAGCAAGCCCAGGTCTAGCACAGCAATTATTTCAATCTCTTTGGCAATGAGGCCACAAACTTATCGGCAATTTTTTCTGAATAATACTAGGTTGACTGACCTAGGAAACAACATATCAATCATTTTATTATTGATTAAGAAGGCACAAGGCAGGATTTTCTCCTAACAGTATTAAAAACTCTTTAAGCTGAGGGCTCTGCTCTAAAACACTTTCTCCAAAGTTCTCCAAACAAGTTGAATTTTTCGATTTTCTTCTCAGCCAAAATAATCAAGATGCTTACGGAAAAGAAATTCGGAGCATCGACCTGTGACATTTCTGTCGTGAAGCGAAACCATTTGAAAAATGAATGGGACTCTTTACATTCAACAGAGTCAACGGTTATCGCCTTATAAATCTATTGATATACAATTTGTCACCACAAAATTTATGCTTTGGCAGGCTTTAATTGCTTAAACAAACAAAGTGGCTCGTCTAATCATGCATATTTATAATTGAATAAACAAATTCATACTCCCTGGGCTCCAATTTCACTAATTCAGATGCTTCATCGTTACAATTGCACAGGGAATTTTCAGGGATCAGATGACCTCATATGGATTTTTACATTAATGCTATTATTTTCAATTAATATAGTCCTTACTCTCTTAATTATATTTCTATGAGAAAGGAAGGTGCACAATAAACTTACGGAATTTTATCGTATTAATACGTTTACCCAATAGATTAAGAATTTATTTGAAAAGGTTAGAATAGGAAGCCTCATTCGGTTGTTTGAGAGATACATGTTTGATATATTTGATTTTGTTTCCAAAATTAATTAAGGCTTTATTTATAATTATTCTAAAACATGTCTCTACAATCAAGTTTACCTATAACCCCAAATACGGCTGGATTCTCTATGAGTGCACAGTATTTATGTTTCTAAAACAAAATGCAGTATCCAGTGCACTCATTTCCCAAAGGAAAAATGCATTAAGCATACGTCTGGATTTTGTGTTGTCTTCTTTAGCCGTCACCCATATTCCAAATTATTTAACTGTACTCGATAGTATACTTATTTTTACTTTTTAACATACGTAAACTTTTCCAAAATAGCTAATTAGACCATCTAATATCACTTGTTAAAATAATCACCGAAAGACGATCACTCTCAGCGACGCCGGACATGGTGTAACCTGTGAAACCACGGTCCAGAGGCAACAACCGAAGACTCTGCTAAGCACCCACTGGTGCAAAATCTGATTAGATGCATTCCATAAAGTAGATTCTCGGTTTAGCCCATATGTATTTTAATTCAAATCCAATGATGCCCACGTTAGGACTGGACTGCACCAACATGTATTCTTCGTTTTCCACAGTCTATTACGCCTTCCTGCATGGTTCCAATGCTAGATTTTCACCTGGTCCTAGCATTTGCACCTGTGTCTTACTGGCAATCTATTCCATTAGGTCTTCCCAATGCAACACATCTCATGTTCAATCCCTTATCTCTTGAGAGTACATGCATTGCTAATTATATAATTCTGGTTCTTTCATAGGCAATCACGTAAGATAATGTGCATGTAACTAACTAGATCTCTGTTTTCTTGCCTTTTCCATTAACTACCTTCACTTATAACCCCAAAGACACCCTCAAACAATCCCAGTAAACAATTATTTGACTTTATTCTTTTTATTTCATTAACCACACATCTGCTACGTATGAGAAATCTAGTCAGATAATCGCATGGTAGAGTGCTAAAACCTAAACTGAGTAGGACTCAGAATAAGAAGATACTATGCGCTAATGATAACTAATGGCCTTAGAATTATATGTCATTGAGATTAGACCGCACCTAAGATCTGATAAATAATTTGCGTTAAAAATGTACAGCCTAGATACATGTAAAAACGGAATCTCTCACGTTGTCTAATCGTCTAGCATTGATTCATAGAGCCGACTGCATGCATAGAAATGCATACTGTATCTCATCAACAGACAGAATAGTACTACATAATTAAAAGTAGTCCATTTCATGTAATTTTGAGAAGTATACTTTCTTTAGAAGCAAGAAATGACCAAGGAGTATAATTTCTCACCATGACTAACCGATCGCGACTGTTCCTTATTACATCGAAGACCCTTCACAATTTTCTAGTACCAGATCAAACATTTTTATACTAATTTTGGTCACACCATTATAGTCCAAGGCTCCTGAACAGCTTTCAGGGTCCTGCCCAAATAATAAATTAGCATTAAAATGACACACACATTGATAAAATTATGTTCAGGTTGTATTAAAAATCTTATATCTTCATTACATTACGTTTTTTATGACTCAATTCATTTGGTGGCTAGTTATTTGCTCAAAATAATTTATCCCGAATACTTCATAGAAAAATAAATCCTTAATTGGTGTTATTTTTTAAATGGTTGACCCGGTTGTCCATTTGATCAAAAACTGTGTTCCTCAATCAAACACACTCGTTGTATTTGATAGCTTTACTGACCTAGCTATCGTGGTTGATAATAAGAGGAACTACTTTAAACAGATAATTGACAATGCTTTTAGCCGAAGAAAATTAGATTTCCGGGAGCGCACCGTGAGTAAATAGGAAAAAAATATCCTAAATAGTAGCTGAACCCATGCAATCATGATCGTCCTTACTGCATCTCTATCCTTCCGTTATCTTCTCCCACCCTGTAATGACGGGCTGGGATCGGGTGATCATTGATCGGCCGTATCTGAACACTTCTCCCTTCAGGGTAACCCTTAAACTAAGTACTCAGGGCAGGGAACTCCACGCCGCCACGGAGAAGCAGAAAACACTCTCGAAAGGCATTTTTAACGCTATCTCAGTTGCTGTCCGGTGAAGATAAAAATCCTACAAACATACTCATGTTCGGCAGAAATGAGCCTAGAACTACAGATTATGACCACGCTCTTTGTTGAAATAATTTAAATATTTTTATGGTTTCATGGAGGTTATTAAATTATGAGGTTACTATATGAATTCATTCATAGCAATGACTCGAACTATGAGGCCTAGGAAGAGGAAAAATGGGTACAGTGAATTCAAAAATAGCAAATTCACTAGTTCATATGCCAATTCAGGATTGCCATGTACTGATTTCTGCCAGAAAAATGAATATGGGAGAAGTGATATTTAAAAATATCATCACTGTGCATAAGTTTCAAGTGCTTCAAGGTAGTTTATCATCATTAAGTTTTATTGATTAGAAATTAATATTCTTCGAGTAGTAGTACCTAAAAGACAAATTTCAGTATTTTAAGGCATTTCTGCATAATTTATCTGCAATCTTGTGATTATTAACCTTACCTAATTTCATTAAAGTAATTAAATTAAAAATTTTAGCATTGGCGAATTATTGCCTGACAATCCTCAGTTTATCTGTTTAATAAATGCACTAATTTTCAATATTTTATATATTACATTATATATATATTTATGAAAGACGTTAATAAATAATAGAGCGAAGTAGTAGGTGATGTTCATTTTCAAAATGTGACTGTCATCATCGTAAATTATAGAAAATTTGAGTAATCTTGAGTTCCTCAATGCGTTTAGCTGATGATGTCACATCAATATTTGGAAAAAATGAATAAAAATGCCGCGATGAAATATTCACCGAACGTATAAAACTAAGACTCCGAAGCAATATTAAGGCAAAATATATTCTTTCTATTTTATCTTTGCACTACGTATGTATAAGGTTTACGGCATGAAAACCGTTCCTAGATGTGACTTTGACGAAAGCACGAAATCTCCACATAAAGTTCTATTTCTTGTATCAAAATGAAGAGTCGTCGTAGCATCGTAAATATTGGAACAAATCACTCCAGAGGCTTCCCACAAAGAAAAACGGCGCGATGAACAACAAAGCCCCACTCCACAAACTCCTCTCACCTGTTCTTAGAATTGTCTTTTTCATTTCGAGGACGTCGAAAATTGCCTGCGGTTCTCGGCGCGGCAAAGAAGTAGGCAGGAAGAAATATGTGCAGGTATTGTGAGCGTGAGTACGTTTTGGGGTGCAGAGGAGTTTCTCGCTAACTGCTTGTTCTTTAAGGTGCAAACGTGGGACCACTTGGTGGAAGAGATGGAAGCGGCAAAACTTTTCTTTCCCCACACACGCTCCGCTCCGTCTCACCCGAGGCAAAAGAGAAAATAAGAAAATGTGGGAAGGACGAGAGGGGAGGAAAGTGTGTTAGAGGGAAGGAGCAAAAGAAAGATATAGGGAAAGAGTGAGAAAGAAGGCAGAAGTTTTTGTTTTTCATTTTATCGGCCACCTTAGGGTGTAATTTCGTTCGCTGAAAGAAACTGTGGTGTGTATTTTCGAGGCTCGGGAGAGTTGTCGGAGTGGGAGTGTCTTAGAAAGGAAAAGAGAACACGGTGAATATAGCGAGTATGTACTGCGCGATATTGCGATATATCGGTACATATTGCGCTAAAAAGAGCATTATATCAATACGAGCTCCCCTGTAAGAAATACTGATGTAAATCCACAGAAAGCTTGCCTATTACAATCATTAAAAGCGGAAAATTAACAATAACCCGGCTGAATTGCAGCAAATAATTCCATTACGTTATGGTATCCATTGGAATCTAAATTATATATGGGAAGAACACGGATTGCAATCTACATTTCCCTGACAATACAATACATTTCATTAAGAGATCATACATCGATCGATCGAAATCGATATATTTCGACATGAGGCGGTGAAAAACTTGACATTAGAAGGCATTAGGTAGAGGAACTACTACAACCTTGATAAAAGGCATAAAAATCCCTTTATGATCCTACGAAATAGTTATATAGTCTATGCAAGGTATTTTTATACTTTCTTGCGGTAAGTCAAATTAATGTTTAAGCAAAATGTGCCCGTGCAATGCGAATTTTACGGATCATTCCAATGCAATGTCACAATTGTTCTGCACTGTATTTGTTCTTGTATGATTAGTTAGTCTTTGTCGACTAAAGAATGAGCTAAAAGGGAGGAACATATGAGAATTGGGGAATATCGGAGTGAATCCTGGCGTCTGGATTTGCCTACGGGTAGGAAGGCGATCGATTTAAGGAATTAACTTAAAATCCGAAGAATATACGGCTTCATCTAAATTATTACCCTTATGACTCCCTTAACAGAGAAAAGGATTTACTTACATGAAAAATAGCCTCCACTACCAATACTTGACCTGATATCACTCAACGCAACTCGTCTTTTGTGGAGAAAATTTTTGGGGCGATGTTAAAATCAGGATATCGCACAGCCAAGAGAAATCGACGGAGGAGAAAATTTCCTCTCCTGGTAACAAATAAAGGCTCTCTCCTCGCCTTATTCCATCGAAGGCTCAGGTGCGTGCATGCACACGTGCGATGGCGCCTTCCTTCTGTGTATTCACGCCCGTGTGCTAACATATGTTAACGCGGAGGGAAGGAGGTGGTAGGGCGGCGGCAAGCGCGCGCCAAACGATTTTTTTGCACGAACGGTGATAAAAGGTTTCTGCGGTGATGGGGAGAATCGCACAGAGAGGAGCGGGAATGAATGCGAGGGCCAGCCACCCAGAAGCAATTTCAAAAAGTGTTGCCCCAAGAGACACGGAGATGAAAGAGCTAACAGGGTGGGACTCGCAGAGAGAGAGAGAGAGGATTGGGTGAAAGATGAGTAAGCCCGAGAGCTTGTTAATCGGGGTCTAAATAACCAGACGAACATGGCGCATTAGGACAAGAGAAAGCTCAGCTACCCGTGCACACCGGCTGATAGTAGGCAGCAAGCTGAATGATAGAGAGGACAAAGAGGAAGAGTGGCAACATTGGCACCCGGAAGAGAAATTTTCCACGATATCTTATTTTCAGCGTATGAACACCTCATAAACATTTAAACTCCGCATTCATTTCAAAGCTCTACTGTCTTTATATTCAAGAGTTTTATAAAAGCTATAAACCCCCGATATTTCGATTACACATTGATTTAAAGGCTGGCAATAGATTGGCATTCCCCTCCATTCAACCTTTCCTCACTCCCGAAGATTCGCCATATAAGGTTTGATTGTTTTCAACTTTGCATTCAAATATTTTGCCTAATGTATGCATCACTTAAAATATAAATAATCATAAATGCGTCTCAATATGTTTAGTGTGAAAGTTTGATAAACTAGCAAGCAATTTTATATTCTATGAGATGAGCAATTCCTACGAAAGACTGGGATCCATAAATACTGAAGAAATGTATTATCAAGTCATTCTCTGATTGCTAACATTTTTTGGCCAAGTCTTTTTATCAACGCTATAATTCTAAAAAATGAAGGAAGCTCTCATCTTGACTCTGTACCAGTCTTATTCGTTCATATCTTTAAGGTTATTCAGCTTTAGGTGCAGTTTTACTCACTAAAATATTAATCCCTCCCACTTGCTCACAGGGATTTTTCTATCATTATTCCCTTCCATTATATTCCTTACAAGTCCATTTAAGGCTTGGCCAACCCATCAGAAAACTCACTTCCTATTTACATGCTATGTGGTTTAATCCTCTATTCCATACCTGGCCTAATGTATCACATCAATAGTCAATTTAATCTGCAGCATCAATCTAAGTAGTTGCAAATTAATAGTTATCTTATAAATACTTAACTCAAAGAAAGCGTGCAAAGGTAACTTTAAAACAATCTAACAAAGTTAAGCGACTCCCTATATGAAAAACAATCTCTTTCAAAACAAGACTAAGGATAAAATTAGCCTTCAAATGAAAAAATATTTTCTGAAGTAGCTCTATTCAAGATTGTTTGCAATATTTCATCCATTAACTAGCAAAATAACTGTGACACTAGCGGTATTTTAGGCTCCAATTTCATAGCGTGTTAAAGCATGGTTTCTTCATGGTTTTATTTAATAAATTAAACGGAATAAGCTCATGCCAACTAATCGAAGTAGAAATTATTATTTAGGGCTCAGAGACAACTAAAACTATCATAAAATAAACGCCTCCTTATAACTGTGGCAAAAAAACTGTAGTTTTTGTGCAAAAATAAATGCCACAATAATAAATTTTTCGCCGAGCAGCAGAAATTTGCCCTCCATTTTAGTCATTCCCTTACGAGTATTTCTATTTAAATGACGAGGTGATTGAAATACAATACTGTCAAGTGCATCAAGACGTTTTGATGGCCATTTTGATTTTTTATACAGGTTGATTAAAAATAGACATATCTTTCTATGGGCTATTGCTCTCAAAATTTAAACAGAAACTTGAAATAATGTAATGCGTGGAAATCTCTTCATTAGAAGCTAATGCTAAACTCATAGGACATCACTATTCATAGGCCTACCATTTTTTCATATTTAATTGAATTTCATCAGCTCTCCTCACTTCGTTCTACCAAATGTATTATTCATACATTGCTCATCTTAAAAAAGAGATTAAAAATGAAAGGAGGCAAAGAAAACTTCATTATGACAATTTCCTATTCTCACCTTTAATAATCCTCTTTCGTTATAGCATCATTAATTCAACCCATTTTACTGAAAAAATTGGGTTTTCAACTTTTCTGTCCGAACTTTCCCTTTCAAAACTTTCGAAGAGATTAATTTTTCACACCTTTAAACCCATCAAAACGACACTTTTCAATGATTCGAACGAGCTTTTGAAGATCTCGAGACAAACTTAAAGGGTTTTTCGTCTCCTTTTTCATTTCCTCTACCTTTGCCCTCAATCCACCTCTTGCAGGAACATCTGTATTTTCAATAGCCTCAACCAATTGGTAAATGTAAAACTAAACTCTGAATCCATATTAATTCATGGCATTGTTAAAGGTTTCCATTAGAGGCATTTCTAACAGACTACGTGGAGAGTAGGGAATCTGGCAAACAGTTTAAATGGATAAATTCGGAAGGGCCTCATCGGAAACCAAACATATAATACCCCTTCTTAACAGAGGAAAGTAATTTTCTGTAGTTACCTATTCGAAGATTGGATTTCTTCTGTTGTTAACAAATTTTTATTATTTTCTATACTTTCGCCTTAGCCTTAGTCAGCAACGATACTCACTTATTTTACCTACAAAACCATTTCGTGGATGAAATCGTATTCCATCATATGAAAGTAAGTTTTTACTTTACAATTCTAGATTAAATTGCAGAAAACTTTTTTCCTATCCTTACACTACATTTTCACTGAGTTTAAGTTCACAAATTGTAGTTCTCAAAGATAATTCAAGTTCTGCAAATTTTCTACTCTTTTCTGAAATTTTCTTCACACTTCTCCCCACAAAAATCGACATTGCTAGGACTAGAGTATTGTAGTGGAAAAAATTAGTTGCATACTTGAAGAAGCAAAGTTGCGGACACACTAACGTTCATTCTCCACAGAATTGACTAATGATCGGAAGAAGGCAGTAGAACGCCATTTATGCGGTCGAAAGTTCGACTTCTTTCATTTACCCTCACGAAAAGAAACTACGTTTGAATGAGAGGAACTGCTGAGAAAAGGTTAAGTTTTTCGTGTGAGTTAAGAGGTGCGAAGAGTAAGGGAAAGATTAGGAGCGTGGGTGGGATATAGGGTGAGTGCGGACCTTCTGAGAGTGTATGGCTTTAGCGAGGCGAGATGTTTTATAGAGAAGGAACCAAACAGCAGAGGAGGTAGAGTATCGGCGAACGTGACAGATTGAAATGATGCACGCTGCTCGCACAGACTACCACGATTCTTCACTTTCATTATCGAAATGACACAATGGATTCTCATTTCAAATAAGTCAATGTATTGCACCTAACGTGATATCCATCAGTTTCACTCTTTTACACTGATCTTGTAAGTAACATTGAATTGTACCGGATGTTGCACTAATATGAGAAGGAATACTCTTTTATATCTGGATATTTTAAAATGAATTATGAATGTTACCATATAGTAACTGATTTGTTACATTATGTCGGAGTAAATGCTGAGGTAGTTAAATGCATGGGTACCATTTTAAATGGTGCGATTTTGAACAGGGCCTAATTCAAAAATTGTCATTTCCAAAACAAGACATCCTATACAATTATAAACACGTCATGTGTCTTTTTAGTGAAATAAAAGATAAGTAGCATCCAGCTAAAAAAAAGTCAATTACCAACGTTGAAATTGCCAACTTCCATCAGGAAATCCTTTGAATAAATTAGATTTCGAATCTCGGCTATAAGATTTCTTCTAAAATATTCGAAAGTATATTATTTCTTATGCAATGTTACGTCATATACAGCATTTATATTTAGATAAAGTCCTATAACGTTTAATATACCATGTACCATAATATTGAATACCACCTGATATTTTAGATTAAATCGCACACAACCAGATAATATTCTGCCTGGAAGCATGGAGCGTCTGAAAGAAAGATATCTGTGAGTGATACATGTCTCTTTTTAACAGGAATACAAATTATTACTTCAACAAGTAATTATTCGGAACTCAGTCTGATTAATCAAACTATGTGTTTACTTGAACAACTTCTGAATTTGACATATTTATAAATAGCGGGTACTCATTTACTGCAATTAATCCAAATACCTTAATTTTAAATGCAAAAAGGAACCTGTAAAGAAATAAATAATACCACCGGTAGTTTTTCACAACCGATAGATTCAAACCCGACTGGTTTCGATTCTACCACGTCTTCTTAAAGACTTAAAAATTATATTTTAGCAATGAAAGTAGCTGAAAAGTTTCTTTAACAAAAACTTCAAGTATTCATTTTTTCAAATAATAGAACTCTTCCACTACATCGCGCCTGAGTCTATAGGAACTTCATGAAGAATAAGTGGATCGCTATAAATAATGTAATTCCCATTAAGCTATAGTACACTTATCTTTAACGTTTCATTAAGATAAAGACGTGATTGCAACTTTTGTACAATGTCGAATTTAAATTTGAAGTAATTGAGGATGGGAAAATGGATAAAATTCAAATGGCAATTTTTCCGCAAAGATCCGAGGGTTTGATTGTAAGTACCCAACCCAAGGGTCTTAATGTGAAGAAAATTTACCGCTACGAGAGCGTGACACAGCGTAATATTGGACTCAATGATCCAAAAATAAAAAGAAAAAGTAGGGAACTTCTTCGAGCGAATACTGCGCCAACGTTAATCTTGTGAACGAAGACTTGCAAGAAACTTCGGCAACTCCCGGAGGCCCCACATCTTGAGGCTCAGAACTTTCGGAAGAATAAGCCATGTGAAACGTTCTTTAAACCAGAGACCTTTAATATGTCTCGCTCCATGGATAATGCAGGCAATTATACTCCTCGGAATGGATATCTCGCCTCAATTACTACATACTCTCAACGTTAAGAATATCACAAAGAAAAAGGTATAAAAAGTGATTTTGAACGAAAATCTGGAATGAATTAAAACTAAAATTTATTATTTTCCTCGACCATTTTGAGAAAAAACTGATGATGTAAGATACATACGCATTTAATATAAAGGCTTTTACCAAACAGTCTATTATAGCTGAAGCTATTAGCCTTAGAAAACACATAAAAGTAGATCCAAAACAGACATTGACAGACGAGAGGCTCAAAGGCTGAGTTCCGATTAGAAATACAAATTATTCAAACATTTTCCTTTGGGTTGCATTGTTAGGAAAAATAAAAAAAAAATGCCTCGACAATATTTCCTGTTTTTAGAGTGTTATAGCTATCTAAATGCAGGAATAGCATGCGCATACAAGAAAGAAAAACAAGAGTGAGATACTTGCCATGGGCCTTTCTTGGCTAAGAAAAGCATAGAAAAAAATACATTATGCGGCGTCAAGCAAAAATTATGGACCACGTGGGTTAGCACTTTTAACCTTTCAATCGCATGTGGAAGTCTAGGCACGAAGAACATTTGAGACATTCAAAAATAAAGAAACGGCAAAATCTAGCGCTGTTATGTCCTGAAGAGCTGGGAGGTTACTGATGTGTTTTTAAAAATTGAATGATAGGAAGAATGGAATGAAATATAACTGCATATGTGACATAGACATATTTCCAATGGCTATAAAACGAAAAACAATAAGTATAGCGTGTGATAATAATCTTTTCATTTCAATTCCTCAGTATTTCTCCGACCCAGGATAATTCATGCGTTTGAAAATAGCATTAATCGGAACTATGAATACAAATAATCATCATATTGACCAACGAACTAACTTCCCATCGGCGATAAAAGCTGTAATATACAGAATTTTGCACCTATGAAAGACAAATGGACAGTGTTCAGATAGTTCACAGTCCTTTGCTTGAGAAAACATTTTCAATGAGGCATTGGGATTGTCATCACGTAGTTCCCACAGAGTGAGTTATTTCACAGCAACATGCAAATATATTTAGTCACCTACAAGACAGGTAGCATTATACACGGACAAAGAAATACAAACCAAACTTGAGAGAAAGTACGACTATGTCTTCACCGTATATTTTCTATGTCTTCATAGTATAATCAAGAATCGTGAAAACATCTACTCTTGATTCTCCGTTTACACAGAAATCTGTATATTTTAAGTTAATTTCAAAGAATAAAGGATCGTTTGGTGTGGTAGCTGGAATTTGACTTCTTCTAGATTCAGGGGATGTCGAGTAAAATCCCGACCTGTTCTTGGAAGCCAAGAAGAGAGAAATTCAATTGAGGAACAGTCCTTCTTTTATTTATTGAATTAAACAGGTAACGTAGGCAGCTTGCAACCATTGCACATGTTATGAAATTCACGCTAAAGACGACACCAGATTTCTAGCCACGCTACCTCTATTGCTTAAACTAATTTTCCCTCACCAAACTACCATTCAACACTCATTGGCGCAAAGGACCTCGGTTGGAATCGAAAAAAATAGCTCCATAAATTTTCGCAATGACGAATTAGAGCTGCCCTAAAAGTCGCTAGAGGTAGATATTTGAAGTGCAGCCACTAAGCCATCCATTAATATAACTCATAAATGTGGGAAGTTAGGGGAAGAGTAAGGAGATGCGTTGGACGGAAGGGAAGAAAAGCGAGGATGTGCTTGGCGTGGCGGGTGATGAGTAGAAACCTCTGAGAGAGATCAGGAGGAGGCAAAAAGGTGAGAGGGATTTCTGAAGGCCTTGTATTAGGGTAGAATATTGTGCGAACGAGGAAATAGAAGGAAGAGAATAGGTTTCACGGACGGGATGAGAATCGATAAAATTAATGCTGTAGTAAAGAGAAAAAATCAGTCGGTAGACAGGGCTCCAAGAATGTAAAAACCTAAAGAATTTTTACACCATTGTATTGGAACCTAACTTAACCGGTTGGTTACCCTGGGTCCGGTTT
This sequence comes from Ceriagrion tenellum, assembly GCA_963169105.1. Lineage (NCBI taxonomy): Eukaryota > Metazoa > Arthropoda > Insecta > Odonata > Coenagrionidae > Ceriagrion > Ceriagrion tenellum. The sequence continues at coordinate 124,690,819 of OY720639.1, read as the reverse complement.
ACATCAGGTGTAGCATTTTCAAAAGGTCGCAGGTTTGGGAGAAATTGACAGGAAACATTTTTTCTGGCTAAGGTAACATTTAGCTTTTTCTAACAGTGGTAACATTTACATTCTACCCGAACTGTGGGGTCCACAACGACGACGAAACAGCCGCAGTGGCGAGAAGCAGTAGTATCAGCAGAAGGTATTTATGGAGCAGATAAAGATGATCGGAGCGGTATCAACAGCCTCAGCTTCGGGCGAGAGTGTAATTCAAGTAATCAGCCGGAAGACGTGTTGTGGAAATCCTAAACCTTTCCTCGGCTGCTCAGGTACAAATCTCAGAGACATGAATATCCTATAACAAATAGGATGTTCTACAAAACACGTATAAATACCCTTGCCCTTGGCTACACATTAGATAATAATCCAATACATAAATTCCTTGAAGATTTATAGAAAAATAAATTAACCTTTTTAATTTTCATTAGCAAGTTGTCAGCATCAGTATTAGGACATCAATTGCTGAGAATATGCATGCAATAGTCTTTTCAAATATTTATCACCTTTCCGCTTCAAAAATGATATCCCAAATAAAATTAGTTACAATGAGATTAAATTGTCCCAATGACAAACATGCATCAGGTTACCATGGTAATATGTAATGGGCACCGTTTTCCTGACGAATGTTCCTACTTCGAATCCACTCAGTCTAATGTCAATGTAATGGTCAACCCTCTCCTGACGAATGGCCCGGTCCCGGAATCTGCTCAGTTTCTCCCAGCTATATCCATTCAGTTGTCAAGGAATGATGGGATTCTCACACACAAATCTACCACTCAGTTGATATTGGTCACACTGATAAATGAATACTGAAATCCGTCTCTTAATTGACTGCATCTGATCATTATCCCCTCCTCCAATCCGGATCCCTTACTCCACAATCTCTCCGTTCACTATCTGAATCGAGTCGCAAAAATCCCTTTACTCTCCCTAGTATCCGGAATTTCTAGCTAAAATTTTGTTGACCTTATTATAGGTTTTTGTTTTTTTCTTGCTTGCCCAATATTTGTATGTATATGTATTTTTGTTTATCTTTATAATTATTACACTCCCGGGTTCAATAACAAATCAATAATACTATCTCATAAATGAATTTCCCGCGGTCATCGTCCCGTATCACCTTAACGGAGCTTCTTTTTGATAAAATAATTGCTACCACCCTAAAATGTGTGGAGTAACTACGATACAAGAGATATTCAAGAATAGAATAGTATGTTGATAAGCATTAAGTCAGAGCCTGCTCCGATGAGTGGGAGTTAAAATTACTTGACTAAAAAATAATTTGCAGGAGGTATTTGAACCAACATTCATCGTGTCTCTACCTTATATTTTATGCGATGAAATTTAAGGTAGACTTACTGATTTTAACATACGGCGCACAATCAAGGAATCTGGTAAGGTTCATTCAGAGTGAAAATTTTTTTCCCTGATAATTTTGTATATATATTTGGCCAATTGTTTTGTGTGTATGTGAAAAACCTCACCACCAGGGTGTTTCCGGTATTTACCGTCGCGTGAATTGAGTAATGTAATTCGATTGCTCGTCGCAGGCTTTGTCCATCCGTCACGCATTTACTGCACCCTCTGGCTGCACTCCCTCGTCGATTACGCTTGAAAAGGACGCATGCTCAGCCATAGAATGATGATGTCACTGAAGTTTTCGATCCGTTTCCGGACTTGGAAATTCTTTCTGTCCATTCCCGGGAGTTTCCTCGTCATTAATTTTCAGAAACTTAGAGATTGTCCAAAATAAAAATCGGGGTAAATGCCTATTTTATTATTTAGAAATACGATTTTCATTGAAAACCAATGAATAAAACAAATCATACCTGAATTAATGAGTTAATAATGATCTATATACCCCTGTTAGCGCTCTGGGCAAGAAGAAAAAAATCCGGATAACCTCATTTTTGGAATTTTTTACTGGCACTAGTTAAGTCACTTTTCCTCAACTAGTTACACGAAAATCCTCTATCATTTCATAGCCAGCGATGAAAAAGTAACAGGCGATGATTTTAATTTTCATCACCATTTACTTTAAAAATGGAATTTAATTAGATATGAATTTAAAAAATTTAATTTTTAGGAATTTGCTGATAACTGAAAACTTTTAAAAACTCCCTGCCTCGATTCCCGTAGATTTGCAAATTTGGTGAATTTGAAACCTAAAATCAATGTCCTCTGCACCTACTGTCTCTTCACGACTCCACGCCACCATTCTTTTCTTCTTCACCCTTCCTCTCCGGGAAAGGGTGCCCAAATACATTCATCTCTACCTCCTCCTCCTTTAGGCCGATCTCGTATATTGATCATTTCTTCCGCGGTAACATTTTGCTCTAGTTCCATGCTCCTCCGATCCTCACACCCACCTCCCCTCCTGTCTCCCAATCCGCTGGCCCATTTATCCCCGCTCCCCATCCTCCACATCTGCCAAATCATCCTCCGCGCTTCCACTCATCCTTCTCAGAGACAGAGAGAGAGGCGGAACTGCTTCAATTTATAACCCGGCCACTTATGACACCTCCTCCTTCACCCACTAAGCTATTCCACCAGAGCCGCCCATCACTCCACGGGAACACGGCATTTCACCAAATTTCCACCGCGAACAAAGACGCGTTTCCCCTCCAAATTTTACGTGGTACTCGCGAATTGTCTCATAATCGTCTTTCTTTTGGTTCAAATTAAATTCTTTCTCCTTCTCCTTGGGGTTGGGAAATATCTTGTGAAATGTGAATTTCTTCCGCGCCAAAAAACTTTCTCAAATTCTTGTCACAGAAATTCGAATATTCAATCAAACGAAAACAAAATCAGAAAAAGTTATTTTGTCATCTTCAGATTTTCTACTCAGTGCAATTTTTACACTTTGGATTCTCTCAAAAGAAGAGGCATCTTAAAGCTCACAGAGATTCAGACTCCAGATGAAAACGACTGTATTTCAGAGTAAATCATAGCAATAATGCATTTTAGACCATAATAAAAACATTATGCTTCTTAAATCACTAAAATATGTTATTTTGTAGTATTCAACTTAGTCCTTTCTAATTTATGGTGTACTTAGGCTTTTAGATCAGCATTAACTCCAATGTTAAAACGTGGATTATATTTTCAATGGGATTGGATTTTAGAATGAATGAGATGCATGAAGTTTGTAATTAGAATTGTCCAAATTTTCTCTACTCTTCGAATATTTATATGATCACTAGATATTGATGAATTTTTTTCGTATTCATGACCAGTTACAAGTTGCAAAAGGAAGGGAATAATCTTTTTTCATTTAGCTATGCATTTGTTCACCTTTTGCTCTGATTTTATTATTACTATTTTTAAGTTGCCATTCTCTTTTATCAAGTCCTTTTCCATCCGTTTCTTTTCCTTTAATGTCCTTCTAAATACTGCGAGTACTGGCGGATCCAGAGATGCGACAGTCAAATCGACTTCTCACGATTTATTCTAACTCAGTTGTGGCGCCAGAATCTGAGCGCGAGTTTCGTTCTTTACACTCCGTCCCTTCGTACCCTGAGAAATAGCTTGGCGTGCAAACGCGGGAGAACAGGCAGCGCACCATGATGTTAACGGTGCAGCACGGACCACCGTTTACGAATGTATTGAGCGTCCTTCCTCTGTAGAGATAGGTGGAAATAGAAAAATAAATCGGCGCAGTCGTCATGGAAAGGAATCCAAAGTCAAGCAGACGATTTGTGCGCGCGAAAAGCTTCGTTTGGCGGCGACGTCGAAAGACTTTGAACTTCGGAGCACGCCTGCGTCGCGAGACGAGGGGCCAATTTCTACTAGAGTGAATATTTGATCGCAGCGTTCATCTCTACCCCTCACGTGTGCTCAATTGAGGTTCCTCTTATCCAGTCTCTATCTATGACGTTTCTACCACATGATTCTAAACGAAATTATTTCTCCATTTTAGATACACGCGATATTGTCTTTTTTGATAGGATTCACGTAGTTTCTTTATAAAAAGTCACCGGTAATTTCCATGTTAGCAGAAAAACGAAGAAGGCTCTTATATTATGCAGTAACTGATTGCACATTACTAGCTGGATATATTATAGCTGGTCAAGTGTTGGCAACCTCCCACGATGTCCGGTCGAAAGTTAGCGCAAGGGTATGAATTATGAAGATAGACACAGGCAAACACACCAAGCTAATGCAAATTGAACACAGAAAGGTTTCCAGAAAATCAACATAGACCGATATTCGAAAATTGAATCCCATTTTCTTACGTCAGGCTTCTAATTTTACGGAAACATCATTTTTCTATTTAAAAATAATCCTGAAGTCGGAAGTTGACTGGAGTAAAGGGCTCAAGAGGTTTGTTTATTTATATCATGAGACTAAAGTGATTCAAAATCGCTCATAGATTAGCTATACGTGGCCACATCTTCATTTTCATTCCGCTGGCTGAGAGAGGAAACTTTTAAAAGCATTGCGCATACAAGTGTTATCGCACTTCAGTTTCCCACTCTCCCACGTCATTTCCCGCAGTCTTTCTTTCCTCTCTCCAAGAACACTTTCCGTACGGCGGATAACGTGAGCAGGCTTCTGATTCTCTTCAAAGATATTGCGGTTTCATTACGAAGCGCGAAAACAGCGAGTCAGCCCTTCGAAAAACCTCATTTCTTCCCCTCCATGAAGATGTAATCCCCGATAAATTCTATGGTGGTTTATTTTTGCTCCAGAGTTCTTCGTTTGGCTTCGTTTGTTAAGAATGTTGCTAAATCTCGTCTCGATGGCTAAAACAATATTCATTTTTATCTATCTTTGAACAAAATCAACAAGATTAAACAAAATTTGAATGAATATTAATCTTATTTTTCCTTTTCAAGCCATAACGCTAGGATGAGAAGTTAAGGGTATCCTAATGTTTATATCTAAAAAATATAGGGTAATTTGAAAATGATATAGCAAGAAAATTCAGAAAAGGGAGAGGTAATCATTGCTTAGAGGGGATATATGAAATTAATAATTCCGATACTAACACCACTCTTCTTCGTCACTTAATAACTAATCTTCATGGTCAATTATGTCCCCTTTTCTTATGCTGCAGGTCATTTATATATTTTTTGAACTTACATACTAGGTTCTCTACACACAGAAGAAGGATAAGGCCGAATAAATCGGCCTTTTTAAAATTTTTCCAGGTTAAATTCTTAACAGGCATTAGAAAATAAACGATGTTATTTGCACATATCAGCCTAACACATCTTCTATATGTGCACACTAACCACATAAATTTAAATAAATAAAATAGTTACGCAATTGTTTTAGGAAATTCATCAAGTATTTTTAAAATCAGGGCTATTTAATATAATAATAACACATTTTTATTGAAAAATCAGCAATGCAAGGTTTCAAGAAAAATTAAATATTGATAAAATGTCGCAATGATGATGCAACTATTCTTAGTTAAAGAGTAGCTAGTGGATAAAACGACTTCAAAGGGGATATTCTCGAATTGGCGCTCAGCTTTTTGGTAATTCACAAACCACTGAGGGTAAAATATTTTTTTACGTATGCTACCACTGCGCGATAGTATTCAGAATGATTTTTAGTCAAGTGATACCATAACGAATGACTACTATGATTTACTTCACTCACACACAGCACAAAATTTACATGAGAATTACAAAGTAAAGGGAATCATAAGTTTATTGAAGATAATTCCTCTTGCATGCCGTAAACAAGGTCTCTAAAAATTTAAAAAAACAAAGACTTTGCATGCCACCAGGCTATCCGTAATATAACCCACGCCTTCAATGCTCTCAGGATTTTTTTCTTTGCTATTTCGCACCATAAATATGCCGTAAATGAGCGTCCATTTGTTTCACAAGAGGAACTGAGCCCTCAAAGGCTTACTGAACCCGGAAACTGCGATAGAAAGAGAGAAATCCGGCCCGATAAATGGGACGTGGGCGAAGGAGAAGGAGAAGAAGAAGCGGGATGGAGCGCGTATACGGAAAAGACTGCGCAAAGGAACTTGGGAAGGATATTGGAGGACTTTTTTTTATAAAAGGGATATAAAACGGCTAGGCGGGTGTTGAAGTTTCGTGCACCGAAGTACGTTGCGTACGGAGAAAGGCTGTGATTATATCCACCTTCATTCCACTCAGCCCCCTGAGGAAAAGCTCTCCTTTTCACACTCAGATAAGGAACTTGTCCAACACGCATACACCCTGGCTGAAAGGGGAAGCGGAAGAAAAAAAATTTCAATTTTTTTCAATGGCAGCAGCGGAGAATAAGAAGGATAGCGCACGGATTCCTTTTCTTCTCCTCTGCTTAACTCGCTACCTCCTCCACAACTCGACGATAGAGGAGCATTCTCTACTCGCACACGCACTTCGTCTGTTTTCCAACTCTCGAACAGTAAACCATGACCCGAATCTACATCTATGGTGGATTCAAATCTGACCGTACTACCTCATAACTCTATTACAACCTATAAATGTAGAAACACATAAACTTAGTCTGTTCTATTCCACACCACTCCCTTGTTGTGATATTAAGAAGCTCATCGACATATTACTGAAGATACGCCTACCTCTTACATGACCACGTAAATATATCCTATATGCCAATTAAATGAGTTTATATCACGAACATATGACAATAAATTATATTTTCTCCTTTTAGGATGATACAAATGCAGCATTTCAAGTAAAACCACAACCATAAATCTACAGTCCTATTTTAAATCATTCATACAAAATTGTGTGTATCGAATTCCTTCTCACCGAGCTCATTGTTTTTTTCAAGTAAATATGATGATTTAATAATTATTTCAATGGATTTAGAACTGTTAGTTAGTTAGCAATATTTTTAGCAATTAATCTATTAATTTACTAAATATAAAATAAAATAAACAAGAATAATTTTTCTTTTAAAATATTTCGTCAAAATCGACCCATCCGCAGCCGATATAAAGCCCTAAATCTACAATTTAAGGCAAAAAAAAGTCAAAAGAAATAAGTTGGGAAGAGCAACGTAGCATAATATTTTGATACCTGGAAAAGAAGAAAGGAAAGGAGATCGCTGGGAGGGCTGAAATCACGAGTGAGAGAGATTGTGACTCTTGATTCGGGAGGTTGAAGGAACACACAATTTGAGTCGAGATAATATTTACACCCCCCTGCGGGCGTCAATGTACATGAGTCGGGAAGTCGGAAAAATGATGAGAAAAAAGCACATTGCATGCATAGCCCTTGAACTTAAGAAGACTTAAATATTATTAGGGGTGTGGTTAGCTCTCATTTCCCTAACGTTTAACCCAACGGTGGTGGACAAAAGGGAGCAAACTATTCCAATATTTTCTCTTCAAAAATTTAAAAAGTGAAGAAATACGTACAAAAAAGCATCAAAAAATCATAATAATAACAGTATAGGGATAGAAATAGTGTGATTACTGAGACAGTAATGGAGAATTCAGTGTATTATTAGATTCATGACCACTCAAGAGTTATGCTATACAAAATACTATCCTAATATTTATGATAGGAGCATTACCGAAGAGAAACTTTTTTATGAGCTTCTTACACAATTTAAGAAGCAACCTATGAGAGTATATCAAATATATATGCTACTCAAAAGAAGATAGTAAAAATATCAGTAGCTATTGTGAAACAAAATACAAAATGAATTCGATGCATTAGGATAGAATAATGTGAAAATGTGAGGGCATAACTACCATGGGAAAAAGTAGACTATAAACTATAAATGAGAGATGTATTTTGTAGGAAAGGCAAAGAAGTGGCAGTTAAGTCCACGGCAAACTACACATGCTGCTCACTAACGAAAACGCGGGTAGGTATAAGAAAAGAGCCTCTAAGAGAGGATGAATAGGAAGGGATAAAACGAACAACTATGAAAGACGTAAAAGTAGGAGGCTCTTACAAAAAGACGCTTGAACTTTGGAAAACAAGAGAATGGGCTCCAGTCAATCTATCTTAGGATAGCTGGTATACGATGTCGGCAGGTGTCAGAGCATGCTCCGTAAATTATCCAGAGCCATATTGCCTCTCCAAGAGCTCATTTAAAAATGATCATCTACAGAGCATTTTACTACTTTGATGTTTGATACCAGACTTGAGCGTATGAAGATTTCATCATATGAAGATCTCATTATATTTAGAATAGATTCAACTTAGCCAGGCAGCTATAAACCCTTTGCAAGTATTAAGATTATATCACACTATGTTCATAATTATCACTCATATTTCATATTAATATACATGTACACCTAATGGCTTTTCAAGGGAGTTAGCCCGCGAAAGTAAAAAGTTAGAAGGAAAAGCTTAAAAAAGACCTATAATTATATACTCCTTTTGCAATGAACATTTAGCTCCAAGCAATGAAATGTGATGCATCTACGAAACCTTTCAAGCAATCCCTTTTATGCATCACCTTCCTTTAGTAAGATGAACCCGAAATATTACCAAAAGAACTGTAAAACAGTAGAAGTTCCATTACAGTCCCGAGCCATTCTATTTATTTTGCTTATAAATTGGAGCTTACAGCCCAATGTGTCTTACCCATGTAGTCACAAGCAAATCGATTCTGTTTTATCCTTTTCTAGCACGAGGAATATTCTCTGCCCCTAAACGAAAGAATTCTGACGCATGACTTTATCCACGCATCAAATTATAAAACGTAAAGCATCAACCAGAATCTGTATCCACGCTACAACAATTTATTCATTTCAACAGTTTAGCTCGCCGGGAAATATGATTCACGCGGGCACCAAATCCCCGGATCTCAGAACCATATTTCAACCCGAGGGAGAAACAAGGAAATTACTCGCATTTTTCACTTAAACGCGATAACCAAGGGTGAATAAATTACCGTCCACCTACTGATAGCCAAACAATCCCGAGGATATAAATAAAGACAATGAGTTAGATAAGGAAGCGCTCGATTGATAAACCTTAAGAATTAAAACAATGGTTAACGGACACATCGGGAAGTAAGTGGGCGTAACTGCAGGAAAAGACGTAATAATTTCGCAACGAAAATCAAATAGTCTATACTTGCTAGGAAGTCATTCATCTCCTGAGCGATAAGAAGAAAAAAAGAGGGTCGATGCGAGGTTTACCAGCACATTAGAAATTAATAACGAAAAACTGTTCGCATGGGACCAACTAATTAGAGGTATCCCAAGGAAAAAACAAAAAGCGATTGAAGAAGAAGTTTAAAAAAGTTCTTTTTCGTGTGAAATGATTTCTAAAACAATTTTCACAAATAGTGTCTATTCTCCGCACAATTTCCATAATTTTCCAATTTTTATGAAACAAAAAAGCTTAATTTATTCACTGTTTTACTCATTTGCTGAAGTAATTCTTAAGTTGACTATTTGTCTCATTTAATACACAAAAATTCATTCATTCATCATTTTCATTGACCAAATTATCTCTTCATTATGCATCGCCTATAAAATTTTAATTTTCCTTTTCCTTTCAAAACATCTTCACTCTCAAACGATACATGTGTTTTTTTAATTCCTACTTTAAAATTTCCAGCATATAATAAAAAATGCCTATTTTTTTCATGGCATAAAATCTGCTATTACTAGGCCGTCCTTTTTCTACCCGGTGATAAATATGCGGTGATTCGAGATTTATAACCGATTTGAAATATTCATCGCTGTTTCATTCAATAAATGAAATAATACTCCGTCGGAAAATTCTATTATAGACAAATCTCCAGCTTTGATGCACATTGAAGTCACACACAATCGCGACATTTATTTTTATCTTTGAAGCAAAAATAAAGCGCTTCTTAATGACCGACATTTACCTTGAAAAATCGGAAAACTATTTTAAATTAATATTTTTCACCCATCATTTATTTTCTCGATAAACTTTAATTGGCGTCGTTTCGCAATTTTTTGAATATTCAGTTGATAATTTACAGAAATCATCCACAGAAAATTGACATTGAAAGAACAGAGAGTAAGTTAGTCTTTCATACAGATTTCGGGTACATAATGATTTCAAATCTGATAAAGGTCATTCTAAAATTTTTCCATTTCTAAGCCCCATCGTTACTTCTGCTAGAATGGTAACAAGGCAGGTGATGCAAGGCATATCACCACGTATGAAATATGCGTTCCGATGTTTAATTCAGCGCATGTGGCCTTCTAGGTCGTGATTCACGTGTATAATATCAAATTAAAATCGGGGTTTCCTGGATTGTTATAGGGAGCAAAGGGCGGCAGTGACTCAAGAGCCCCATAAAGCACAATTTATTTTTCGTGCAGAAGGAAGAGGATTAAGGGGGTGTGTACGGGGGGAGTGGTTTGAGGGTATAAATGTGAGAGGAGTTTCGCAGGAGGAGGAGTAGATAAGGAATTGGAGCGCTTATGGGTGGGGAATAATTGCAGGGGGTGGATGGGAATGAATCACAATGAGGCCGACCAAACGGGTAAGGAAAGGAAGGAAGGTGGGGGTCTGTTAAAAATGGAAGGGATGGAATTAATGGACGCGATGATCGCGGTAACTGATACGACAATAAGGGATACCGCGCTCCAATAAAACAACGTTTCAATTGATGGTAGACTTCAGCGAGGGATAAAAAACCGACCTTTGAATTGTGCTCGCGCCGACGCATGAGACGCCTGCCTGCATGACCCGTTACACGCTGGGATTTATGCCGCGGAAAAAATGCGGTAGGTGCACAGGGGAAGATAAAACGTCTCAAAGCAGTGACGAGTGTCAGAACATGCCTTTTTATGCGAGTAAAAAGGATTAATATCCATAAACACCGAAAAATTCTATCAGGAAGACAACAATGAATTTAGTTTAACCATTTTTCGGCGCATACCTACCCCGTACTTATAAATTCAATGCCATTGGAATGCTCCATATAGGTTTAAAAAATTACTCTACTAAGGTTCTCAACAAACTGAATAACTTTCACGTTTAATTATAATTTTAGTTTAGTTTAGTTTATCGTAGTTTTATTTATGTCGTAGTTTATCGTACTTAAACTTAGTTTTTCACGTTTAATCTTAATTTATCTACTCACCAACAGCTTCGTCGAACAGCCGTTTCAAATCCTGTAAACACCTTTCAACTATAATGCTTTTTAATCCCTTAGTTACAAATAATTGTCTTTTTACCTACTAAATTATTTGTTTCTATTCATGTAGCTTTCTCCAGTCTCTATGTCCAAAACACAACATTTACGGGTGCATCATCTGGGAATCAAAATAGGGAAGAGACTTCAGGGCAAGCTTAGATTAACATTGTCTGGGCAAAGTTCAAGAAACGGAGACTATAGTTTCACGTAGAGGAAATCTTTTCCCAAGGAGTCACGTACCTGATGACGACACTAAGGGTTAGACAAAGTGGGACATCTAAGATGTCCCTCTGTGCTTACTAGCTCAGAGGTCTTCCCCAAGCTTTCCATTGTAAAAATATCCTTCCTGAATCACGCCCCCATAAACCTCCTAAATCACGCCCCGATACCCCTGCCGTAAGTTTCCATTCCTTCCTCAAGTCCACTTTAATTTACCTCTCTCCCCCCCCCCGCCCCCCCCCATTCCACTTCCCAGTCTCTTCCACCTCCACTACTTCCCACATGACCTCCACACCTTTACACTTTTACAGTTTTCCCAACCTCCTTCCCTTCTACCTCCAACTTTCGCCTTCCTATCCCACCTCCCACGTTGTTTATATTGTGTACTGGACATAGTTAGGATTAGCAATTTAAATAATTAACGATTAAAATTAATCGATAAAAATGTAGTTAACTATTTAATGTAATCGTTACTTTTTATTAAAGTTAACTTTTAACTTTTATTCGTAAAAATTTTACATTAACTGATTCAAAACTAACTTCAGTTAATTTTATTCGTTAAATTTTGGTGAATGTCGATCTGTTCGAATTTGGGCACGAAGCTTGTCCAACAGACAAAGGGGAAAATAAAACGGTATCTAAGAATGCAATATAGCAGCGTAGTTGTGCAAGAATGCAATGAATAGGCACAGACGAATACATCCAAAAAAAGCGGGGTTGAGTGGATTGGCCGCCCAAGTTTCGGAACATGTAAAACATGAGAAAGAGGGTCACCAAAAACCTATGGCTGGTAACGAGGGGAGGGAGCTCATTCAAAGTAACGTATCTGTAAAATGCGCCAGTTTACGCACTCGGCGACATCCCGTCGTCAGCGGAGTTGAGTGGAGTGATTGTAAAAATTTCGGAACGCACTCCCAGACAAAGAAACACGACACCACGCGAAGACATTGTTCTGGAGGGCTCATATAACGTTTTTTGACCCAGCAGTCAGATATATGAGGATGGAATAAATGGAAGAGAATCGACCCAAAATTGAAACAATGCGTTTGAATTGAAGGTCTCACTTGTAGAGACAATATAACTTGTCCAAGGAGGGGGGTTTGGGGTAATATTTGCCTACGAAGGGGGTGAAAGGGTATAAAAATGAAGAGCATTTGTAGTAATGTTGAGTTGTGACTGTGACTGTTTCATGTGAGGTCAATCCCTAGACTTCTTCCTTCTACAAAGAGCGAACTTCCACCAACTGCGAAGACCGGACCTCCATCTGCTTCGAAGAGCCGATCTCCACATTTTATGAAGAGCGGACCTTCACATCCGACGAAGTGCGGATGTATTTCGTCGTCCTTTAGTTATTGCCATTTAGTTAATTAAACATTACTTCAGTTTTTACTTTTAAAATGCCTTTGTTGTGGCCCGGTATTTCAAATCTTTTTAAACAAATTGATTTGGATGGAAAAAACAATAATGTCAGTTTTCAGTGTTTGCTTCGTTTGCCAAAGCAAAAAACCACCAAGCTATTTTTTAAAGTAGGTAACTGAAAAAATAACTATTAACGTAAAAGCTACTTCTTTAACTTTAATCGGTTACTTTTTCAGAAAAGTAACTTTTAACTTTAACTAGTAACTTTTTACCGAGATTAACTTTAACTTTAATTAGTTAATTTTTTTTCTTTCAACTTTCCCAACTCTGGTACTGGACAGAAAATATGCACCAGAAGATGTCACCTATACGATGCAACAGATCGTTAAAAAAAATTACGTGTAAAAATTACCAAGTCAATTTGATATTTCACAATTGGCTTTATTTTTATTGCACATACATGCTAGATAATATTTCAGCCATTCAACTCGCACATACTTTGAATACAAATTGCACCAATGCTATGATAGAGTAACTATACGTGCTTCAAGGTAACTGAATAACAATTTGTTAATATAAATTATTTAAGATTCTGATCTGAATAGCCATTTAAAAATTCCACTAATATATATACGGGGCGATACTATCCAGTATAACTAACACTACTACAATATTTCAGTCGAGATAATCCGATTGCAATCTAAGTTAATACTGAACAAAAAAACTTCGCAAGAAAACCTACTTTACAATGCTGAGGAAGACTTATTACTTAGTTATGTAACTCATGGAGTAAATAATTTGTATTTTCATCATTTTAGATCTCTGTAAACAAAGAAGTTAATATAGTTTTTAATGTACGAAATATAGTTAATTTCAATGTTTTCCTTGCTATATTTGATCTGTAATCATTTGCTTTTTCTCTAATTTACGCGGAACTTACCGTAATTCACAACTAATTAAACCACACATTAGCCAACGATTACTCGGAAATTGAGGGATACTAAAATTGAAAACACGAATCTGTTCTAAGGCTTGTAACTTCAACAATAATAAAACATATGGGTTTGTGGAGTTTATAGTAAATGTTCCTAATAATTATGCAATTCACATTTCTTGCTAGAAGGAAAAGTAATGAACACACTTTTAGATTTTTCTTCTTTCCCATAATTTTTAAATTAAAATGTATATTATATGTATAAAAGAAAAATGACAATATATGCACTAAACTATGATTGGATGACTCTAGCTTTGAATAGTGGTATAAGCATTGGACTAGTTAACTATTCTTGAATCATGGTAATTTACCGGGCGGAATTTTGTGAAAAATAAGAAAATATGACCGAAAAAACGCGCCTCGAAAAACATGAAGCAAAGCATTTTGAACGAGAAATCTTCCGGGCACTTTCCCGATATTTTCTGAAAGAAACTGCCCTCGCTAAAAGTAAGATTAATGGGGGATTGCGCAAATCGTTATTCACTGAAACGTTACCTTAAGCAAAGTGTCAACATCCATTTGGGAAAAGGATATCTCATAGCAGCGATCCATCAATCAAAGAATCAATTACAGTCTGATAGGTTTTCATCCGCCAAAAGATTAAGAGTTTGTACAATGAACCTTGAGGTTTCTTCGAGAAAAACAGACGCCAGAGAAAAATAGCAACTTCAAGGCAGCTGATACAAGCCTAACACTTTAGCTTAAGAGTGAGAGATACTATCTCAATTGCCCTCAACAGTCACTTATAATTCTCATTCATGATTGACTTTAAAGTATTTTGCACAAGCTTGAGTCCAATAATATTTGGAAAGAAATATGATTGAATTTACATAAATCATTCATCAATAATGCAAGATTATTCAAGAGTTGAATTGAATATTATTTCTTTCCTATTGAATATTATATTGACGTCAAACTTCCGCTGGCTTATAAATATCGCAAAACTAATTCTCAAATGTCAGAATATGTTGAATTCAACGTGTGCGCAATGTAATATCTGCTACGATTACCGTCTAAGAATAAGTAATTTATAGTTTCCAATATGCGAGATAAGTGAAGCAATTCAACGAAATAACGTTTGAAACATATCATTTGACTTATAGATTTATAAAATAACGCTTAGCTCTATGCATAATGAGGTTTATAGTGTAATTTTCCATGGAAGTCTATGAAAATCTTAGGACTATCAATTGCCATAGATTGACTTCAAAAATAACAAAAAAGGTACCGACTTTATGGTTTAGTAAAACAAAAACTTTTTTACAGTAAAAATAATTCATTCCACAGACAAGAATTACTGCGAAATAGATATCTAGTTTCTCATATTTGTAACCGATTTTCTATCGTTTAGCTTGAAATTGTCCAGGAGATTACATCATAATTGAACAATAAAACTGGTGTATAATAGGAATAATACGATAGTACGTCCCGTTTGTCTAAGCGATGTCGTTAATCGACTACATTTCTACATGACTCAAAAAATTCTTAGGTATTTTTTCTGCGCCCGAGAAAAAAAAGTGAAACTATTTCATTTTGAATTTACCGAGCATGAATCTATAAATTTTTATTCAATATGTAAGGAAAACTTTCAGTATAATTCTTTTGGAGCACAAAAAAGTACATTTTTTAATTGACTAGTTTTCTATATGTATCCTAAAAAAACTGCTCGCTTTTGTTCGCTTTGTTCGCTATGTTCAAAAGATTTTTCGCCATGGTTTCAAAACACCAAAGGTGTTCTGCACCAAAACACCCCGGCGGGAAAAACTCACATGGGCAACGTAAAACGACGAAAGGTGCCATGGTGAGTAATTTACTGAAACCACATTCTCATTTCTGAGGCGGTTCGACACTTTACAAAATTATCCGCTTCAGTTGGCATATCGTCTGAGAGGACATAAATCTTGGTATTCTGGCATATGAAATTTAAAACATAATATCCCAAATAATCAAAATTTAATTACGGCTATAATTTGTTCTACTAATTGAAATATTTTACTATGGTCATCAAAACAGGTTAAAAGGGTTATGGCTCCGCTGTGTTGGCTCCCTATCTCGAGGCTCCGGGTGCGATTCCCGGTACTATTTTAAAGTGGTATCTTAATTGCAATACGAGTGTTGCGTGAAAGTATTTTAAGCTCACTAAATCGGGAATCGGATGGTACAATCAAAGCGCAGACCCCTAGAATCCTTTCTTTAAGAACAAGCTCATGCCGACGCCAAGTCTCTCTAAACCGTTCTCTGGTCTTTTGTTAACGGGGAGCGTTTTTTGGAGGAGACAGAGGAGCAGAGTGCCACATGAGTATGTTAGATTGGAGTTTTAGATAAAATGAGTTTTAGAAGCAAAAACATGTAGCTATTTTATTTATTTATCAATGTGTTTACCAGTAAGTTACTGAAACATATACATTCCAGAATTCTTAGGGGAAAGATGAAGATGCGCCGGAAAAAGTTAAGCCAAGGGAGATCACTATAAGGTTTTATTGGGATACAGGACGGAGTTTAACATCCAAAACAATTATTTACACAAGTGTTTTCTTATTAGAGTTATGAAGCCAAAACAATTTGCCAATATTTTTTCTTATTCCTTTCAGGGAAATATAAACCGTAAGTACCACTTTTCATCTAAAATTATATCTATATCATCAAATTTAAAGACGATTTAATCTTAAACCTGACATAATATTAACAATATCCACAACTTAATGCAGCAGCTTTGTCATTATGAGAATTCTAATAAGGGGAAAAAACAAATGCCTGATTCGGTTCCATACAATAAAAGTCTTGGCAATAACAGTCCTCAACCGCGATTCTGATGACTAAGAGATTGGATCCACTCACCCTCTCTCGCGGCTGTAAAAATCAATGCAGTCATAGACATGGTCTTCTAATGCACACGATTCACCAATTTGCGCGATGAGAGACCATTTACAACAAGTAAATCGTGAGGAAACGTGCTAAAATTTTTGAAATTGTTCAGTTGATACTCGTACTTATTTCCCCGATGCACAATGCATTAAAAAATATAAATCCTTTCAGGACAAGGTATTCCATTATCTTTAGGGTATTTATCAAGGTATGAAGCTTTTAATACCTGATTTATTAACTTACTGGTTAAACCAAAAAGAATATTTTCACCAATAGTTTAATGTATACAACTATATTTTGGATAATTAAAAAGAAAAATTGATCGCTTTAAGAGCGCAATATTTGATGGGCACATAGGTGCTCCAGAACTATTAGAGAGCAAGGCATAAAACAGAAGAGTATTGGCACTTCCGAGGTCGTATGAAGTGGCTCCGTAAAAATTAACGGCTCTTCCTATGCGCATTTTAGTACGACGCGACGGCAAGGAGAACATGTGGATAGTTGACATACCAGTAATAAACATCCAATGGAGCATTTTGTTAGAAATATTGAAGGGTATAGAGAAGAATACTTCCATCAATCGCAATTTCCCGTACGAAATGTATCGAGGACGATCATTTCCGTCGATTATACGAGCGGATAACACCATTCAAAGAGCAAAATGTGCCAAAGACAAAACAATACTTGGGAACATCATAGGGAAGCCTTCTTGCAAAGTCCAAGCTAAAATATATTAAAAATACTTTAAAGAAGCGTACTCAATCCATAAAAATGACTCCAATAATTAACGATATTTATTTCTCAAATTACATTAATTTAGCAATGACACAAAATGCATTTGCATAAAAACGAATAATTTTTCCAATTCAAAATCCTAGAAGAAGGAAAATTCCGGTTTTAAAATCTTAATTCATTAGGCTTTGTATAACGAAGAACGTGGTGATTAAAATGTAGACAAAAACAAAGGTAATACATAAATCGGAATCCAAGATGCAATTTCTGGTAAAGTATTCTATAAAACGGTTCTAAAGCTTGCTTAAACACATCTAGAGCGTAAATTGAAATATAAAAATAATATCTCTTCAAAGTTTCATTAAAATCACCGGCCATATAGCACTAAACATTCTAGATTCACCGAATTCAATAAGATCAAATATGGTTGACACAATTACCAATTATTAGTAACTACATGAGCAAAATTTTCAGTAAAACTTTTAGGGAAAAGATATATATGAAGTTATATCTATTAGAATGCTGTAAAACACTTAAAACTGGAGGTTTCTCCCCAATTTTTTCACTTTGCAATTCTTTCCACGCTTGTGATGGAAGCTCTTACTGGAACACTTACTTCGAAGGTCTACATTGTTCATAGCGAATGTTTCATTTTCCTGTCTTCAACGTGGAGGGCAAGTCGATGAGAAAAAATAGCCGGAGGTGGACGGAGAAGGATAAGAGAAATATATTGAGGCGGAACGGGCGTCGTGTGGGAGGGAGGAAGGAAGGGATACAACTTGATCCGGAAAAGTAGAGGAAGTGAAAGGAAGGAGGGGGGACTTCCCGTGTAGCAGTCCGGGGGAATGATGATTAGCAGAATTCACCATGGGGGGGAGAGGGCAGGCAGAGAGGGGGTTAGGCGGAAAAGGATAGATGCCAGGGGGTGCAACGAAGGATTTCGTCCGGAAACGAGAGGAAAGGGTGATGATGGAGGGGAGTTGTGAGGTCAGGGGAGGGTAGGAAAGAAGAGAACGAAAGACAGATGAGAGACTTAAGGGCGAGGGAAAATCCATTGACGAGAGAATAGATGGATTTGGAAGAGGGGAGCATTTATGAGGATAGGGCGGGACTTAGAGATGAGTAAAGGGAGATGAAGGAGTAAAAAACGGAGTGAGTAGGCATAGGAAAAATAGGAATGTTGAGGAGGAAGGAGGATGAATGCATAAGTAACCCATGTAAGCGATGAGGATGAAGATTTGGAGACTAGTCAAAACTCAGAAGTGCCCAGAGAAAGTTTATAATTTTTAGCTGGGTGACAGCTACACAAGTTGAATAAGACTATATTTTAGTTTTTCAATCAGATACTTTTGGAAAAAAACCACCGTTCTTGCTGAAGATTCAAGGTCTTGGAACAAAAATTGGTATAAAATAGAATGGGGAAAACATTACAATTTGGGTTAGTTCCACTATGAAATGTAGTGAAATGAGATGAAGAGGAGCAGATAGAATGGGGAGAGGAAGTATATAGATCTGATGAAGAGCTGTGAAATATATATGACTACATCCGCCATTTTGCAGAACCAGAGCAATTGATGAAGTTTACCTCCCCTCCTTGGAAGAGGAATGAGGGTTAATGGCTGCCGCAATAAAGTCATAGCAAACCTGAATGGTTGGGGCACATTAAGGTATAGGAGCACAGGACTACCTTGTACCAAGGGCTGCTTTGTCCGAACCAAACGTTCTTCCCCTCTGCCCTCCACCATCGGCTATTTGTAGGAAAACAATCAAGTCGACCGATTTATCGCCTTCATTCCGGTTTGTTTCGAGTGGTGCTGATAAAAAAGATATCGCGTGGACGTTGTTTCAATAGATTTCCTCCGGACGACTGCGAAGAAAATGGCACTATAACACGAAGTTATTTGTGATCAAGATTTAGTGTTGATCCTTCATACGGAAATGGTCACAGAAACTCGCTTAAGGAACGTGATTTCAAACAAAACACTCTTTAAAATGCATCTTTACGGATCGCTACTTTCGATAAATTATTGAACTTCTCCATTGGTTGGGTACATGTCGTAATTTTTCATTCGACTAGCAAAATATTTTCACTGTCACCACAGATTGCGGCAAAAAGATTATTTCCGCATGAGGGAGGAAGCCAAATTTTAGATAGGCATTTTCTAATGTTCAATGTACGTAATGTTCCATGTAAGACCGATAATAATTTGAAATCTAAGTATTGCTAAGATAATCGTGTTTCACTAGAATATGGACCAAATATGAGAGCTATAGGATGTATGAATATTATTCCAGCAATTCCTTTCTTCCATTTTTAGTGCCCAGAGTGTATTACATGCTAAGAATGTGCTCGTATTCGTTTATCAGCTCCCGCTTATGTGTAATACTGCGAAATTTTCCTCCCTTTTTCACCCAATTTTTTATTATATCATTTTTTTCCGTTATCACTGATATAATAGGCACATAATCTTTCATCACATTCCTCAAAATAAATATGCATACAGAGCTACACAGAGGCGTGCTAACCGAAGCACGGAATCTTTCAACCGTTCTAAAGAATATTCCAGCAAAACCTAATTTATTCCATCATTTCGCGGGAGCTTAAAATTCATTTATATTCTACTCTCAGAAAACCATCGATCGCTTAAATTGGTATCTCTTCCAAGTTATTTATTCGACGGCACTGAATTCATGAATGTTAGATCGGTGGGTCGTCGTAAAGGTCGACAGAGACTAGCGGATGACTCCTTGGGGAATGAGGAAGGTGTGGGATAAGTTATCCGAGAAAAAGTAAGACGTAAACAGCCCCTTGGAATGCTCTAGATGAGAATTGACTTTGAAAGGAAATCACAAGTTACATTAATTTCCTTGTTCTTCTTACATACAACAATTTAGTGAAATACAGTTACTGATTACTTGGAATCAAATAATTCATCCATTTAATCTGCAATATACGTGGCGGCTTGAATGTAATTTTTTATTACATTAATGCCAATTTCATATTTTCACACTACCTCATTGTATTATTGATTAATTTTTTTTAAACGAACATTTCATAACATTTTCTAAACACTTTATTTTCTTTTGAATAGGAGGATCTTTCATAAGAATATGATGCTGAAAGTAATGATAAGACAGAATAGTTCACAGTATCATTCTATAAATACACTACTATCAAATAATTATTCGTGACACCAACTTTACCATAGGTTTTTCTTCAAATATAAATCAATAATTATTTGACAAAATGTTTCTCAGAAAAGTTTCCCAAAAAGTATCATAGAAATTACACAAGAACATCCATTGAAATCAGGACAATACATATGGTCAGCAAAGTGAAATGCCTATTTTGACGCTGGTGACTATTTTATATTATAAAATTTATTGCCATGTAAGTCTTCCTGATACGTATGCTGTACACCAGAAATATATTTTTTGTAAGCTAGAAAACTGCGATTTCATCATAAGGTTTCGAATGAAAATTACCACGTCGCATTACATGCAGAAACTACCGACACAAAAAAGCTAATAATTAACGAAGGTATGGATAGGAGTGGAATAAAACTGTCAAATGAGTGATTGAACTAATATTTGATGAGATTCATGCGCGTTCGAAATGAGTGATTAAGCTAATATTCGATGAGATTCATCGGCGTTCGGGTCGCATGGTCGAATTGGCACTACCGTTGTAAGGGTTGTAAGTTACACGAAAAGAAAGAATAGAATTGAACTCCCTACCGTATTTTATCCTTGCGTATGTTGATTGTATGGTTGCCGTTGGGAAAATGCAACTACTCTCCTAGACTCCAGGTAAAAGGTCATTGGTAAGGTTATATCAGTAATCAATTGGAAGGTGGGAAAAAACGCCAAAGAAGTGCAAGATGTTACAGGACGATTATTAATTTCATGGGTTCTAACTCTTGAAAGTAATATTTTTAACTATCAAATTACTGCATTAAAATAAATGATTTGATAAAAATTATTTCAGTAATTTGATAATTTAATTTAAATTTTGCGTGTTAAATAGCAAATAACAATAAATCACCAACCCAAGTGTAACATCAAAAGTGATCGCTTTCCATTTCCCTGAATATTATGAGCCAACCGCATTAAAAACCTTGTGATTCAGCTCGCAAATACCATTCGGTTATTTTGCCTTGCAAAACAAACTTAACAACATTGATGATGATGTAGAAGAGGGATTTATCATGTCGAAACAGCTTCAAATATTACAACATTTCAATATTCTGAAAAAATCCACTCAAGCGGGTTTTTTCGGCAAAATTAAACTTAAGAAAGATATTAGAAGCCAAAAAATAAGGAAATAAGGAAAAATAAAGTAATTGGCAATAAATTAGGTCTACATTAAAACTATACATGAATACGATTTATTTCGTTGAAAGCATCAATTACTGCAGCTTTGTATGTATATAAAATAAGGAATAAGGAGGGTACAAATCATTGGAGTGTGTACTGCATTCAGAAGAAAAGAGAAAGTGTAATATTTTTGATTTGAAAAAGGCTGGATTACATTATGAGAGATGCATGATACGAGAAGTGAGGTTTGAATGGAGGAAGGGAATGGAGAAATTGATAAAAAACCTGAATGAAATTGCCGCGCGTTAACGATAAGCTTAAAATACGCATAGTAGAATGCATTGAGAGTAAAAAGAAAAAGTTTGACGACGCGCGCGGACGAAAATAAAATGTGCCCAAGCACAACGTACACAACTAACAAACCGAGTTAGGAGGAAAAGATTGAGAACAAAGTGTCGTGCCCATACGGATGGATGGCGAGATAAAATGACGCAGTAAAATAAAAGAAGAGAGAAAGATGGAAAGAAGAGTGCACGATGACAAAGAGAAGGCGAGGATGTGGAAGGAAAGTCGGGGCGGACAAAACTCTGCGGCGTGGAAGAAATATCGAGCAGCGGGCGTGATCCATGTCGCGCACTGCGCACTGGTGAAGGGCCAAGCGAAAGGAAATTGAAGCCTGGGACGTAAGTGGAAGAGCATGTGCGTCTAGCAGCAAGTGCAGATAAAAATCGGCATAAATAGGGACGGCGAGGAGAAGAAGGTCTCAGATATATACCTATATAAATAGAGGAGGAAGACAAGAGACGGGGAGAGTAGGTGGAAATAAGAGGTAATTCGGGGAGAAATGGAGGGAAGGGATTTCCTTATTTATTTTTTTTACTTCCTTCCTTCCTTCTCCTGCACTGTTTCTTCTTTCTTAGGGATCGCACGAGGGATAATCCGTTACTGGTTAGGGAGGGCGAGACGGTCGCATTTTGGGAGTGGGAAGAGAGATAAGCCGAAGGAAGTGGAGGTCGGAGGAAATGGGAACGCACAATTGATTCTCTCCTCCGCCTACCAACTCCCTTTTCTTCTACTCTCTCACTCTCCCTTAAAAACTGCTGGAAGAGATTCTCCCGACTATTCTTTCCCTTTACTCCACCCTAAAACCTCAGTAAGAAACTCTTTCCTCCCAACCTCGAGGCTCTTCTGCGAAACTGGGAGAGCAGGTTGCTCCCGGGGCGGGAGTCCAGGAAGAAGGAAAGGGAGCTGGCTCGATTGGGCTCCTTTCCGTATTCTTCTTTCGGTCACGTCTGAGCGGCGGAGGCGAGGGAAGGAAGGGGAGCGGCAGAGACCCCTAGCAATCTTGATGAGCCAATATCGAAGGGCTAATAGCCTCGCAGCTGCGCTCCCAACCAAAACCGAAACTGAATAACTGAGATGGATTGGGGATGGGTTATTTTTTGGGACAGGCGGGGGTTTTGACTGAAAGGCAAAGGGACGGATGGATGGGTGCCCGGTCTCCTTGCGGAAATATTTCGGCAATATGTTTCAGAATTACGCCCCAATCACTGCCGTGGCGTCCGCCCGAGATTTGCTTCCAGCTCTAGGCGGTTCAAGTTCCGGGAGGGTTGAGAAAACAGATAAAGGAGAAAAGGGAAAGCGAGGGAACGAGTAAAAAGAATACGTCTTCGACAAACTTAATCCGATTCAGGGATGAATGGTAAACAACTGTGATTTCGATGGAATTAGGTTATCTTAGATTGGAAACTCTTTAAGAATACGATCGATATAACGTCTAAGAGAAATGTCTTTTGGCGGAGAATTGAATTATCTAAACCACGGCCTTATTTCATCCCTCGGGCCTCCAAATCCTTTTCGCATGCTACGGTTATCTTGGCAAAGATTAACGCAAACCACAGACACATTCATGATCAAAAAAATAGGTTTTAGCCTTTATTCTTCAACACAGAGAGGCAAAATATTTTGTCACATATTCTAGTTACGCTCAAAATATTGCATTAAAATAGTGCCGTCTAATCCAGCAATTAAGGCAACCGACTATCACCCGAGATTTTCAAAACTCAAATTTTGTTCAATCCATAAAACTTTGATGATTTTATCAGACATTTGATTAAATAATTCAAGAGATTGCATATTTTAATTCATCCAGACATTTTCACTCCGAATATTTGAGTATCCAATACTCAAATTACCGACCACAAGAAAAGTAAATACGAGTTTAATCACAAATATCAGCGACGCGGAGTGGTTTAACATAAGAATTAACCGCATGGCACTTTTACAATCTATTTTTACTTGGATTAAAAACAAATAAATATGCATCTGCTAGACATTAAATTCCACGATATTTTTTTGTAATTCTTAAAATAATCTTCTAAAAATTCTTCTTCAAAAGCATTAGCTTAGCGGTGACATGAATAATAATTATAATGTCGTCTCTACTGAGCAATATTAGGACACCCAAGCATTCTCTTCCACAAAAACAGGTATAACAACACAAAAAAGAACCATAAAGAAAATCTATCAAGGCGGGACTCGATTCCGCGACCCAGTATTAGTCAGTAAGGACTTCACACCGCCGCCACCGAAGCCATCAATAGTGAATGTGGCGAAAAGTAGTACCTTCTGATCCAAAAAAACTAACTTTTGTAGGTTAAGAACCTCTAAAGCAACGTTTTAACAAAATCCTTGAGCACAGACACCAAATACAGATCAAGTACTACAATACATATCATTGAAAAGGGTTTCTTTTAAAACATTTTAGCAATGCTCACTTCACCTGCAACTACATGAGAAAGGCTTCAGGAAAATCAAACCCAAGATCTATTATTAATGGTATTTTAAGCTTCGGAACAGTTAGATACCAAACTATACATTATGTTACACCCAATAGTATTCAGGGTTTAGCGTTTATCCATTAGAATATTTATCACAGGTTATAATACAATGTATAAAATTTAAAAAAACTGAAAAAAACATTACAGCTATAGGCTCTTGGAGCTCAAATGGAATTAATTAGCGGTTTCTGAAGAATATCATTAACCTGAATATATTTTACTCCTCATGATTAACTACCCCAGGTGAAAACGGCACTCTACGGCAGGCTCCGGGAGATGGTAATAATTCGCAACCTTGAACATCACTAAAACTGGGAAATTAAAGAAATAAAAATAAATTAAGTGCCGCAATGAGAGAAAAGTAATTTCGACGGAACACACTTCGCGTGTGAGACGGAGATGTGGCGAGCAAGAAGAGTGCAGGAAGGTATGCCTCACGGAGAATTCCAAGGCGTTTTATTAAATATAAACACGCGTATCATAAATTTCACATTCGCGCCATTATTCGCATCCCGGAGACTCGAAAATTAAATCGCCAGCGAAGAAAACGCAATTAGCTCACAGGTGAGGGTGAGCGCGTAAACACGCTCACTGGCCCCGGGCCCTTTTTTTACATTTTATAATCGCAGCACTTCCAGGGAGGGCACGAATGTTGGGCAGAGGGAGGACGCAGAGTAATGGGGTGGATATACAGAGGGGGAGGTTGCAAGACAGAGAGAGAGAGAGAGAGCAATAACGCGCCTAATTTCCGCGACAACTGAAAAAAAAAGAACTTTATACACGGCAAGTGTCGCAGGATGGGGTGTGGAAGGAGAAAGAAACGTGTTTATGAACGTCTCTGTTTGTTCACTTTCACATCCGAAGGTTTTGGGCCTCTGACCTTAGCACCTTTAACCTTTCAACTCTCATACATGTATAAAAAAACCCTCATTCCCCCACACACACCATTTGTATTTAAGGTTGACCCG
Source organism: Ceriagrion tenellum (assembly GCA_963169105.1). Classification (NCBI taxonomy): domain Eukaryota; kingdom Metazoa; phylum Arthropoda; class Insecta; order Odonata; family Coenagrionidae; genus Ceriagrion; species Ceriagrion tenellum. The sequence goes on along the minus strand of OY720639.1, from coordinate 124,665,401 downwards.
ATACCAGATTCTTCGATACAATTTGACATCGATACTAAACTTTAACATATTACGATATTGATGCTGCGCAAGCATAGCTTTTCAATTAATGGGAAGAATATTACCGTGCCAAATGTTGGTTACTAGTTATTTGAGGAGGTGGCCGCCACATGAGGCCATTGCACCATCAGGGAGAGGTTGAAAGACAGGTTAGGAAAGGATAGCATGAGTTTGGAGGATGCTTGAATAAAAGCCCGACGTCCGATTTAACATATTTCTTTTTTTTTAAATTACACTACAAGCTCCACGCAACAATTTCGACGGGGAAATTATTACACTTTAAAGTTCTCTTCACAGGGTGTCTAGTCTAAATTATCGATCGGGATAGCATTAAATACCTATCTTCCAACACCGCGGGGATAATATCCTGTGCCTTTGGGAATGAGAAGCTACCAACAACACCCAATAATTCCGTTACAGTTGCGCTAAAAAACGAATTAGAATACGTAAATACATCGTTTTTTACTTAAGCGTGACAGAAATAAGTTGTGCGATATATCTGTCCACATTTGTTTAGGCAGCTTTAGACGGTACATTTTATTGTACAAACGAATATATGAACTCCTTCATGAAGGAAATTGTACCGTGTAAAGCGGAAAACTTTATGATTGTCTAAATGACTTCAAGGAAAATAGAACCTGCTCTAATTTCATTCAGTTTTTTGTATATTCTATGATATATTCGTTTGTATGTACAGTAAAATGTACCATGTAAATCGGCCTTTACACATTTTATCAACCATTACAGGATAATAAAAGTGTGGAAATACTTCAACAAAACCATGTTAGAGAAGTATAACTATCAATACTTAAAGTCAACCTCCTCAAATATGCCTCTTATATTCAAGTATTAGTTTTCATTCGACATTTTGAAAATCAATAATTTTTGGAACGCTAAAAGTAAGCTGCAAAATATTAGGAATCAGTACAGTTTAAAAAAACGATTCCTTGCCTGCATCTGTGCCCTAGATCGGCCGCAGTGCCAGCTGGCAACTCTACACCTACTAAATTGTATGAATTGGTGTAATGGGTACCAAGTGCGCGTAGTTATACGAGCAATGGTTCGGAAACCACGATATTCCCCGCTCCTTCCTGAAAACTCCGTTGGCGAGAAATGACGACATATTCGCCACAATTTACTTAAATATAAGCTTGGTCGATATTATAAATTACCAGTAGCATCGGCATCGACCGATATGTATCGGGCCAGACCTAATTCTAAATCTTCAGAAAATTTATGAATCCCACTTTTCCCTTTCCCCAAACCCTTAAGGGGGAGGGGGCAAGGGATGAAAGGGCAGGCAGGTATAAAAAAGCGCGGAATGAGAGAGTAAACATAGGAATGTCCTCATTGTGCTTTAATGGAGGGTCCATAATTAAAATAAATATTTCTCGCCCCTCGGCCGTTTTCAGGGGCGACATGTAGAGGAGAGACATGTAGTAGGGGGGGTAACGATGCGGAGAGCGGCAGAGGGTGTTAAAACAGGGAAAAAGTCAACGCCGGAAAAAGGCGCCGTGCCTCAACCCCCAAAGACTCAAAATCGTTTTTGAAACGTTCATAGCCAGGTTAGTCAAGGAAGATCTGCGATATGAAAGGTTGCTCCGCCATTTTCTGGTAGTTTTTGACTAAAAACAGGTGAGATGTGACGAAACGGATGGTTTTAGCCGCTTAAATAATACAAATGAACGCTAATGTCTGATAAAAATAGAAATCTCGGCTAACAAACAATTTTTGGATAGTGCTCTTACCCGTGGCCGAGATAATGTTTTTAACATTCAATACTGTAACGCCGGAGAGTACCCACACTTACTGTACAAAACCTAACGACTGACGCTACATGGCTACCGTGAAAACAGCACACAGAAACGCATATTAGCCAATTAAATTTCATGATTGAAGAAAAATCTTTACTATGACAAGAACAAAAGTTCTTCACAATTCGACTTTTTAACTTTCACCGTAAATATGCATTGCTTCATTCATTGGTCGTTCAATTCTAAGATTTTTTTCCAGCAGCCCTCCACCCTTGCCTATTTAATGCTAGTCGCCTTACCTCCTGATATCTCTTCCTATGTATACATACTTCCCTCTTTATTTGGTCCATGATGAATTGCTAAAACAGTAAAAAATAAATGCCCTCCAGCGCATGAGTTGTTTCTTTGTTTCATTAAGAAAACAAACCTTTTAATCATATTTCAAGCTTCACCGATAAAGCACCAACGCAGGTCTAAACAAAATTGTCCAGCTACATTCTTTTAAATTACGAAGCAATAATAAAATACTTGAGAGAGTTTTAAAACTAAAAATGTTAAGGAATTACTTTACAAATTAATCAAATTTAATTTCCGTTAAAGTAGTAAACCACCCTCCGCCACTCAGTATTTATATTTAATATGAGTTTTTCTCCCCTGAGAAGTAAATTTTCAATCTAACTGCTATAACATATTAATCGTGTTTGGTTTAAACACTGAATGCGCAAATTTTCTCACATGAAATACAAATATTATCTGGAAGCTTGACTTGTTAAGAGCATTAAACAATTTTGTCATATCCCAAAGAGATGTATCAACTTTTAATGAGATATCATTAGAAAATCTTTGGTTGGACTTGAATGAGCATTAAAAATATATGTTTTCCTTTTTAATTCAATATAAAATGGAATGAGAGCTCATAATAATGACTTTGGTACAATGCTTTTGAGAGTAATTGTTTCTTTACCATCTACCACGATGTATGAAGCGAAAAAAGCAATCAAAACCAGCTTCCATACCCGTTTTAATATTAAATTCCAATTTATAGCCCTTAACGGAAATGAAAAGAATGATTCATCAGTGTTTTAAAAATACTCGTGCTTCCGTTGTTTTCAAAACATTGAAGCCAATGCATGTAATTTAAACTCGCAGGCTGGAGGTTATCCGGTACGTTTATGTGAAGAACGTAACATTACAGAGCTAACAGTATCCTTAGGAAAATTCTTGGCATCTTAGTACAATTCCTATGCACAAAATCCGGTGCATAGTCGGCTGGAGTAGGCAGGTTGGTAACGTGCCGGCATGCCAACCCAAATGAAATGATTTCGAATACTGCCATGAAAAAACCCGCTGCATTTTTTTCTGGGTTGATGTGAATTTATCAGGTCAACATAACCTGAATTCATTGCACCTCATTGCATCTCAAATAAACGGTAAAATAAACGTGTGAACAAATTTTTGAAAAGTCTTCAGCCACCATTGTTACAGATCTCCACTCACTGTTGCGAAAATTTAAGATCTAATATTAATGTGTAATATTTAAAAGCTTTTTCTATGCAAATAGCAGTGACTTTTACAGGTGCGCACGAGATGAGTTTATTACCTTTCCTCAAAATGAACCAATGAGACGATCAAGTTTGATTTATACACTAAATGCGCAAAATTTCTCACATAAAATACATATATCATCTGGAGGCTTGACTTGTGAAGAGAATTGAACAATATTGTCATATCCTTAAGAGATCTTCCGACTCTATACTGCACTGCGGCCTCTGCTCGCGAAAGCAAGGAAAAATATACGAAAATAACGCCGGAATTTTGAATGAGGAATGCATCATGTGAGAGAGGAAAAGAGTAGTTTCTCCCTCTTTTGTTTTCGGGAAGCGGATACCGGAGGTGGGAGAGAATGGAGAAGAGGCCAACTAAGGAGTCCTTCCGCATCCTTGAATTTTCTAGGAGAGCAAAGCTAAGCACGTTTGTATAACTCAGACGGGAAAGAAAGATTATTTTTTCTCCTCTCTCCCCAGGAATGCCTCCGGACGCATAAAAGTGACGGAATCCGGAAGGCCGTTAAAGAGGTGAAGGTTAAAAACGGTGAAAGCGGCTGGAGGTTGTTCTATAAGAGTCAAGAGTCGGAACACACACTCACACACAAACGAGCAAAGGAGGAATAGGAGTATGAGGATGGAGGAGAATAAGTGAAGAAAGCTTGGTTTAAAAAGACAGTTTTTGCAGGAGGGAGTTCAGTGGTGGGTTAGAGAGTTTGTGGTTGATGGGGGATGCAAGGGAAAGGATGGCGGAAGTCTAAGAGTTAGCGACGAAGGAGGGAGGGTGGAATAGGAAAAGGAAGGAAAGGAGGTTGGCAGTAGAAGTCCTTTTTAAGGACATGGACTCAAAAGCTACCGGGGGGGATGGGAGGGGAGACCGGGTGAAGAGAGCGGGTGAGCTGGTGAACTATAAGATGGTGGTGGGGGGATGGGATTTAAGACAAAACCTCGCCCTTAAAAACTGCCTCTCGCACGCACACATAACTCTAAAAACGTTTCGTAGCCATTTCCTGCGGAAGCCAACACAAAGCCTTCCATCCCTAAAACCACCCTCACGGTCTAGCCTCTATCCCGGTTTATCCCCACCGATATTCCCCGGCCCCATTTTACTTTCACTCCCATTCTTGTACGGTCCATTCAACTTTAGTTCATCCTCTGGCGTACTCCTCCATTACCCTTGCGGCAGCCATTGCTGCTCTTTTTAATATGTCTCTTCCATGGCAGTGCAGGTCCTTGACCCTCTTGCAATTTATCTAACGCCTCAGTCTCTCCTTTTCTGGAACAAAATAGTCAACATATAATCTTTTTTCGTATCGATGAAAATTCTCTTGATCATTTATTTGCGCATTTTAAATTGTTTTTCGCGAACAACATGATTAAAAAACATCAGAGCACCAGGAAATAACTTTGTCTAAATTCCAAAAGCTTAAGTCTATCAGGCGATATTACATCCACGTTCGCGATAGAGTAATATAAGCGGGTAAAATAAAGGTGGTGTGAAAATATAACCAATTTTCCCGGAAGGAACCATACCAGCCGTATGCAAAGTCATCACTAACGAACGTATATTCACATATCGCTGAATACTACTTTAATATCAAAGGGCAAATGGATAATGAAGGACACTTAAAACATATCTTTATCATTCTATTCTGAATTGCTTAAGCATATGTAGTTGAAAGAAGTAAAACGGTTTTATTGTGAGACGAAAGAGCTTACAATTTTTTTCCTATTTTCTCTGAGTTTGTGGAAGAAGGTAGATCTGGAATTAAAGGATATATGTACACACTCATACGGGTATTAGATTGTTTGGTGGGGATGAGTGGTCAGATATGACTTAGTATAGAATCAATTGACATTAATAAGACATTATAATTTTATTATAATGAATCTACTTTTTGTCATTTGTCCATTTAATGCAATTTATTCCGGCCAGTAGCGCTAAGAAATCCATTTTAATGTCAATTACTTGCATATTTTATCCATCGATAATCACATGAATACTAGATTACATGTTGCAAAGATGTTTAGTATCTCTACACGATTATAAAGTAAATGTAATAGTTTACAAGTACAAAGCATCTTTTTAAAATGTATTGTAATATAAGATTTTTCCCCGAAGTAACGCATGAAGTCGTAAAGTTTACACATTAGTACTATTTTTTGGTTATGCATACAACTAGAAGTCTTCACGGTAATCAGGATCATGTTCTAAGGATGCTTACTTAAGAAACTAAAAAATTATGATGCTCTGCAGTTGAAATCAGGATTCATATCTACATTTGGCACAACTTCTGTCAACAAAAATGTTACCCAAATGTTTTATCGTCACGATACATATAACTATAATAGTAATCAAGTCATATGTAGTAATTTCTAAATCAAAGTTAAAAGTCAATTTTTCTCTTTTGATAATTCATAATTAATATTACAGTAAAAGTAATTTTGAATGCAAGGGAGTAAGGAATTTCTAGAGTTAACAATGTTGGCATCAAGAATTAAAACTTCAACACACAGTAGGATAATGCGTGACAACGACTTTCAGCCAATACATCCGAATAAATAAGGCCCCCAACCTGTAAGCAATTCAAATAATCTTCCTTGCGACAGAGTTCATTTATGTCTATAATAAAAGCCAAGATTAAAAACTTAATTTGTCATCAAACATCTAAAAAGGAGTAAAATATATTCCTTAAAAACATTTCCTCACTGAATTTGAACTACGTGCACTGGTACCATCACGGCCTCTTCTCCAAATATAGTTGAAATGCTCTGTTGCTCCCTTACTTCTACAGTTCCTCATTGTTATTCGACCCACTATGCATTCATACACGGTGGAACGTGAAAATTTTCACTGCCGTCTGCCTTTGGATGCCTAACTGCCTTTCCCTTTCATCCTTCTTGAAATGAGATCGAACGAACCTTCCTCCTTTTATCAACGATGATGCCCACGAATTTTTCCGGGCTCCCTGATTGCTACGGTCAACAGGGGAATGCTGCCAGATCAAGGACCTCAGCTGCTCACTTTCATTACCGTACCTTTTATTTGAAACTGAGGAAAGCGAAGAGGAAAAGGGATGGGAGAATCCGAGCAAAAAGAGGCTCCATTCCCCAAGGCTGTCCGTACCTTTTGCAAATCTTCTCTTCTGTTCCTCAAATTTTTCCCTCAGTCGTGATAAAAAAATAAAATCCTCACATCTATTTCCTTACTTAAATCTTGGTCCCAATCCAAACAGTCGGCCCTGTCCTTTCACTCTTTTCTTTATTTTTCAAAATACCGATGCGTATTTATTTTTCACCTCTCATCTTATATCCCTTCAAGTCTCTTTGTAATCCTCTCCTGGCTACTCAACACATCAATCAGATCTTTTATTTTTTTGTAATTCACAGTTACTCCCTTCCCATTCCCAAAACCCTTACCCGTCCTATCAGTCTTATGGTGGCTTTATCTTTAAGTTTACTCAACAATGTTACTACTCAATGGAGCATCTTCTTTCTTTTTAAATGGCAAGAAAAATAATAAAGAATTATTATTTCTTTTGAGTTATTGGAAAGATAAGGGCTAAACTGCGGAATGATACGTATTTTTAACAATTGAATGAGTTCTACAAACAAACTTCAAGCACGACTGTGAAATCACTCCCGTCACATCATTTTTGATAAGCATTGTATTAGCGAGAATATTATTGCCAAAAAAACAGATATGATTCATTACATTAACATATAATGGTTGGAGCATAACGGAACCTAATATCAGCAAATAAAATCTCAGGATTATAAGGAATCCTTAGATTCCTTATAATCCTGAGAGGAAAAGATCTCCATTTAGCCATCACACCTTATAGCACTAATCAGTTCCCAAGTTAATTAGAGTTAGGTAATCGAAGTCAACACCCTCTGATCCCTTACTTTTCAAACCTCTCCATGGCCAAAATTCTGAATGACGCGACAATAATTTATAGTTGTATGAATTGCTATTAACAGCCAAATGTTGTACTGGCAAAATGCGTTAGACAGCAAAGTCATCATAAACAACAAAGACAACAGACAAAAAAGTCACAAGAAAGAAATTTTGCCGACCAAAATTGAGATTGATTATCTCAAGTATGTTTTATTGACTTTAAAAAACAAATAATTAGTCATGATGCTAATATTAGCTATCATATTGAAAGAACCCAAATAAATAAAAAACTGCAGAATACGTTTGTGACTGCGTTGTAAATACTACAGCTACACATCGCAACTTCTATTTTGCTTCACTGCCAACATCTTTTATGTTAATTTTACATGAAATCAATCATAATAGGATAGCATCCAAATAGTATTTATAGACCACCTTATTCTTTCTGGTTCGTAACATTATTCCCTATCATATTTTTTGTAATAGTTTTTTGAGCTTAATTCACTTTTCTTTCATTATAATTTTAATTTCCTGGCTTTCCGTACTTTCCATTTTCCATTTGACACAACTGAAATATAGAGCTTCAAACGGAGGTTATCTCAAATACTTTCCTTATTTTCGAATGAAAGCATTTCATGAACGCATAAAAATAATTCAATACAGCACACAAATTAAGAAAGATTGTGCTTAAAAATATAAAACAATCAAAAATCTATCACAAGCATAATAATGGTTATGTAAGAAGTATTGCTCTTCAAAATATCCAGTTCATCTTTTAGCTATTCGCAGAGCCGCCATTGATTAAAAAACTGTTATGGACAGGTTACTGCGGTATTTACGCAATCGATGAATCTAAAAGTGCTGAAAATATCAACAAGAGCTGTGGAAAGGCCACACGCCATTTAACTCGCTGAAAACCTCGCGGGCGCTGATGCGCAAAGGTGATCTCCAAAAGGGCTCTCCGCCAGTGGATAAGCATGCCATCCACGCCGAATCCATGGGATTATGCATCACACACTCACTCACAAACTGAGAGGGCGAGTGTGTGAATCAGTGTAACGGTGACGATAGTTTGGAACGGCCCAGGTGTACCTCCAGTTGGACCCATTCGTTGCCACGCGCGATAAACGAGAAACGGCGTTTCCGTTCGCGTCTCATCATCCGATGCACAGGAAACGCGGCAACCCAAGCGATTTGGAGACAAAGGCTGGGAGGTGACGATATTTCCTTTGAAAAGCGTGGGATACTTCGATTATGTTCCACACTTGTAAGCCCAGAGTCATGATGCAAAAAGGTTATCCCGATCGGGTATGGCATCTAGTGCATAATGAATCTGAAAGAAAAACTCGTCGATTCTCTCGACTTGAACCAAAAGTAGGCCAAACCGTTTCCATTATTTACAGACATATATGGTTGACATCGTAACATTTTCATACATCTAAATAATGCTAAACCATCACCTTCCTTTTTATTTCTAGACACCTTATCAACTCAAGTGGCGCACAAATTTTCTATCAAAAATAAAACAATTAACACAAAGTTAAGCCTAAAACATATTTTCATGCACAGGGTTTTGAAAAATGTTTTGCAGAGCACACTTCAGCCATCAATTATTAATAATGAGTTAATAATCATGATGCGGTTCACGAACTTTAGTCTTCTGGCAATATATCAATAACAATTATAATAACAATTTCTTTGTATCTAACAGCCGAAGCCAATTACTAGATACCTAATATATGGACGAACACACACAACCATGCCCAGAGAGGTGTAAATATCCTACGGGACTCGAACCCGCGACCTTCGGTTTGGCAGGCGAGGACTTTACCCCGCCGCCACCGAAGCCGGCTAATTGATGATGTAATGCGTAGTCCACTAAGTGTTTACATCCATGTTGATGATTGACTTCCACCGCATGCCACCCAGTTTATACACCAACTAAAAATGATGCCATCACTTTGTAAAATTGTTTGATTGCCATAAAAAACGAATGAAAACTCTTTAGGTATAATCCTCACTATTTCGTCACATAAACTGACCTAGGATTCGACAGATGCGTCATGTTTAAGGAAAATTTTTGTTATGGACGTGAGCTTATACACAACATGATCTTAAAGCCGTGATAAGAAAAGGCCAACAAATTCAATTCGTTACTCTGTCTCTCTCTCCCTATTCACCCCCTCAGTATAATACCCTTGCATTGTTTTATAATTTCTTCCCGCTTTTCCCCACTCCCTATCGTTTCCTCTTTACCTTCCCCTCTCCTTGCAACAACTACGTGCTCATATTATACATATGGAATACACTACCACAACAAAAAATTACAGCAAAGACCACTAAGAAAATAACCCAACACCAATAAAAAATAACCCAACACCACTAAGAAATTTTAACTTGAAGATGACAAAAGTTATGGACACCTAAGTCAGTTTATGTAAATAAATAATGTGGAGTGTACTCTTATGGAGTTATTTTTTCTTCATTACGGAGAGTTTATATACTTACCTTAAAATCCAAAGGAGTTATAATCCACTCCAATTAAGTAGATTTCTTTCTAAAAGGAATGCCAGCATATGATTCGTCTCCGGTTTGAAAAATAAATGTTAAAAGGGAGTAAACAATTCCTCGCAGATAATGAGGTATGACCAATAGCAACTGAAAAACTTCTGAAGGCAAAAGAATGATGCTTTTACTCGCCCTTCCGCGAACAACTTTAAAATGAGAATAGGCCTACATGAAAGAATAATGATTGAAATGCAGTTTTACTATTTTACATACATTACCAATAGTGGTACGATAATATAGAAGTAGCGGTAATACGCATTGCAATCTTTCACAGCTAAAGCACCGGTCTCTATAGAATATCACATACTTCCGGTTGGCTCATTTCATACGTATCTCATTCCATATCCATAAAGCTTATAAGGGTTTCATGGATAGGATAAAAAGGGTAGATTTTATGCAGAGCCGTAAAAGGATATACTAGAGAGAAATAGGCCCCTGAAAGTGTGGAAAACCGGGTAGAAATTCTTTTATATTCAATAGTACCTACCATTACCGGTATAATACTATAATAAATATTAAACTCTTCCTTCTTCTCCCCAACTTTCAAAAAGATCAGCATATTGTAGAAGATAATAGAAACTTTTTAATTAAATAACTCTTGGAAAAATAGTGTTGGCAAGGAAGGAGAGTTAAAGAGAGGAGGTATGACACATAAAAGTAGGGGCAGGTTTCGGAATGAAATTGGACGATCAGTAGCGGGAAAGAATGTATGGATGTCCACAGTAATTAAAAGGAGAATTGGTATTACAGAATGAATGAAAGCATCATAACCCGATGGCTCCTCAATGGAGCTGCAAAAAATAAAACAACAGAAAAGGCTCTGTGACGTTGTTTTAGAGGAAAACTGCAAAAAAATAGCGCGAGAGGCAAATATTATCATTGGCATTAGAATGCAGGTATTGTAATGATATAAAATTATTTTGATCACAAAGTTATTTCTATTCTATATTTACATAGACCATAAGTTCTAGTTTTAGATAAACAGATGGAGGGGTAATTACGACTAAAAGTAGATGGGTTTTGAACCCTTATAGAACAGTTCTTAGTCAATAGGTAAATAAAGATAGAAGTAACGGGGGTATGTGGGGGACTTTCAAAATAATGTTGAACAGAAATAGTAATTTCCCACCAGTATGAAATGCAATTCGGCCACAATGATGTTATTTTCCTAGCGGTGAGTAAATTGCTACGTCTGTTCTTCATGAAGCGGTGAATAGTTTCATAGCAGCTACCCAACCAAAGAAGTTATTTACTGTAGCTTTTAAATAACGAGTGCATATTAGACAAGTTTAGGATCGAAAAAGAAACAAATGATTAAACTTTCAATGATAGAAGATCTATAAATTATAAAAAAAATATATACATTAAATAGCAGTATACTCCAGGGGAACTAAAATACAGTTTTGATTATTATAACCACTTCCGACAATAGTTATTAAAATAATAAGAATGCAAAACATTCAGGAAAATGGAGCTGGTTAATTCTGGCTATTTCATGCATCGATATTAAAACTACGGTCAAGCACTTTATGAGGACTAATAACGGCATATGCGCCATCAAAATCGTTAATTCACTAATATACGAGTAGCGCCTTTAAATAGTTGGGCCTATCTTTCCGTTAATGGCTGGGGTGCTATAAAAGCTAATGCTTCGCGTAAAAGGATCGTATAGTGGGAAACTGGCGCATTGGTGGCAGATTTTGAGGCCATACCTACATTTTTCACGAGACTAACGCTTTACATTTTAGAGCACATGCATTGGCTGCATTTCCATCAAACTCCGAGGAACAAAGTTCTAACTTGGAGGACATTAATGCAGAGTCGTATCATTGTAGGATTAAACGCTCGTTTTTTGGGCAGAGAATGATGAGCTTTACGTAAGCAACCTTACTTATCCAGGTCTTTTAATCTGCATTTTATAAAACTCTGATGAGTTTTAAAAATCTTAAGAGGTGATAGTGGTGAAACGTGACAGCAAAGTTCTATCCTAATACGTTAAACTGCTTGCATTTGAAAGTGAAAACGCTCGCAAAAATTGTGACTCAAGTACGCCAATGAGCAAACATTAATTGATAACGAAGAATGACAAAAAACTTCATAATAATGATTCATGGCCGTTAACCTTCTTTACAAAACAATCGATTTTCTGCTACTCTGCGTCATTTCCATCAAGCTATAAAAAACCATATTATGGCTCATCAGTCGATGATAATGCTTAGTCGTAAAATGCGAGGATGAATACACACTGTGGCTGATTCTATAATGCTTTGAATAAGAAGAATGAATAAAAACAACGTTACGTGTCGCATACTGAATGATTTAACATGTCAAACAACGGCAATGCGTCGAAAATCGTTTTATAATTCACGCAATGCGTAAATAATTACATATAAAGTATATAAAAGAGCATTATACATTATATTGAATGACCGCAATAAAAAATCCCCCGTGGCTTGGATGAACAGAAAATTATTTAATAGCTTTGGTACATCTAATTTAAGATATTCCCTCTATACTTAGGGGTTATTCATGATTACGGCTCGTTATTTTGGGTTGATTCTGTCAGAGTAGCTACGTCGTATCTTCAAAAAATATTCAATGTCCTGAATTCCCCGTTTCTACTTTCGCTTTGAAAAACTATATGTATCAAGCCCTTTTACTCCCACCAATTTTGCTTATTTCACTTTCAGAAAACTCGACACTATTTGTTACCAAATACGAAATCTTTGTAAAATCATTTCAGGCTTGCTTTGTAGAAGCTCCTACCACAAGTAATCAACAAGAAATACTTATACATTTTTACAGTTTTCACTTAAATTCAGTGACAAAAGAAGTATTTTTTATTACGAGTACAAATTTAATATATCGTTCGATAATTATCAACGATCAATTTATCAACGTAGTATGCTAAAATGTTTGCAGGAATCAATTGGTATATTATAGTTTTGACAAAGCAATTACGCCAGACCATGAAAATTGATGTCACAACAACCGAACAAGTGTAAGTATATGATGAAGATCTTTTGAAACAGTCGACAGAAAAACCGTGAACGTCTAGGAACATAGGAATATATCAAAACCATGAACGTCTAGGAATAAGGAATGAGGAACCAGAAAAGGAGGGGGTTCGAGAATAGAGAAAAATGCAAAGGGAAGGGAAACGAAACGCACATCGGTCAACCTCGCCCCCGGGTACATATGTGCTGCTTCATTTACATGCATCACAGGCGTTTAACGACTATTAGAGGTCTTCTGGGGTCAAGAAATATTCTGACTTACGTATCTATACCACAGACCCTCATCCTCGTGTAGCTACCTCGTTGGAAAAACATGCAAAAGCTTGAAAGGGGCTGAATAATCTTAGGAAACATCGTGAAAATGATATAATGAAGCTCTTGTATCCATGCACTTTAAGAGTCTAGAAAAGTAGAGCCACTTAGGTGAACCAGCAATAAGTTGTCAGCCAGACACAACTCACGCAATACTTACCCTCTGAGAAGAAAGACGAATTTACTAAGTCACTTCGAAAAAAGTATTAACTTGGTCAGAGTTACAAGAGTACCGTATCACACATCATATTCCCCAAGTCCATGCAGAGAGCTTCAAACTCAGTGCTAACAAAAATGAGGTACCTGAAAAACAAGTGCAAAAGCTTCGAGAATTGACTCGTTGCCGCAATATAAAAGAACAAAGAATCGCGAGGAAGTTAATTAGAACGCAATTTACATAATTTCCGATACGAGAGTGTAAAAGAAAAATCACGACAGAATTTTAACAATGCATGAGATGGGCTTGAATTCCGATGGGCAGCTCTCCACAGCAATATTTGTTATACGCGGTCTGCTCAAGCCAATAGAATGTGCCTCGGATGAAAAATCACTGCTCCGCAGCTGGATCGGAATAATAATTCCCGCGGTTGATATAATATTAAACGGAAAACCCTTTTTCTCTCCAGAGTTTATTTTTGCTTCCATCCAGGGAGGGGAGGAAAAATTTTACGTGACGATCCCGAAAATATAGAGATTTTCGTCGACGCAGAAATATACTCCACGTTTTGGGAGGCCTGCTCGGAGGGAATTAACGCTTGTCCGTGGAATGATTATGAGTTGCCACTGACCGGTAAGTTTGTGCAGTCCGACTACAAAGGCATTAAGCATGAAAATTGACCACTTAGGAAGATAAGAGAGGAAAGGAACACCAATGTGGGCAGGATCAAAGCTTCCGGGAATTCCACTCATAACCAGGATGTAACGCGATAGTCTTTTCCCAAATCACTGTAAATATTAGTTGGAAAATTTGTATCATTGCTTCTAGAATACAATAGCAATCAAACTGCTTAAAAGGTAGTTACTACTTACTAAAGGAAGCCAAGGTTAAATCATAATGTGAATCAAAACTGAAGTTACCAATTTAAGCGACCTAGTAAGAATATGTATAGGTGATGAAATTCCAGCTATATTTAGCAATTTTTCATCTAATGAAAATTTAGCTAACGATAATATAAGTTAATCAAGTCAGAAAACGCGGTCTAAGAGCCATTAACTAATATATATCAAAATATGGTATGCAGGCGTTCAATGACCATTGAAGCAGGCATGAAATACACAATTTAGCATAACAGAACTACGACAACTAAGTACAAACAATGGCACAATAATGAGTTTTGCATTATTCTTACGGGTCTAAATATGTCACTTAGTTTTTTAAATTAGTTTAATAACTTTTAGTATAAAATTGATGGTATTGTCTGTAAATTTACAGATTTGCTTCTTGATTTAATACTTTTTCACTAGATTTTCCGCATTTTTTTACAAACTTACGACCAAGGTTTCTTCACGTGGCGGTGTTGTTCTGGACGAAATGTGGATGGAAAGGGGAACAAATATACAGGTAAACCAAGTAAATGATTATCTTATTGAAGCACTGTCTAACAGCGGTTATTACATACAAGTCAGTGCAAGCCACTGGTAAGAGCGTTTCCGCATCTGTTGGCAAGACTTATGAAAGACTCCCAAATTTTCAGATTGCTCCGCATTCACTACCGCTTAGTTGTAAATTCCCACAAACCGCCGTGGTTATTATTGCTGAAAGTATTTTTAAATTAAATGAAATTGACGAATTTTTTGTACTTAAAAGAATTCCGCGGGATATATGTTTCCCTAGACTTGAATCCCGAAGGTCCTAAATTGTTAGGACTTTGGACACCTCAGACAGAAGAGAGTAGCGGAATTGGAGAGGCGCAGAACAAGACCGCAAGGATTTTGATGAGTTTGGACGAATAGGGGAACAAAGGTAGGAATATGAGGGTGGGAGCAAATATACGTGCGAGGGACCCTGGAAACTCCCGACCCATGCATAAATGCCGTACATCGACGCACTGTACTCGCAGCTCCAAAAGATTAAGACTTCATCAATGATGGAACCCGAGGCAAATGGTAACGGGAGCCCTAGGTCAATAAAATTCCATTTCGACAGCTTGGAAGTCTCACTGAATCATATCGGATTTTCTTTTCCCGGAAAAATCCCATTTATCGCATAAAAGTAGTTTTGTAGAAGTTATGAGCACCGAGGATTATCGTTTAAAACCCTCAAAAATGTATCACCCAACATGGTGACCAAATTAAAATTGCCTACCTCAGTAATGATCTTGTCAAATTTTAAGCTATCCGGGACTAGCCCTCGGAGTTCCACTTTACGGAGTCACCCGCAATGCACAAATGTGCGAATTTCCACAGAGAAAAAAAAGCACTCGGGCGGAAATCGAGGGATCCGGGTTCGAGTCCCGTTCAAGGCGGATGATTTTTTCTCTGTGGAACGATCTTTTATTTAAATACTCAATAATGTAGAAAAAATCCGCTAAATACTAAACTCTAAGCTTATGGGTATGTGGTGAATAAAAATACTAAAATAATACATTGCAAAGAAGCTAGATAATAAAAGGCGTTGACCTGTAAAACATTCCTTTAATTTATGCCCATGGCGTTAGTTAAGATGATATTCATATAGGTACTATCATCGTGTCATTATACTATTTAATAAGATATGAAACTTTATTTATATATCTATAATTTTTGTATTTAAATGTCGTTTTTGAGCAAGTGGTTATAAAAATATCAAATTATTAATCAGATCAACAATTTCTTGGGTCCAAAAATTAAATTAAGGTGTGCTCTGCTTTGTAATGTTATTGTTGATGGTAAGCTAAGACAGTCACTTAAAGTTAGTTTTGGCCTCCACTTTTCTCAGAATTGAGTAAGTGTATAAATCGTTTCAGTATTAATGTACACGAATAGTTGGCATATGTTCGTTCCAGAAGTTATTACTAACAGTTTAACAAGATGCATTCCACAAACTAACGTCTCAGGAAAGAAAAATTTCCTCGATTCACCAGCATATTTTTTGGTACCACATCATTAACGCCAGAAAAATCTACAAAAAGTAAGCATTTCCTAAAAATGCCAAATTTGAGGTTAAATTACGTTTGAAAAGTTTACACATTTGTATGAACAAATTATTACGCCGTATATATCACTTACCGGTGAAGGACAGAATTGCTTAGCTATAGACAAGCCCACCATTCTTCTTCGAGACACAGGGAAGCAGACATGAACTTACCTAAAGATAGAGAGAAAATCGAAATTAGAACGATAACATACCAACAAATGTTCAAATAATATTATACGGCACCAAACACCAACCTTTGTCTAAGGTATATCCCTCCAAAACATAAATATTTGGGTCAACGTATGTGTTTGAAATACCATATCCACGGTGTAAATTTTAAGACCAACTGTGCAACCCTTAACCCTTTAATGTGTGTCCATTGCTCCACTTAAACCAAAATATATTTTCAAACACAAAAATCTTATCAGATTGGTGGCCTACTACGCGCATTCTTTCACTAGGCTGCTGAAATATTTTATAACAAATTATGATAAAAATCAAAGAACTCACTGTGTAAGGAAAAGTTCAAGTTTTACCACTCTTTTCATCTTGTTTGAAGAGTGGTGAGTTGTGAAAAAAAAACTTTAAATAGCTGAAAGTCAATTTTTGGAGCAAATTAAATTTAATTTCTTCGGCAATATTCCGGTCTCTACCCAAACATGCCAAATTTAAAAGAGAAAAAATATAACATTCATGAAAGCAAACTATGACATTCATACAATTACAGAAAACGAGTTGGGTTTGCAGATGGAGTGGTATATTCCCCACCGTGGTTCCCTAGGTTAGAATTGCAGCAGTTTTTGACATAAGTAAAACTTTCAAATCAGTCGAAAAATGGGTCACCTGAGCGTATACAACAACTAGACGTTTTCTCTTTGGCACTATCATGTGGTGTGAAGCCATTAACCCAGGAGAGGCCGCGCTGTCTAAAGTAACGATAAGAGGCGCGCGGAGTGTCAACGGCACCCCAAAACAAATTACTTTTAGTTTTTCTAAGGAGAACATTTTCACATATTTATAAGTGTTAAGCACTTTTTATATCATTACGAATATATTGACATTAGGTAAGATATTCATCAGGAGTCTTTTCTTCGGCATACTTGCCTTCAGCATAAATATTTTCAGCATAAACAAATTCTTTCTAACCCTCCTTTGATAATAAATTACTTTTTTTATTTTAAGTTTTAGATACGATATTCAAGACGTTGAAAAAAAGTAGGACGTAGCGTTCTTATAATTTCAATTTCCCGACCTCATTAAAATGGAAAATGTCTCCGGAATAAATGGAAAGCCGAAATAAAAATTCAGATAATTTATTCTAACAAATGCTATATTTTTTATCATGATGAATTCAAACAAAATACTTTTTATAGATTATTGTAAAAGAAGGTATCTACCACTACACCACGGTAATAGAAGTAGGAAAACAGCGCAGAAGCAGATTACCGATTCTAATGAGAAACATGAAAGGGCGTGCAGGGCAACACGCCAAAACACTTCTCGACTCGTTCCAGTCTCAGTCGACAAAACACGACTCGTTCCAGTCTCTCAGCCAAATGAAATTTTGATGGACTGCTAGCTTAGTTTTGTGAGAAAATTATAGATTTGAAGGTATGAAAATGAGCAAAATGGTAGAGCCAATGAAATACACTCAATATATAAAAAAGAACCTTGGGGTGTCAGTTATACCCTCTGCGCGCCACTTTTCGGGTTAAAATGAAGTAGGTCTCGTTCGATCGGGTATACGATGGTAATGGAAGCAAGTCATAATGTTATTTCCTCCCGTGCAGGAAGTGACTGTACTATAGGTGTCTGTGACGAGCGGCGGCCATTTCTATTGCGGGTGAAAATTAACGCGGCGTATACCTCGTGACAACAGTAAGATAGCGTGCTCTACTTCATACCAAAGGAAATTAATTGTACTGTTCTGTCCATGCAATCCCAAGAACGAATGTAATTAGTTTTGGCGGTAAAAAAACGAAAAAAACAATAAAAATTAATGTAAATGGCCAAATTCAGACAAACATTCTCCAAAGAGTCCAGCATAAATGTATAAGCAAGATTTTCATGGGAAGCGCGTCTAATTCCGCCACATTGAACTCACATGCGAATACGTAAGTAATCATTTGAAAGCTAGATTCATAACCCAACACACTCACATAACCCAACACACTCACATAACCCTTTTTCATTATCATACTTGGTTGCTACGTTGAAAGCACCTTAATGTAAGTGAACCAAGGAAAGGATGATGTTGAATGTGTGAATGTGCACCTCGAGCCTCCTCTTGATAATGGGAGGCTGATTCTAACACTGGGAATCTCTCCATCATTTTCTTTAAAAAATTCCCGAAAAATTATTTAGGTCTTTACCACCTCACCTATCTCTGATGGTGCATTAGAACTATGTCGATTAAAACATTTTTTTACGACGACATAAAACGACCAATGTTAAGGGCTTAAAAAGACTTGATCTCAATCATCCAGTCCAATCAATTACGTCCAGTTTTACTTACCGATAGCATCAATACCCTTCTCGTGCACAACATAAGGGCTACGCGTAAAACTTAGCAGCCTTTGCATGCTGAGGTCTGGTTACCTTGTGGAAATCATATTAAAATTCCCAAGGTTAAGTTATAATGGCGATGATTTGAAGGATCTCAGTAAGCTGCTTTACAATACATAATTCCTTACAAAGATGAAAAATCGCGGCTTATCGTTTCACTGGCAAGTATGGATGAGGCTTTTAGGTCAATATTGAGAATACTTTTATCTTCGCACAACATATATACGCTATAAAAATGGCTATGGAATCGAAAAGTAGTTTAGCCAGAAAAAATGACGCCCTAGCTAAGGCTTTACAGAATTTTTCGGCTTTTCTGGGACAGAGTCTGAGGTCACGGGCAGAGTTGTAGTAGAGAGAGCTTAATTTGCGGAGAATTCATTCAGCCTTGATAATCATAAGTTTAGTAGTAGGTCAAATATAAGAGGCGCGGGAATGGAAAGCAAAGAAATGACAGGAAAATTTCTGTAATAATCTGAGGTGAATACAAAAGTAAACCATCCACAACAACCGGTAAAACCCAAGAGAGTGGCGCAGGAGAGCTATCTAAAAAACCTGTGGCCACAGCTTTGATCCCTTATGTCTCCACTATATCGGGAAAGATTCACCGAATTCTGCACCGTTTTAACATCAAAACGATCCATCTGCCACCATCTAAATTAAGGGACCAGTTGGTTAAGGCAAAAGATCCCACCGGCTTGAAGACACCAGGGGTATATCAGATTCCGTGTGAATGTGGCAAAATAGATGTGGGGGAGACTGGTCGAACAATTGAAACCAGGCTTAAAGAACATCGTAGGCACTTCAGATTGGCGCAACCAGAGAAGTCGGCAGTGGCGGAACACAGCATCAACGAAGACCATGCGATAAAATGGACCGATGCAAAAATCCTTTGCCACGCACACCGTTACTGGGACCGCATTATCAAAGAGGCCATCGAGATACGATTGCATCCGCATAATTTTAATAGAGACACCGGATTCCAAATGAGTAATACCTGGTGGCCAGTGATCAAATGTATTAAAAAAACGAGAAAATGATTCAACGGCCAGCGGAACACGTCAGCCAATCATAGGGATCGCAACCTTAATTGTTGGGGCATCTACAGCTTGTTTAATTTTAGTGTTATAGTGGTCACGGCGGAAATAACACGTGCCTTGAAAATGGAAAACAAGTCGTTTTCCGAAACGTCGGCGGATTTTTAAAACATTACCCGGTGCGAAGCCCGAGAAAGATATTTAAACATAATACACCGGGAAAATCTTAAATCATTTATCATCCACAACAAGTACAGACCGATAGCACGTTCCCAACCTTTTATTACTCAGAAGACAAACTTCATGCACGAAGTTCTTCGTCTACGGAAATACAGCAAGCGTTAAAAAGGCTGAGACGAAGTGGCAAGAAGTCTCGTGACAAGAAAAGTACTGCCTTATCTCTCTCTCTCCCTGTGATTTCCCACTCGTGTTGACCAAAGGGAGAGAAAAAGGTTTGCGGGGAGAGCAGGAGGCTGGAAGACGAGGGAGCCAGATAGTGCTGGAAAGACAAGGAGTGGGAGGTTTGAGAAAAGAAAGTTTTGCCACTTCTTCTTTCCTGATCCGATGGAATTGAAGAGGATGATGGAGTCTTGATGCTATTGGATCGCAAGGGGAAGGTAAAAGCTTCTTTCCCTCGCCGAAAGGAAACGCAGGTGAAGGAAGAAAAACATAAGAAGCGATTGCTTACGAATTCTGATCTGAGAGGAAAGCATTGGCCCTGAGGTGGAATCTAGTTTTAGCCAGTAGAATAAATCTTGCTCTCGCATTCGATCAAAACGTTTAAACTTCCATTAATAGTAAAGAAGCCTACTACAGACCTAATGGAGTGAGTATTGGTTTGTCGTTTCAAAGCGCAGCTTGTGGAAGGTGTCCTCAGTAACGAATAAAGGTAAGCAAGAGCACAAAAGAAAATACTTTTTAAATATTAGATTATTCTAATAATATGTACGACTAAGCTATTGCTCTTCTCAAATGTGAAGTCGATAGAACATAGTATGAGCTTTCTGAATAGATATAAAGGCTATTGCTTAAAAATAAAACGCACTATGTGATGATTAAATGATTTAATCGTGTTAATAAAAGAACAGAGATCAAACACGAACAAAGAATTTTATGTATTTTATACAACTTCCTAACATAAACAGCCATTTTGGACCAATTCGAAATACAATGCTCCTGTTCCCTCAAACACTATAATTAAAGGTTCTTGGAGCTTAATTTAAATATTTTTCGACGATTTAAATAATTCTGAGAAGAACAAAATTAAAAGCCAATTGGAAGACTAATAGGTAGCTTTTATAATAAATTTATAGTAGACGATGTAGCAAGAGAGCATTGAGCACTGATCCTCGTACTATCGAGGGGGTTCTGATACATCCCTGCTACATTGCTAACGTATTTTCTGTAAGAAAAGGCATAGAGAAAACATTTTCTATATACATTAACTTTAAATTCAGCCTGGAAAAAAATCTTTTTTCGGACAGAGGATATGGCCAATAAAAACTATTAAAAATTGCATTCCAATATCGGGTTTGCTACACATTGGTAGGTCAAACGTATTTAGCTGGACGTATCCTTTCATATGTGCAATGCGGTCGTAATTTGTTTGGCATGACTCACATATAAGGTGCTTCAAAAGTAAGATTCTATTTCACGGAATTCTAAATCTTTCTATGTTTTACAATTACTTTCTCTGATGAATGCTATTATGTGCATGTGAATGAATAGCTAATAAAAATAAAAGACTAAAGATTTTCATTCGTTTCGCCACTTCAACTTTAATTCGAGCGCCCTTACTTCCAAAAATAACGTTGGTACCTTATTTCAGTTTTCCTCTTGCAATAACAACGACGAATGTAAACAGCGCAGGTCACCCGGAATTTTTAATTTGTAAGTACAGGATTACATGGTTCGGGGTCAAAACACTAGAAACATGATCTCATTAAATTACTTAAAATGACAGTTTCCCCTGCGCAATTCACATCATGAATATGATCCGATACTGTGGATGAAATTTAATTTACATTCGGGTGATTATTTGCATGCTATAAAAAAGTTTTAATTACGGTCATCGGAAACCCAGAGAGCTGTCCATAAAAATTCGATTCACGCGCCAAAAAACGCAATTATTTAATCTGGCTGCTAAAAAATCTGTGACATACGTCACTTCCAGTTAGCATGAACCTTTATTGATCCTCTGAATGCAAAATGCCGCATTCACCATCAAGGAACAAGTCAAAGGATATTATACAACACTGAGGCGAATCATCTTTCTATTTCAGCGATTATGCTATATCAATAGCATAAATATAATTCCACTAAAAGGAAGAGAGTCTAAAATTTTATCAATGGAAAAGTCAATAGAATGGTTCTATAACTGCAAAACAATCTTTTTTGAGCTCATGCGTCGCATCCAGAGCGTTTTCAAGATTCATACGAACTTTTGAAGAAAATCAAAAGAATACATTTTGGAATACAAAATGACGTTCGGAATTTTAAGGTTCTAATACCATTAGAATTTGACATTGTATAAAAACATAAAAATTTAAAAAAAAATTCTTTTGTAGAATTTGACACGGTATGAAAACATCAAAAAGAAAATAATTCCTTTAAAGTATCAAAAAATATTACTGAGTCATATTCAAATAACTAGGTAACCTGCAGTTACACGAGCCCATAAGATTTATTACTGAAATTTACGTTTTGAGGACGCTACAGATGAAAATTGCATCTTCAAGTCCATTAACTGATTATACCATTTGCAACTTTAAGGAGAGAAGAGAAAGGACAGATACCGCGTGATATACTGTGGCCAAACCGGGCTATGGATCAAGTCACTGTGAGATGCAAACAAAAACCAAGGACTAAATACAAAACACAAGAAAGACTGTATACACACATATTAAACGTTAGTGCTTTTCGGAGTTTTTGTAACTTCGTCAGTGAGTAACAACAATAGATCAAAAACAGGTATGCGTCCACAAATCTACCGGCCATCAGAAATCTTGTTAAAGCAATATACTTCAGTATTACATATTATAATAAACGAGGAGCCATACAACTTGGAACTAGAATACATATTTCACCTTGACACAGAATAAAACCATCGGGCTATCTAGCTAGGCCAATGAGGAGGCAACTACGCTACCAAGGCCTGATAATTCTTGTGGCATTATATTTCGAAGATAGAGGACTTGATTCTTTCCGAGATAAGGAACACTAATAGCCTCCTACAGGTGTTTAGAACTTCAAATGGCGGTTTTGTGCAGTTTTTGGTGAACTCGGCTCTCCTATATAAAGCCAAATTTTTAATCAAGCACTACAATCTCTTAATTTCCTTAAAGTACTTACATATCCTGAAGGCATTACTTATTAGAGGAAGGCATTACTTAGCAGCTGACACTAGTCCAAGTAATGAAGGTTAATTTATTACATAGACTGGTGACTTTGACTTCATAACTGCAGCTTTGACTACTGCTTTGACTTCATAACTGAAGTTAAAGCTGCTTAAAGAATTGCTGTTATACTCGACTAATGACTAACCTTTCTCAAAAGTGAGAGAAACTTTGACTCCGAAAACGAACAAAAGGCTAATGCAGCTAATATTAACGGCTAATTTCATTGTTTACCAAGGCATTTAGGTATAGCATTTTACTAGACACTAATAAGCTGTAATCAAACTGAACTAAGCGTGAACTAAGCAGACGTGCCCTTAATTCCAAGCTTGCTATGAATTAAGAACGGGATATTTCTGGAAAAAGGGCAGTTAGGGAATCATAAGAAAAGTTCCTGCTCCCAAAAACGATAATAATGGAAGTTAGCATGAAAGCATGCTTAACATTTAGCCAGCTAATCCTAGAGGAAAATATCAATTTATGTGAAAGATTGTGTTCCAAAGCAGCATTACCCTTCAACTCTATAAGGCCTTTCAAACTAGCCAATCAAGAAGACGCCCTAAAGTGCCGGGTAGGTGTGGTAGCTATATTTCACTCGTGCGAGAGACTCCATTCCTGCTGCGGCGGAGAAATTGTTTTCCTGAATTCCAATTCGGGTATTTGGACGAGGGCACTTTAAGTCGACAATCCTTTAGTAGGATTAGCGCTAGTTAGTGGGTGGTCCATTCTCCCCCTCCCTAATCGGCAAATTTTAACTTGAGCATGGGGCATTACTTAGAAAGGACTAACAAACTCTTCACTGAGTAATGTTTTCGTCCGTCACTAATCGATTCTCCTCTCACTAAGACAGAAATTCTGTTTCAACTTTGAGGAGAAGCAAAACGCCTTGAACGTCCCCGTAATAACTTCGCGCTTGGATTGATCGAAGAAACTGGGAGAAGCCCTGAGGGTCGAAATAAAACGTGACGATATATCGGAGGAAGACGAATAGAGAGGAAGAGCCAGAGAGAATGAGCGAGGAGGAGAGATGAACACAGCGCCGGCGTCCCGACCCGAAACGGCTTGCTCCCCCCGCGCACATAGGTACACACATTTCACATTGCGCGTCGCAAAATAGCTTCGTGCCCGATGCTCCGACTCGACTGTCGGCTCCCATCAGCCAACACTGCGGCGTTCAAGGGAGGCTAAAGGGTGCAATATGGGACGCGGGGAAGACTGTGAGGGATGAAAATGAAAAGGGCTTCCATTGGACACACAGTGGGAAAGAGACTCACATTGCATTGGGACGAAAAAAATGTGCAATAACTCGTGCGCGTACATGTAATTTTTTATTCTCCCTACAAGTACACCGCATTGTGTTTGTCTCCGGGAGAGAATAAAGGGGACGAGGGGGAGAAGAGGGGATGGTGCGCGGGAGAAATAACCGGCCCAGGGAAGGAGACGGGGATTGGTGGGAGTGAATGCGGTGGCGTGGCGGGGGTTTGAGGAGCGGGGTAAAGAGGAGAGAGGAGGTAGGGGTGTGTTTTTTGTTATTTTTGCTCCTGCAAAGAATCGATAAATCGGCCTTCATTCATATCGGACAGGTTTCAGCAGCGGCGGAGGAAATACATTCCTTTTTTTCATACTAGCGAGCTCACTCGGTGGCGCTGACAGAGAAAGAGAGAAGGGGGATAGTGTAAAGGAATACGGGTTTAGGACGACATGACGGAGGTAGTGGGAGGGAACGGAAAAATTGCTTTAAAAAATATGTAGGGTTAAACAAAAAATACGTTCGGGAATTTGATCATTTTTTCCGCATGTCTGCTGCATACTCACAAAGTGGATGACAAGCGAAGATCGCTGTTAGACGCCGCCCTCGAAGCGCAAGAAATATCAAACGATTAGTCTCCGAGAAGCACAAACAAACGTCAAGTATGTTGAACCAACTTGGAAGCAACAAAGCAAACGGATGCAAAAAAGATAGAAAAAATAAGAGTTTCGGTAGCCATAGGCCTCGTCAAGAGTTTGGATAGGACACTCAATCTTTAACTCACATCACGAAAAGGAATGAATAGACTCGTCCACTTTTCAACGATGGGGATATGCCACGGGCGATTGACGTATATTCAGATGAAAGAGGAATAAGAAAAGGCAGGCTGAGCATTGGGCTGTACCGATGTTTAGTTTAAACTGGCATTGAAACGATGTAAAGAACGACAATTTAAAAAGGACAGAACTGAGTCTTAATAACCGGCTTTATTTTCAAGCCTGAATATAAATCATATATCTATAAGAGCAATTATTTCCCGAGTCTTGAGGCAAATATAAATGTACAATGAAAATATTCAAATATGACCCTAATGTACAATAAACATGCTGGATACTGACAATTATGCGAAATAAGTTATTTGCAAATGGACCAAATTTCATCGCTGAAGCTATCTTAATCCGGACAAAATTCATAAAAAATAAATCGTTGGAGAGGAAAAATATTTTAGATATTTTCAACGTTTTGGGAGATACAGATTATTTTCCGCTGTATATTTAGCGGATACTTTTGCCAGTAGGCATAAGGAAGTGAACACAAATTAAAGCCAAGCTTGTTTAAACATTATGCGACGCAATCTCACCCCGATAACCCCTCAAAAATAATGTCAGACATAATTAAGAGTAAAAGATGTCCTAAAGAAAGATATATCTTAAAATGAGGTTAAATGTCGCAAATTTTCATTTCCAACATCTCTATTGCCTTCTGCAGGGGTCACCGATCCTAAGCAAAATAAAAAAGCGAAAGAATACAAATGTCGTTAAAAGTATTTGGAAGGGCAAACATGAATTATGTAATAGCATTAGCAGCCAGAATTGAAGGTTAATTTTACCATATAACTGCAGCGAAATATGTTAATAAAATTAGTAATTACAGGTTCTTACAAAGTAAAAATTTAGCCAAAGTCATATTTCTCGATTCTCAGTGAGGACATTCATATTACAGAAAAAGAATCGCGACAATGCATCGTCTAAAAATTTAATTTTCGAGCCAGACCATTTGAAAGGTACTTCGTCCTTCAAACAAGATATTGGCAGTGTGAGCAATGAACTGCATATTGCAAATCGTAAATAAGTCTTATCAATAATATAAATCATTTATTTCCACAAAAACATCATATTCATCGCCTTAAAGTAGAGAAGGAATGGAACAGACAGAAAGGAAGACGCAAAAGACATAATTGAAAGCAGGTATGGAAGTAATGAAAGGATTTTGAGGGAATACCCTCTAGAAAAGAGGGTTATTTCGAAAGATTCTTTTTTATATGCGAAGATATTCGAGAGGTCAAAAATCGATAAGACAGGAATTAAAATAATGCTCAAGGGATATAAATGAGCGAAGGGTGAAAGACGAGGATAAGAGGGATGAGCTTTTTGGGGCCAGCCAGGGGAAAGGGCATAAGAATCTCTTTCGCCGTATAACATGGGAGATGAGGAATAATTACTGATTCCAAGCCACCCATAAGGGAAGGGGGGTGAATGAAGGGCTTTTTTCCTTCCAACCCCTTTCAGAAGGAATGATGGGTGGGCGGGGGAGGAAGAGGCAATTTGGACAAACGATTGGAAATTCGAGCCGAATTATGGAGCGGAACAGGGCGAGCGGGGCGACGGGAAGGGAAAAAGACTGATGAAGAAGATGATGATGGCGCGTAAAAAGGGAAAAGGAGAGAAGAGCACTTTAAACATGTTGAGTAAAAGGTGCTTTGGAAGTAAAACATTGGAGGGGCCATGTAGGAGGGTGTGAGATATACCGAGAATTCATGAGCCTTGATCACGAGATTAATGAAAATACGGCTGTTGTAACTCAGCCAAGTTATGTCCCTCAAAAATGAGTGTAACGACATTTCACCGTGTAATAAATTTAAAGTCTCATTTTTGTCATTTCCGAAAAAATTTAAATATTCCTACATCCGAGGTTCGAGAAATGCGGCTTCTTCTACGGAATCTAACATCTAAAAAAAATATTGAAGATGATAATAATTTGTAATAATGTCGTGATTAAGAAATGTGATCATCCATACAGGAAGAAGATGTTTCTTGACGTAGACTATAATGGTAACAAGACGTGGTGGCCTTCTCATACGCAAATAGTGGCATGGAGAAGGGGAAGGCCTGTGTGAAAGGGCTTGCTGAGGAGCGGAGAGGAGAGAATGATAAGTAGCGTTGGCAATTTAAATTGTACTTCACTTCTAAGAGCGTTATTACCAACTTTAAATATCACGACCTGTTGTTAACATCGACTTAAATTCATTATTTGTCTTGTAACGTAATTGCTTTTACTTACTTCACATTATTATATTTCTTATAATATAAGTGGTTTTCCAGATGGCTTCAGACGCCATTACCAATTATGCAGATGAGATTATAAGATGCAGCTTCGTTTGGGTCGTAAAATTTATAACTGCCACCATGTTTCACAACCACAATGATAGGTATTTGGGAGGCACATAATTGATATTTTGTCGTTTGAGAACCAGTGATGCCGTACTTTCTCGTTTTACACCGTGGCTTGTGTAATTCAACAACAGAACAAGCATTCATGGTTAGCGGAGGGAGTTAACCGAACACTCAAGTCAACGTCGCAGCCGAGGGTACAGAGCCGCGATTGAGTGACTTTAATATTTTGGAGAAGTAAAAGGATGTATAGGGATGCGGTGCTTACATCAGCTTTTTTCTAACAATAAGAATCAATTGAATCCACCTAGGAATTCCCCCATTTTGAACTGTTGATGACATTCGTATTTAGAGCTTTGTAAGCCCTAATAGGTAATGAAGGTAACATTATCCGCTTTGAATTCGTTGGATCAAAATATAATTGGATTAATGTACGTCGTCTTTTGCACCCTTAATTCCCATTAAACTTTCAAACCAAGTTGCCCTGAAGAGTTATTGGAATTACAATAATACTAAGATATTTTTAAAACAGGTTTTGGAGAAAGAATATTTAACGTAATCGGGAATTATGGTAAGGTAATTTATTTGAGTCTCAAATAATCATTCGACTCGCCGGTCGGAAAATACATTAGTTTTTTTCTGGCATACACTTTCAATCAAAGGTAATATAAATTCACAATCAGATTAGCTGATAACGGCAGGGGTCGGGATACTCAGGAGATGGAGAGAGCTAACCCTTAGAGCACAGCAAATTTTATTTTATTTCTATACATGCGTTCACAATATGAGGAGAAATATTATAGCAAATAATAACATAAGCCATGATTAATCGATGCAAATTTCAACTTTATGTCAATATAATTCTTCATAAATTGACAAATGTGAAATGATAATTATATATTCACAAATGTTATAAATCAGTAGTAGAGCCATTACTAGGAAACCAAATAATCGAAACAGTAGAGCACGAGTGAACTCCACTCTACACAAAGGGAACAATGGCGTGAATTTACTTAGTCGTAATAAAGTTTATACGAGAGCCAAATGCAAGGTTAAATGAGAGTAATTCGCACTGTAGAGCGATGATACAGCCAGTGATTCTTGTTTGAACACACTTTGTAGTATAAACAATGGCATTATCAAAAAAACCTACAGCGCCTATATTAGTTGCCTGTCATATGGTGACAGCTGGAATTTTTTCATGTAGTGAGTTCAAATATTAATTTTTCACAACGTGAATTAAAATTTCATCTTATATTTTCATTCTCAATATTTACCCTTACCCGTTGATAAATTCAACAGTAAACTTGACAAACATCCTTATTAAACCATCTGGACAAGTATTGAGCCCTTGATGTCGATCTCGAAATCGGTATTTAAAACAAATTTGTAACCTTTTCCCCGCACGCGAAAAGCTTTTTCGACTCGGCTCAGCTCCTCCCCTTCCTCCGCTCCACAACGTCACGCGAGCAAAGGAGAAAAGTTCCACCTTGACAGGCCGATGGCCTGTGTGTGTGGACTTCCCATTTCCCTTAATCCGCCGTGCGGTGTTGTGCAAAAACTTTCGCGTCCTGGATACGAGCCCTAACTTACTTTCCTACCTTCTGACTGAGTTCCTTTATTGATAGCATGCAAGAATCATCCTCAATAGATTTCAAATTCAATTTAAATTACAACATTGCTCTTTCCAGTAAATGTAAATAAAGCTGACTAATTCATCATTATAATGATATATTTAAACATTCACCTGGAACAAAATGCTCCACAAAATGATCGAATTCAAATTAGCCGTTTTTAGGCCATGCGACAATGTATCACTGCAAAAGATAGGACCTCGGTAATCGACCATGCACATACTTCAAAAGTTGACAGTAGAAATTCAAAAGAATGTTTTCTTCTTCATGAAGGCAATAGTATGAATTAGAGTCGTAGTGTTCCTTAGCAAAACACAGGCTCTCAAATCAAAAGGAACTTCCTATCACCATTCAGACAATTTAATAAAGCATTCCCCGAAACAACCCACTCAAGCTCAATTAGGTCGACGGAAATTGAATATACATTTGAAGGTTATTTACATTTTCTCAAATCTATTTCTCGAAATCAAATTTAATATTTTTCATGGTTGAAGTCTCAAAAGTTCGGAAAAACATATTTATAAGATAACTTTACGCTCATAAAATGCAGTCATGGATAGTTAATTAATGGAAAGACTAGTCGCAAAGGAAGCACTGGTCGCAGCATCACCATTTTACTTCAACTTGGTTCGAATTACTCTAAATGGATGATTACTGATCGTCCATTTGACCCTATTCACAAGTGGAGGACAAAAAGTGGGACCTGAACTCAGCTTTCGAAAATGGAGAAACTCGAATAATGACGATTCAATCAGCAGAAAATTGGTTGAAGAGCCAAAAATAATAATAATAAAAACTTCACTTCCGTGCACTGAAAACTAATTAAAATTTTATGCTTCCATCTTCCTAGTGGTTCAATCTGAGTGATAATCAAAAACATAAAACGTGGAATGCAACTGAGCTAAGATAAAATCGATTGGGCCTACTGCAGTAATTATGATGGTAGTGCATTGTTATATATTGGTAGATACTCAT
The DNA here is from genome assembly GCA_963169105.1 of Ceriagrion tenellum. NCBI lineage: Eukaryota > Metazoa > Arthropoda > Insecta > Odonata > Coenagrionidae > Ceriagrion > Ceriagrion tenellum. Next base: position 124,635,129 of record OY720639.1, on the reverse strand, counting down.
CACCTCCAAAGATTAGGGAAAATATGATATGATAAAATACAAGCCAAGGAATAAGTTTAAGGGTTACCTTCTTGTTAAAGGTAGCCACGTACGCATATGTTTCATTTTATTAGCGTCATCCACTCTCTATATAATATGAACAGGTTGCAGGATGGAGCTGGTGTTGAGGAATACTCGCTTACCATCCCGAGAACCTATGCCGAATTCCCTGATGGGATGGGATGAAGCATGGACCATTGGAAAAGCTGACTAGAGAATACTAGAAGCCTTCGAATCCTGCTGCGGTAGGAGGCTGCTGAAGATAAAATGGGCGGATAAAATACGAAATGCTGAAGTGTACAGAAGAGAAGAATCGGACATACTCTGAGGCACAATGGGTTTGAGAAGAACATAATTGAAGGTAAAATAGAGGGAAATGTTCCCAGAGGAAGACTCAGGAATAAGTTCATTGTCCAAATAAAAAGGAAAGTACATAGGAAGAGAAACCAAAAGGAGGTAAGGGAAGTAGTATTAAACAGGGAAGTGTGTAGGGCTGCAGCAATGAATCATAAAATTGAACAGCCAATTAATGAATGAGATGTTCAACTACAGTCTCTTTACCACCATTCGCTCAGAGTAGGTGGATGCCAACGGCACTTTTCTTTCACCACACTTTCTAGAATTTTCCATAAAACACTCTTCTAGTAAGAATACCCACTTTTCTGCATATCACAAGCACAGCGTAAAGAAACAGTCTTCTTGGTCACGGAAATAAGTAAGTTGACACGGAGCATATCACAGTTAATACGGTACTAGTAAATAACGACTTAACATTGATAAATATTTACTAATAAAAATACATAGGTAGCCATAGCAAATTGAAAAATTTGTCCTTTGCTAGAGTGTTTTAATGTGTACTACGGATTTAACAGCGTTGCTGCATGGGCAGGTGCAAAACCTTAGTACCTGAAGACGCAGTAAATTGTGAAACAAGTTGTACAAATTAAAAAACTGTGAAAAAGTACAAAGTATTCTTTTAACCATGGATACTAATGTTAATTACTTCAACGAAGTGATGCGTTTACGCATTCAAGTTTACTAAAAATACTCAAAATTGTTTAACTTCTAGACTGTGGCACGAGTGACCTCGGCATTTGGCCGCATTCCCGAAAAGCACCATTCAACCAGCAGCCACGAGAAACCATACCAAGTCATTATGGTCCGCGTACGTCTGCAACATGGTGGCATCAAGTGAATATGTGACACGGTTGTAGTGCTTTAGGATCGAAGACTCGAGAAAAATTTCCGGCAGACTCGCGAGAAGGCCTAAGATGAGGGAGGGTAAAACGGCTGGACAGGGGTTGCCGGCGGAGGGTGAAGGGTATGGGAGGGGAAAACGATAGGTAAGAAGTGTCGGGAGAGCAGGGGTTGGACGTCTGGTTCTGATGGCCGCAGTGAAGTGAGAGGAGACACTTGGCGCCCGGCGAGCGAGGGCCGCGTTGAGACGAGGGGTTGGGACCAATAGACGGGTAGGGAGGGGTGGGAGAGGGGTGGCTGGGTACTGAGAGGGTGGACCATTATTCACAGGCTTGCGTGTCGCGACGGAGAGAAGAAATTATCCGGGGAGGGATGCTCGTTCGAGAGGGGAGTCTCCGGTCTCACCCTTGCTCATCCCGAGGTAACGAACTTTCCACGCCTACCCGTCTCTCAGCCTCTGCAAGAGTCGAAACGTTATGCATACCATTCTCACTCGCTTTACGTCGGTTTACTGTCGGTCGAATTTTCCTTCAATTCATAAACGTCTGCATTTCTATACGGGCCTTCAAATTAGGTTACTTTGGTGAATCGTTTTTGCATATAGAAAGACTCCTGAAGATACAGCAAGCAAACCACAATATCACTACGTTACTGCCCCCAATGCCATTGGCAACATTGCAACTTCGTCCCCATGGAAATATACACAGGATGTTAACCTCCAAAAGAAGCCATTCTGTCTACTAAATGAGGAACAGACTATAATAAAAAACGTGCACTTTACCCAAATCTCAGTATAAAATTATCCATGAGGGTGACGTGATGCCTTTTCTCTCACTAATGGGGAAAGTTCCGTTTATTGATTTTCAATATTGAATATGAATCTAGCCATATGCATAAAAGGTGGCTTAACGGCTAGTCGGGCTACTCCGATAATTCTGGATATTTTTTTCACACCATAGCTGTTCTTATCAAAGTCTGTGGAATACGTTCGGTACGCTAACGCAAGTCTTTTCTCATGAGGAGTACCATCTTCTTGATTAATTATATTCTCGTAGTCCAATTTTTGCTTTCATGAGCCGACTAGAGGGGATTAATTCTAAGCAATTGGGATGTGTAGCATATGGCTGGGATGCGTAGCATACGGAAAACACCTATTAAAAATGCAGAAATCAACGGATGCGGTGATATATCTCTAGGTTTGCAAAAGAATGAAAAATGTTGATAAAATTTTACAGTTAAGTTTGATGGGAGAGGAAAGGACGCTCCAGAGGGAATATTGGTGATGAGGGAGGGAAGGGGAAAATGATGATTTAGATCGTAAGGCATGAGCAATTATCGCATTAGCGGAAAAGAGAGGAAAACGTAAGTGAGAAAAACTGCAATATATGCATGAAAATATATAAAAGATGCTTAGATGAGGAGGAAGTTAAGAGGGAAAAGGAAAGGATTAAGCAATTTGAAGAGATTCGCAATACATACTCATACTTAGTGTTTGACCATCGTACACCAAGAAACAGTTGTGGCCCAATCGCCAATAGCCAACGGCCAGTCACTGTGGTAATATCTATTTCTCTTCATCATCGAATTGAAGCGCTGTTTGCCTTTGTTTGAATTCGGAAAGCTGATAGCCGTCTGCGATTTTTTGCTGTTCAATTGAAGAAATACACACCCGAGCCACAGTTACGGATAGAATCATTATCATTTCTACAACTACTGTCCTATTGCTCACCTACTTTATAAGCTAACGATCCTCTTCCAGAACTTTCACCTTCGTACTATAACTTTCAATTTTGAATCCTCAATGTTACTTTAAGCTATTCTATTACAATCATAATAAACGGATAGACTTCATTAGAGTCCGTCTTTGTTAAGGCTTCAAACTTTCGAAATAGCCGAGTTAAAGAAGGTTTAACAGGAGCATTGCCACTAAAATAAACATTTTTGTCAGGTTCTCGTTTTAATTGCAACGTCTTTGATTGCCCTACATAGTTATGAGTAGAAAACATGCTAGGAAAGATTGAAGAGTCTGTGGAAATCACCCAGTTTTCCTTGAAGCACCTCGTGCACCCACCCTCTGTGGCCCGGTTCCTTGATAATCCTCCTTCCTTAGAGTCGTCGCCTCCTGTAAATACCCGACCATCCCCTCCAAGCTCCCCTTCCCTTCCGACCACGACCACTTTCCACACCCACCTCTACTCTATCGGTCGGTCCTCCACACAGCATCTGGTCCCTAAAACCGTCTCACGGAATGGGCGAGAGATCGATATATCGAAGTTGGTACTTAAACTGGCACCCGCTGGCCTTCGCCGGCGCTGCCGTGGAAGCTGAGTACATCCCATCTCCACTGCCACCTTTTCCTCCCACCGTGTCCTTCACCTCTCCCTTCCGCTATTCCCTCTTCCTGATCGCCTCGGGACCAACATTTCTTCCAGCGTGACTCGGGACGTTATCCCATGCTTTACTTCATGCGTTATGGCCAGCGTGCTACCGCCTAGCCGCGCTTCTCATCGTGGGTGCAATTGACTACTTTTCCCAAATTAGAACTAATAAAATGCGCTCATTTCGTTCACAGAAGATTGATCCAATTGGGTTTTCACCAATGAAAATAATGGATGAAGGCGACACTTTGTGGAAGGTTACCGTATACATGACGAAAAAAAAAATCTCTTAGTAAATTTTAAGTGTGGAATTTACTAAGAGATTTTTATTTTCGCCATGTCTGGGTTTTCATAATTAATTACCGGACCAATTTTGAATTTCAGTCAGTAGCTTGCGCATTTTAAATTCAGTTTGACCATAAACTTGATAAGAGCTTTAAAAATTGTTGTTTTCAGTTTTGTTTGGGTTTGAGTAAAATATCAGTAATAGAGGTGTTGATAGTTTCAACAATTGAACAAAATTTCAAGCGGAGATATAACTACGCAATGAGGTGCTCTCAATAACGTTCGTAAAGCGAATAGGGAACTTTCAAGTATTATGTATTACTATCTTGCAATGAGAGGCTGGAAAATTAAGATCATCTTCCGACATATTTAATTATTACTAGTGAGATCATGTAAATGTGCAAGTACACTGCACATACCTCTTTTTATAATTATCATCCGAGGTTCATCATTTGCAACACTGGTGACAACTTTTCCCACATGAAAAAAACCCTCACGACGTGTCACTTTTCTAAAGCCTCACCTACCAGCTCGTCTCATCTCTGAAATCATCTCATCATCAGAGATCTCCCAAATATATGTTAGATGTGTTGGCGAATTAAAACAACAAGATAACTATCTCTGTTTTTGGAGAATTTCAGCAAGAACATTTGCAGAGAATAAAGCCAACAATATTGCTTAAAAACTACTCCGTTTAGCCGATTCACTAGAGGAATGTCCGCAGTCACACGCACAGGTGCAAATCACCAAAAGAACTTTCCATGAGAATAAAATTGAAACATACGCAAGATTTCTAGAGGGGAGGGTAGAGAGTTTTGTAAATTTTATTCTGTCATATAAGAGAGGAGGGAGACTTGAAAAGATGAAATAAATCGCCCATATTTAGAAGTAGCCTCCAACATGAGCATGTTTTATTAAGCTACAAGCTGAAATATTAAGTGAAAAGAGAGTGTTTGACCATGAGTTGTATGGTAATAAATTTCCTTATGTTATTTATACAGATATGGACGCAGAAGGGACCAAGTGATCAAAAAGCCGAGGTGAATGCATGAAACAGCAGGAAGAAAAGTCTCCTACAACCTTACCTTTACCTTCGGCTCCATCCTTTCCCTATGCTTTCTCTATTCTGCCCGGGCATCTCCCTGTGCTTCCTTTCACTCTTGCACATTTGCTAAAGGCCCAAAGGAAGCAATAAAAACTGCCAATTCTCGTCAGCCCGGCCGACGAAGTTTCAAAAACCACCCTCAGTCCCCCCACACTTCTCCAACCCTCTTCCAGCCAGCCTTTACTTCCCTTGCTCTTCCAAGTCCCACCCTCACCGCCCACCAAATGCCCGTCCACCTCTACCCTCCCTCACTCCCCCAATCCACTGAAGTTGATCTCAAGGAAATATAAATATATATTTGTAAAGCTTTAATCAAGAGTCCATAAGAGGGATCTCAAAAAAATCAATCAAATATCTGTTCTCTGTTTCTTGTCTCGTTTAATTTTATTTATCAAGGTAAGTATATACTATATCGTGGATACAAATGACTGAGTGTAATATTAATTCCGGTGACAGGTCTTCTTACAGAGGTTAGATTTAATCTGCACCGATACCGAGTGGTGCATCGATATCAGCACTAATATGAGCCAGAGAGCAAGGTTTTCAGTTTAGGGTGACCGCCAAAAAAGCTAACATGTACCGTAAACTGAAATGCTTGCACAAAATTTAAAAAGTCAAGCGACACTGAATTGAAAAAAATTTAGGGTGGGATCAAAAGTTTTCTACTTTTTACATTACATTAAACTGTTAACATTCAATTTTTAACTCTTAAGTACAATCTTTCCACGTAATAAATAGCAATTCCGTCGCTCAAAGCAAAAAGAGTCTGTACCTTAACTTTACATTCACACATTCATTACGTTTACAGGCAATACATTCCGAAAAGGTAACAAAGAAATAGCATTGTGTTCATTTGAAGTAAATCTTCTTACTACCCATTACAAACAATTGATAAGCACTTTAACGCGTTTCAATGCATAAGTGTCATTTCCAATGTCACCACTGTGCCTAAAATTGACCCTCCAGTGTTGAGAAACATTTTACTAATTCATGTTCCCTAAAATAAATATTAACAAAAGATCTATTGCTGTACTATTCTTTTACAGTCACTCACTAATAGTGAAACTAGCCAATTTACGATTTGACCCAAAAATTTCAAACCCAACTTTGCGAAAAAACGAAAGGGAGGCAAGGAGACTGAGATATGGCTTCTCTTGAGGGCCCTCAAGTAGCCTTCCCAGGGAATATCCACCCCTATGGACGAAGACCATCCCCAATATAGAGAGAGGATAGGAGAATTTATATCCTGCGCCCACTGCAAGGGAGCGTTCCAATTCACCTCACGGCTCTGCGAGAGGAAGGAAAAAAATAGACGAAAGAGCGCCACGGTCAAAAATGTCCGACGGAAAATAAAACTGAACGACATTGTCTCCCCCTCTTGGAGCGGCCGTCGTTTTGACCCAGATCGTTCACCCCTATCGCTGTAGGAAGTCCGTGGGGTTGGGTTGGTTTGGGGGGATGAGGGAGAGACCACTCAGTAGAATCCCCCACCATCAATCCGAAATACTGGCACCTCCGATTCAATTTCGATCATTTCCCACGCAAGGGCAGGAGTTTTGGACGGTCGTGGACCCTCCTACCTCACTAAATGCAAATGCTATCGAATAAAAAAATCAGATGGAAAAAATGAATCCTTCACTCGATCCAGAGAGTTCCATTGAGTATTTTCTCTCCCGATCCCAATCTCTCGCACTGCGGAAGTAATCGGGACGCCCTCGGTTGACGTCGCGGGCAAGATTACCGGAACTCAAACGTTCGCTGCTCTCCCAGGTCTCAGCGGGCCGTCCGCGGGCAAAGTCCTGGTCTCTGCCGTCGCAGAGGATGCAAGTGGGTTAAACGCTTTCGCCCTCACTGACAGCATGCATTCCACCAGCAGGGGAAACCATTCCTTTATCAAGATGAAGGTTGAACTGGTGGCCGTGATGAGAGTCGTTCGAGAGAACAATGTCGTCCTCATAGTGCAATCTTTTCATTTAATAATGTACTTTGTAAATTAACCCTGAGGAATATCCATTCATTATGATGGATTACCTAAAAAAATTTGTCATTATAATCATTTAATTCAATTTTCGTAAGTAAAAAGTCTGTTGAGGGTAAAACAAGACGCTTTCATATTTACTCCCGATAAATACTACGATGAATGCAAAAGTATCAACTTTTGCTGTAAAGTGCCTTCTGAAACCGCGACGAGTTTGAGTCCGATAATATACTAAACACTGAACTCCTGGATCTGCCTCAAATACTGACTCGATGCATGATAATAGAATTACAGAAAATAAATAAATAATAGCTTCTCCTGCATTTGTCATAGAGGTTCACCCAATCTTTATAACCACGAAAAGATAGAGCCAGCATTTCAAATTATCGCCATTCCTATGAAAAAAATGAAGATAAGTGGTTACTTGAAGCCTGAAACCCCTATTAATTATGAATGTTGCATGGAAACTGTGTCGACATGCTCATATTAATAAATCTCAGATACTCAGTTTAATTAGTCTTAATCTTAACCACTAGAGTCAAAATAGTACGGTCTAAAACCAATGGTGGCAGAAAACATGAAACGATTTCATAACTCCATCAGTGAAATGGAAATTATCATAATTAAGTTACCTGTACAAGAATTGCGTTTCTTATGGAACTCTACCCCTTGTCAACTTATATGATTCCTGAATGAATATGACTTACTTCAGCACTTAACTTGAGTACTAACCATTGCCACTGCTTTAGATTCGATACTCTCGTGAGACTCCCGTTTCTTATGAGTTCTGCAGGTTGGTTAAGGTCAAAGAGAAAAAATCAGAGAATCACTCACTAAATGCCTCTAATATTGGCTATATTTACACTTTTTCAATGTTTACTGTTTGTGTACAAAGCAAGAAATTAATGAATTAACTCTTTGGCATCGAATTTTATTTTACTCTAAAATTTTAACTTTTTATCCCTCTGAGCATAATTGCACCTCCATTTTCCTTTAATCCGCAGTATTCCATAGAAAATTATTTTTTTTATTTAAGAGGTTCACAATACTTGGATTATAGTTAGCCAAGTATTTCTCAAATACACAAGTTAATTTCCGGCTAGCAGAGGAAAGTGAAGCTAAAAGCACTTTTTCAGCCTCACTTGAAATGTTGCTCATTATTTCTGCAGGAAGCAAAATGGAATAGCAAAAATTAAATGGAGAAGTTCTTCTTATGATAGCTCCAGAATCTAACATATCATTTTAGTACTCATATCAAAGAATCTCGATGCCAAAAAACAGCATATTGTTGATAGGCAATAGAGCATCCGCTTCATTGAGGCCCGGGGTTAGGTAATAACAACAGACAAACACTGCAGGCAGGAATTTTAGGATTCAAATCCGTTTCGGAAACCCACTCGCTTTTTGCGTTTCTTCCCCCCTAAAGAAAACACTTCGGGACGCAAGACTGGGAGCCCTTGAGCACGCATGCAGGGCTTGCAAAGTAGACAGAATGCAGAATATATTACCCCGGCGGACGAAATCAGAGCTGGCGACGGATACATGCATGCTGAAATACAAGGTGAACGGGAACGGAAAAAAATCTTCGAACAAAGCAAACTCCTGGTAGTGGTGAATACATGGCTCGATTGAATGATATTTCTTGGGTCGGAAGCGGAGGTAAGGTAGGGAGGAAAGCAAGGCAAAAATGAATTGGGAAATAAGTTGCAAGTGTAGGTACCTAAAACACGTTGGGCCAATGTATGGATTCGCATTGAAGTATGAGTTTTGCTCATCAAAAAAGGACTAGCATCAAAGGTAAATTAACAGCTTGAACAGTTAAGAATAGATAAAAATTCATAGACTCACGTATGTTGGAATTTTCAAATATAAAACTCGAAAATCCGCCCCTATAGGCATTTTTAATACTCAAAACTTAAATGAACAAGTCTATTTATTTAACTACGACAATTTTGCATCGTTTACAAAATTGCGAAACATTTGTTTTATTTTTTATTGCTATTGAAAGAGGTCTTCCAACAGCTAATAATACATGTCTGGACGCAAAGAAGCACTCTATGAAAATATATATTTTTAGTACTATCTAATATGGCTATTAATACTGGACAAAAACAGCTGCGGAGCAAAAGATAATTAAAAGCAATGTTGATAAGAGTTTATCAAAGAATGATGAAGATAAAATGAACGGTGAGAATCACCAGCAAAGAAGTCCTATGAACAGTGGAGAAGGAAAGAACTATTTGTAAACTCTGAAATAAAGTATAGATAAATTTGCTGGGCACATTTTGCGGCATGATAGCTTATTTAGGCAAATAATGGAAGGAGAGGTAGAAAGGAGGCTTTCCAGAAGAAGACTGAGAATTAAATATATATCGAGAAAATAACGAAGCACGCATACTTCGAGGAGCAAAGTACGAATCCCAGTAAAAGCGAATACTTTCTCATGGGATCCCGATCCCAACTTAGGTGACATGTGGAGGTAAATTCAAGTTACGTAAGGTAACTTCAAGCAAGTAAGAAAGAAAGATATTTCGTCCATCGTACAGAATGTAGAACAGTGGCCCCCACCTTTGTGGGTGGAGTAAACATAAAGTATTCAGATACAGTAAAATATCTTGGACTTACCTTAACTTCTAATATATCGTGGGGATCATACATACAGAACATACGTGGCGCAGCATTAAAGAAACTAGGTATTTTTAAACGTATAATAGGAAGGTCCTCGGATAAAAAGTCAAAGAGAGAAGCTACTTTGCTCTGGTTAGGCCACACCTTGAATACGCCGCGAAAATTTGGGACCCTGGTCATAAATATTAAACCAAAAAATTTAAAAAAAATACAAAGGAAAGCAGCGCGCTTTGTTAAAAGCTGCTACAAGCGTACATATAGTGTAACACACTTTTTAGAGGGATTAAGGTGGGAGCCCCTAGAGACTCGGAGGCTACACGCTAGGCTTAGGTTGCTTGATAAATTCAGAACTGACATTTTTCAGAGCGAAATAGAGAATATTAACATGACTCCTCACTACATCTCTAAGTCTGACAAATGCGATAAAATAAGAGAGATACTCTGTCGAACGGATAGGTACAAAAATTCGTTCTTTCCGTGAAAAATAAGCGACCAGAATAAAAATTAAGCTCCACTAAATACACTTATATAATACATGTCACCATTTCATCTCCCAAAATCTTACACGGCCGGAGACCTAACACACCCTGCCACACTCCTGTGCGGCGGGATATTATGTAGATGTAGAGATAGATGAACCTATGAACCTGTTCTCAATTACGCCAACACTCACATCGATTACCTTCCCCAATCAACCAACCATGCCGAATGAAACTTATACCACAATAAAATCGTATTTATTATTACTACGTGTCACATTACTGGAAAAATAGGATCACGATAGATAGGAATGGAACAATAACTTGAGAACTCGATGATGTAGAAAATTTGGCATGAGGCGTCAAATCTTACAGCTTGAGGCATAAAGTCCTTGAGGATATAAATTCATGACTGCTGCGAACAATAATGGGGAAAGGGATACTCGATATCGTGATAGACGGAGTGCATGAGTATAAGTCAAGAGAAAGAGAAGATAAGAGAAAATGGGGTTTTCAAAATGAGAATATAGAAATCAAGAGAGAAATAGTATAATTTGAGTACCTTAGCTTTTAATATGATAGCTCAAATTATTTTAAATCTATCTATTTCTTCCCCGACTTTGATTGCGGCTATCTCACGTCTAAGCCAGCTAATCGAGGATTAAATTTGGGTCTTTTCCTGTCTAGGGTTTATATTTTTATGAGCGTGAAATGTTTTCTACGATTGTATTTAATTTGATTACAAAAATTTAATATGGATCAATAAGTAATGAATAAATTTTCGTTATTATACCCTAAATCAGTGAATTACCAGCTTTAACAATTTTAATCAAAATATTTCTTAGAAAAACTACGAACACATCGCATTATGCGTCCAAAACATTTATCGTTACTCACACCATCGCATTTGAAGTCCTACATCACAAGGCGTCGTTAATACGAACATATGATAACGAATGTCATCGATTCATTATGCATAGCAGAGACCAGTGTTTTCATACCATCTTAGGCTAAGTGAGGTCTAGTAAATCGCAAATTGCTACAAACATACACATCGCTCAGGACTTGCGAAAAGTGGTTAGCGCGAGAGGTTTTTGAATTTGGCATGGGTGGTGATGAAGAGGGTGGTTGGGAGAAGGTGATGGGTTGGTTGCTGTTGGTGAGTGGGAAGCGGTTGGGAGGAAGTAAGAATTGGGAGGGAGTGGGAGGTCGAGGCAAGGCAGGTAAAGAGGGGAGTGGATCCCTTCTTCTCCCATGAGCGGAGGAGAAAAGGAAGGATTAATGGCCCGGAAGGACGGATCAAGGGTTGGAAGAATGGAAAAGGGGGCGATGGGGTAGCATGGGGAGGGGTCGGAGTTGGAAGGGAAGCAAGGAGTGGAGGAAACGAGCAGGCGAATGAGAGTGAGGAGGAAACCTACTGGAGGTGGAGGGAGAGAGACTAGGCAAAGGCAAATAGTAAGGCGAGGAAGCGCGCAGAAGACGGGCGGAGAGGAAGTGGTCTCAGAAAGGGAGGAAGGAGGACACGGCTGAAGAGAGGAATGGAAAGAGAGAGAGGAAAGAATGAGGAAGGAAAACGAAATGGGAGGTTAAGGAGAGAGGAATTAGGGAAACTTCAATTAGGAAAACGAAAAAGGAAAGGCCGACATTTTTGCGCAATTTTATCAGGAGGAAAATAATTCAAGGTTCAATTTCCTGATTTACTACTCGCGAGAGGGGACTAATCTATTCAGGCTTTGGCGAAACGTTGAATTTTTTAGTGAACTAGGTGGATTTTTTCCCTTTTCTTTTAAAGTTCCCTCATTGATCTTTTGCTTTAAGGGCAAGACTACGGACTCTGCAAAAAGAAACTCTCAGGTGAAGACCCACTCCCCTTAAAATGAGGCACTTGAGTGCTAGTACCCACCAGTTCCCTACGCGAGAGCTACGGAATGTATTTCAGCGGGTAGATTACTTGAATACAAACAGCAAGCTTTGTGAGAAATGAGACTTAGCGAAAACTAATTATAATAGCAAGAAAATGATAACATATAGTCGTAATAAATATTATTTAAAAATAAGTTAATATTCTACATGCTGAGAGCTGAGAATTCCAAACTGTGACCTCCTTATTCGGTGAATCAGGTCACAGTGTACCTTTGCGTTCTCTCGCAGAAATAAAGTATATTTGAGGAATGCCAAAGAGCGTTGATTAAGGTGGAGTAAGATTTTAATGAGGTCCGCAATCATACGATTATTATAGGAAATCTGCCAGGCTCCCACAGTAGCGGGTTGAAGAGTTTAGAGCTCACAATCATTCAGCTTAATGGTTCTTCTATGATTTCTTGGAGAATCGTTAATATTTGATAATGCAAGCCTAATATATTGCAGCCATTAGTGGAGAAGTTTGGACAACGAAAAAAATACACCAAAGTAGCTTTCAAAGGAAATCACATAATTTTCAACAGAATAGTGGTTTTATCATTAATTATCTACTATTTTTAAGGAAAAATGCAGAATCAAACATCTCTTTCCATTGCCAAAATAATGATATTTCTACCAGCGAGTAGGTAGAGGGAAAATAAAAAGTCCCACTAAATTAAAAATGATTTAGAGAGAGAAAGAGACTATGAGGCAAGCCATGTAGAAGTGGTCAAATAATCAGTTTTATTTAGTAGTACATGTTGAGAATGATTGCTTAAGGCGAAGCAAAAAGTATGAAAAGCACGATGAAAGGGTCTTTTATATTGCACGAACCAAACGAAGCGGTGATACAAGCCCTAAAAGAAACGAATGATACTAATTTATAATTTTAATGCTTCAAATGGAGTATTTCTTCGAAAAAGAAGAATTAATATGGGCCCGATTTAATTAAAAATGCTGCATTTGTAAGACTCATGAGCAAACAGCGTTTCTCGAATTCGTTATTACAGAGATTCGCTCTTGAAACCTTTTTACCATACATGTAGGAAATGAATTACAACGGTTCCTTTGATATTGAAAAATAAACCTACTAATTATAAATATTGTTGCTTTACGACTTGCCGTCACATAGCAAAAGCAATAATACTGAAAGTATTAGTAACCATTTTAGGCATTTTTACAGCTTCAGCGTAAAAGGAACACTGGAAAAGTTTGAAACAAATTACTAAATACAGTATCTTCATTAAAGCTTCATTGGCCTTTTTCTTTCTGCATGTATATCTTTTGACAGATCTAAATGAACGTTAGTTAACATATATTTCTTTTTTGTGCGAGGTTCTTCATTGTCATGTAGGAGAATGTGGGGCAAAGTGAAACACTCTTATATTTTTTAAAGCACTACTGTCATCTTCTAGTAATTTTCAAACTAGTCAAAAAAAAGAATAATGAAACACAGAAAACCACCCGGAGGCTGTTTCTCAGAGCTACAAGTCTACAAGTTACAAGTCACGTGACCATTTTCACAAGGCGGAAGGGTTACTCAGATATACCTAACCGATGACTTCTACTAGTCCCAAAAAATGCCAGGCCTAATCAAGGTCATACATAACTCGTATTTTGAAGATTACGATACATTTGTGGCGTGAGCTTTGTAATATTTCCAATTCAAAGATTAGTGCAATGTTTTTGAGTAAATATAAATGATTGAATACGGTCTGGAAAGTAATTTTATGTCACAACTTACCTTAAAAGATCCCAAGCGAATGCAAGTTTTCGGGTTCACCAAACATCATTAGTTCGACGTATATTTTCGTTTATTTCGTTCGTTCGATGTATATTTTTATTTTTGTTCGACGTAGTTTATTTCGACGTATTTCTTATTGGATGAGCTCTAAATGGTAGTTATTAATAAACCTTACATTTCAAGATATCATGGTTAGTTGGTTTTATCTTTATTGAACCACTATTAATGGCGTTACAATGTAATATCATAACGAAACTTCATGGTAACATACCGTATGATGGCGAAAATAACATTTATTGTAACTTACAGTTCGCGTTTCCTGTTATTAATGATTTTATTACTCAAAAGAAACGAATGGGTTAGTGGTTGTTTATTGCTAATAAGTATAAGAGTGTGAAACATCAGGATATTTAATTATTTTCCCTTGACTGCTGTGTCGTCGTGAATATCGCCCGAAAAACAATTTAAGCTCAAATTACGTGCTAGTTGACTTTTATTTGTTTGCAGATTGTTTTCGGTGTAAGTTACAATACGATGGCAACAATAATATTTATTGTAACTGTAAGTTCTGAGAAGTAACTGAGAAGAGTAACTGAGAAACAGCCCCCTGGTTGGCATCTGAAGTCTATTATGGATTCTGTATAGGACTTATCAAGAAGGTACGTATTTATTGCAATATTTCTCTTTGGATCGTAGCACAATTACTACCAATTTATAATAGACAATGAAAATAAATATGGATTGAAATTAACATTAGTTCTATGATAGTTGTTATGATGTAAACATTATTTTCTCATGCAACATATTTATGAATTAGAAATTTGTTTTTCTAAAATAGAGGCAAAGTGAAACTTTTCACTTTGCCCCTAACAAATTATGTTCAGGGATGCAAATTACATTTTGATTTTACAGTTTTGGCTAAGTTGCCCAGTTAGCAAAACTATGGTAATTTCATTGCAATGTAAACAAGAAGGATAAATGAACTTTTTTAAAGAAAGACTGTTTTAGTTTTTTATACAACATATTATCACTGAATTTAAATAGCATTGTTCCTGGCAATTTATTTTAAATGTTCTCTGGAAAATAAATGTTTGGAAAAAAATTTATGGTCTATTTATTTCACAAATGAAACCGTATTTCACTTTGCTTGAATACTATTTCACTTTGCCTCCTAAACAATTTGAAAAAAGCAGTCATTGAAAAAAAACGTTGAGTTGAATAATTATATGCATTAGCCACTTTCATAACTTCCAATTTGGTAGATAACAAACTTAAGTAACAGATGCCACTAAAATTTCTTGTTCAGAACATACATACTATCACTGATTATGAAGTAAAGCTTAACCATTCCGCTTTGCCCCACTCTCCCCCTCATCACTCCTCGTATCATAACTGTCTGCCTTCACACCGAATCTCTACCTTCCTCCTCTCTTTCCATTAGCCTTTTCTTCTATTAAGACTTTCTGTAAATAATTCTCTCCATAATATGTGATCTATCCAATTTGGATTTCCTTTCTTTAATCTCATCTATATACTTCGCTCTTCTCTAATTCTCAGTACCTACTCATTTTTAACCTTATGTGACTGTCGCATCTTCTCGGTCTTTCACTATAGCGATATTTCTATGCTTTCTAAATATTTTCTTCCCCATCTCTCATTGTCCACGGTTCCGACCTATGAAAAACCTTACTCCAGAGAAAACACTTTGTAACATTTTTTTCATTTAATTCTTTTTGATTCTCCCAACTGTCGGGACTTTCCTAACTTTACCGAATGCAATTTTTCCAGAGAAATCCTACTCTTAATTTCTTATTTACACGACCTATTTCAGGTGCTTATGCTTCCTACTAATTGCTGTACTCTTATAATATAATGATAACTTAAATCTCCCTAGTGGTATTCCCTTGCCGTTCAGCTAGTATTTTATTCCTTGGTTCTATTTTAATATCCATATAACCTTAGATTTGTCAATAATAACTTCCATTCATTTTTACTGCCAGATTATATAAGCTAGTGGGTATCTTCAGAATTAACTGAAAGGGTATTTACATTGCAAAATTAAGATGAAGATGAAAGCTACTTTTAATAATCTTTTAAAACTGCCAAATAAATTAATCATTAGGCAATAGCAAATGACGTAATGCAGAAATAGTGCAACAATTAAATATGTAAAGGACATAAAATTACTTTTCTGTGCACTTCTTGTTTAGCATGTAACGGGACTCAATGCACGTAGAGACCTTTAACTTTACACCACATCTGGTTAATACTGAAGGTTGAGACCATTCCAAGGAAAATCATTTCTATTTTCACCCTACAAAAATCACTCAATTAAGGTACATAATCCTCATTTTACACAATCTGGGCAAAATTGAGTCGGATTTTTTTCTAAAGAATTCTAGGGGAATAGCAAAAATATCAAAACAACATCCAATCAGGATGAATATCTATTACAATCAACAGTGGAGAGCCAAATATTGATTCCCATGTTAACTGCGCAACCTTCTCTTAGTAGAGCCACGTACATAAATAACCAGATCAGAGTAGAAAGAAACATCAAGTTAATTTGGATATATTTTTCATTTCAAATGCACCGTTGAAATTATGCTAACCTACCGAGATAATATCTTGAAAAAACGCTAGTATTTATTATAAGTAGTTTTGAATGGATTATCGCAATCTCCAGTTACTCTGAGGAGCCTAAAAGCACAAAAAAGGCACAGTTTTGATTCAAGCAAATTCAATAAAGTTTGTTAAACCAGGAAAACGAGATGAGAGCTTAGTAAGGATTTTCGGAGAAGCAAAAGAAAAAACAAAAGGGAAAAAGAAGTGGAAAGCTCCACAAGGTTTTTGCTCGCTTAGGCGAGGGATTAAAATTTCGCGACACGCCAGCTCCTCTAAGTAAGTCTGATCGTTCCACCGCACACAAGACTTCAACTTTGCAACGGATGAAATTCGGACTTTGCTTGAGGTTTACGGCGTGGATGGATGGTGAAGGGGAGGTAGGGGGTAGGGAGAGTAAATGGAAGGGGAAGGAGCGAGGGTTACCGAAGGGCAGAGATGTTACGGTCGGAGAGAGTGGAGTAAAGAGGGAATGGAAAGAGTAAGAAGGTTGAGCGTCTAAGACGGCCACGAACGATTTTTAAAGGGCAAAAGGGTAAGCTCTTTCCGTCCTCCGTCTCTCCTCTTCGAAGCGACCAAAGGCGCCGCCTTGGAAGTAGCGCGGGGGAAAAGGATTGAGGCGAGATGGCTCGGAGAAGGGCGAGCGAGCCGACTCCATTCTCTTGAAAAGGGTACGCGAGTGAGGATGAACCCCTGGCTGGAAGAAGCTGCTTAATAGATGGAGGTAGGAAGGGAGAGTGGCGGTCGAAATAGCTGGGAGGTTGTGGAGCGGACTAAGGGGTAGAAGGTTAAGGGGCGCGAAGATACGGCGATCGGAGATTTTTCTCGGGAATCCGGGAAAGAGGGAGCGAAGAAAGTAACACACATGCGTTGCGAATCGACTTCCTCCAGATTTCACACGTACACAGGAAACGCCCATCAGCAGCACACGATAAAATTTCATAGATTGAGATATCACTACGCAAAAATATTTGAACTATTCGCCCTCACTATAATGAAAATCTCAGCGATAATATTCCAGAACATATGAGACTGCAGAATCATATTACCCGAGTTCTGACATGTTTCTGTATACTATCAAGTCATAAACTCCAAAAAAAGAGTCTTTTAAGTGTATACCTATCACAGAGGTAGCAAATATTATCGCAATATATCTAAATATCTAAAAATACATCTAAATATCTCTCTGTAGAATCCTGAGAAAGTGTCTTGAAATAGGATATTTCAATGAATTTTTAGAAAGAAGTACGAAAAATATAGTCTCATTTTTACACAAATCATTCAGTAGAAGCTATTTTAAAAATCACATGCATGCTAATATGAATGCATTTCTTTATTCATTTCCAACACTTCGTGTTTTTCCATTCAACTCATCGCCAAAAAGCTCCTGAGGCAATATCGGAGTCCTTAAGACAAACTTAAATGAAAACATAAATAATAAGTTCACTTTTTTCAACACATAGTAACCAAATCACCACCAATAGTTTTCATGGAAAGTAACGTGGGCAAGTTCTTAAATACATTAGAAAGGAGTTTTAGAGGGGCTGATTCACTTATATATCATTCCTCCTCGGGTAGTCATTCATCTGAATTCCCAATTGATGCGCGCCAGAGAAACGGAGCGGAAGTAAAGGCTTTTCAGATAACTCGCCCCTCGCTTCATTTTCACTCATGGATTAATGCGATCGTCTTTGCTGAGAGTTTTCCCGGCACCCAGGGAGAGAGGAGAAGAAGAGATAACTGGCCTCAATCGTTCGAGGAAGAGAGAGAAGATAATAGCGAGACGAAATAAATGTTGAGGAGAGAAAGAAAATAACACACCGTAGCGATTTCAGCACCGCATGAAAAACGATATTAAATTGGCATACTCATCATTTCCACGCAAACATAACCGCATTAAGTTGACATGCTATCAAATTTAAGATTACGAATACAGTACATTAGACTGAAAATAATTTACGTGCATTCTATTCGAAACTTTTTCACACGCTATCGAGCTCGTTATGCTTTCGAGATCCCTTCACGGCGTTCGCAGAGTTATAAATATCTTCCTCTTACCTATTCATAAATCATCCACCCCTCTATCGCAGACTTTACTTTTCATTGACTCTAGATATGAGCACTTTTACTACTTTAATTCACCACCTTATTAAAAGGCTGCAAGAACTGACAGTTGTGGGTCCTTTCCAACGAACGATATTAAGGTACTTGAGATACTCTTCTACATCTACATAATACCGCCGCATGGGCGTGTGGCAGAGGCTGTTAGGTCACCAGCCGTGTAAAGATGCAAGTTTTTGGGGGATGAAATGGTGACATGAATCATGGGAGTACATTTAGTGGGGCTTAATTTTTATTGTGGTCGCTTATTATGCGCGGAAAGAACGAGTTTTTGTGCCTATCTGTTCGGCAGTGTATCTCTCTAATTTTGTCGCAACTGTCAGGCTTAGAGATGTAGTGAGGAGTCATGATAATATTTTCTGTGTCGTTCTTGAGATACTCTTCACATAGAATCAACTACAAATCGAGTTTCCACAGAAAAAATACCGCTAATCCTAGATTCCAAAGCAGAACAACAGGATGGAAAGCAAACACAAAAACTCACTCAACCCCTCTCATCAATAAACTGGGAAATAACCCTATTTCTTCATAAATTCAAACATAATTCTAATCTAATTAAAAAGCAATCTGTTCCCCCACGCCCGCTATTTCCGTATGTAAAAGTGGTCAAAGTCAAGGAATAACGAAAATGTCACTTCCCACATCGTATCCTCCTGCAATTTCCTTGTTCGTTCATCCGCTCTCTCTTTCAGAGTCCAACATTAGACTCATTCACCTACGCACTACCCGTTTAATTTTGAGACTTTTAAGTTGAGATCCTCTCGCCAGAGTGCGCTGAATGTCTACCTGGTTGCCATCGTTGTCTCTTTGCCTCTTCCCTCAAACTCCGACCCTTCTCTTCTCCCATAGCAACCGATTACCTACATCCGGATCGCCTGCAGTCCAGCGCGATGCATTTATAAACTATAAGCTATTAGCTATCGATTGCGAGAGGTAATGGTAAATAAATAATATGAACCGGAGAGCCACTTGGACTTAGCCATGTTGACTTGGGTTATCGTTCTAATTAAATATTAAACTTCAGATGAACAAAACCGAGCCTTAAACTAGCGATAGCTAAATGACCGCAAAAACCTAACGATGGAGTAAAAAAATAGATACTGCAACTAAAAATTTAAAAAATACCAGTAGGTACTAATTTTGGTGTAAAATGAAGATAATATTTGGGAATATATATTCCTTTTTCTTATAACTATAAATTTTCTCATTATTAAGGATTTACATACCAGACAGCTGTGGGTATCCAAATATCGAATCTAACGTTAGATATCGCCTCCGGCACAAAGCGATACTAGATTCATAGAGTCGCAAAACCCTGATCGCCCCGATGCGCCGACCTTCCTCCCAAAACATTCTCCCCACGCCTCATTCTCCCTTCGGATTTCGTCGCCCTTATCCTCATACCTTCGCACCCCTTCGCGTCGCGTCCTTTACACAAAATCGCCCTTCTCCTCCATTGCCATGGAACAGTCTTATCTACCCAAAGAACCTTCCCCCTTCCCTCCCTCCCTCCCTCCTTCCTTCCCTTTCAGTCCTTCCATTCAACCACCCTTGAGCTACGCTTTCCAAAAATCTTCCTCCCCGCCACTCCCCCGTTCTCTCTTCACCGCCTCTTCCTTTATCCTCATCTGCCATCAACCACCCCGGCGATCGAACCCACGCGACCATCCCCTGCAGTCTCCGTTTTCCTTAAGTCTCAAGGGGAGTAAGCGCGTTGGTGGGACGAACCTTGGGCTGTAGAAATTTTTTTATGAATTTTCAACGCTAGCAGTTAGCAAAGCTATATTGTATACACAATACCCGCTTGTATTTATGGCTCTCTTGAATTTACATCTACATACTGCCCTGCGAGCTGCAACATGGGCGTGTGGCAGGGTATGTTAGGTCAGCAGCAGTGTAAAGATGTCAGGTTTTGGGAGGTGGAATGGCGACGTGAATTACGGGAGTGTATTTAATTGAGCTCAGATTTTATTGCGGTTGCTTATTGCGCGCGGAAAGAATAAGTTCTGGTACCTATCCGTTCGGCAATGTATCTCTACTATTTTAACGCTTCTGTCAGACCTAGTGTGAGGGTAGGCGTCATGAACATTTTCTCTGAGTTGCTCTGAAACATACCAGTTCTGAATTTTTCAAGCAATCTAAGCCTGGCATTAAGTCTTTAAGTCTCTAGGGGCTTCCACCATAATCTCTCTAAAAGTTGCAAAACACTATATGTTCGCGCTTAGCAGCTTTTAACGAATTTAACAATAGAAGCAAGAAAATTTAAAAATGCTACTAATTCTGGCAATTAAGCTAAATTAAAAATTTGTCCATATCAAATGAAAGTTTGAATAACATTTGAATACGCACGTGGCACATTCGCAACATCCTCACATTGTACAGCATAAACGTAGTTATTTTGGAGGCAGCGGTTCGATCATTACTCCATTCCGGGGGCCCCCAGAGAATCCGGAACGTTTGTCAAATCTCGAAGAAATAGCCGTTATTTATGACCTATTTCTAAATAAATTTATCCAGACTAACGCGTTTTGTGAATCTTCGCCTGATTTTGAGATCATTCATGCTAACAGTGAGTCGTCAGCAGCAAGCATTACTGATGATTTTTCCAGGGATGATGCGAGAAGAATTCCTCAAACAAATTACGCAGTACTAGTGTTATCCTCAAAGATGTTCTTACTGAAATGCATATTGAAAATATTTTTCGTCCTTTTCCACCGTTGTTTATTACAATAGTACACTACGTTTTGCAATTTGCTGCAAATTTAGGTTCACCACAATTGTTTACGTAAAATTTTACACAAAAAATTGTACCTAAAGATGCAGCAACCTGCAATAGAACACCGTATTTTGCAGTTTGCTCAATGTTCACGCACAACTTTTAGGTAAAATTTTACGTAACCAATTGCGGTGAACCTGAAGTTGCAGCAAACTGCGAAACGCGGTGTACCTTTTCAATAAAAAATTGTGTAAAAGTACGAAACTCATTCTCAATATGGGTTCTAATGTAAAATACTTTCAGGAAGTGACGCCTGGAGGTGTAAAGTTTATGGTTTTATTTATTGTTATTTGAGCTTAATGCCGAAGAATATTATCTCAATTTTTAGGACGTTAATTATTTTTAAAAACTGAATAATATCAGAAGTCTCCTAGAAAATGTCAGATCCCTAGACGGACACACAAGAAAAAGCCCCTTTAGTCTCTCCCGCTGCTGAGTTAAGTCCATCATGTGCTTCGTTCCGTCTCAACCTCATCGGTCAACCCCTTGATCTTTCCGGTCACTACGCTCTCTGGTTCTAGTTTCAGTTCCGGTATTCTGGTTCCATCCGTCTCCTTCAAGAGGTCTTCATTCCCATCTCTTTAAATAGCGTCACCCCCGCCTCGCCATTCTGTTTACATATTCATGTCTCCACCTGACAAGCTTCAAATATGAACGCTATTTTTTTATTTTCAATTAAACTTTCAGCATTCATTTGCATTTCATGCACCAGATAAATGGGCTCTTTTACATATTATACTCGTAATTTATAGCCACGCAATTTATGGCCGTTCATAAGTGCTGTCTTGAACCTTCAAGGAAATACGCTTTGCCGATCTTTTACGATCCTAGTCAAAAGCGTTCAAAAAGTATTACATCATCATAACACAATTTTTACCTCCTCCTTTTTTATATGTGGTTCCTTCTAAGAGACCACCATATTCACAGAATACATTTTCATCTGCTTTAATGAAGCTAGGTTATAAATAACGTTCGAGTAACCTATCATCATTAGTTTACCCTTGAAATGTTTTCGATGATAGTGAGGTTTTTCAGCTGGGCCATCCGGTTTTATTTGAACGATGAATTCTGAATGGTAAGAAGCCAATTTAGTGAGGTATAATAAAGAAGAGAGCAATGAAAACCCTCTTTTAAAAACAACGATACGATACGAAACAACAAGGATAAAATAAGATGGTGGAGAAATAATTTGATATTATTGCTAACTTGTTCGTGATTGTGTTTCTATGAGCTAGGAAAAAGCATTTTTTTTACATAAACGTATTTACAACCTCCTATTTACCTGTTACTCTAAAAATTAAAGGAAGCTTTAACGCTTAGATAATACATAACAAAAAAAATAATCAAGACTGATTATTACGAGTCAAAGTATTTTCATGTTTTACACCAAGGGGTCCAGATAAATTACCCTCTTGCAGTCAACTGCAGTCCCTAAAACTCAATGACTCATTGTACCGTTATGTGTGTATAAGTTGTAAGTATCAAAGTATTTGAGCGTAATAAACAGTCTTTCTGATTTATTTTTTAAGTGAAAAGAGCTACCTTTGGATGAATAGTCTACCTATGAATAAATTTTCCACAGGTTAAATGTATTGGATATGTGAAATTGCATCAAAAATGTTTTGGCCGTAAGTGGTAACCATTGCTGATAAATTATATAATTTAAGTAAAAGTAAAAAAAACAGGCAATATTATCTAAACAAACACAGTGGCCACGCATGCAGAGTTCATTTGAATCATTAAAATATAAAATTTACAGCCACCTCTAAAATGCATTGATGCTACACGACAGAGTTCTTCGACAGTTAAAGGTAAATGAACATCGTACATTGTATTGCATACTCATCTTATATAATATTAATTTGTTTACATCTACTTAAAGTTTACGCACATTTATCTTCACATTTTTGACTCCTTTCGACTTTCAACCCTCGAACGCTCTAATAATAACCCCCGATCCACGAAAGCAAAATGCTTCCCATCCATACAAGCGAGATACCGTAGGACCTCCACCAGCCTAATTCTCCGACTGCACATCAATTCTCATTTCAACGTTCATTCCCCACGAACCCCATCTAAATGATGGTTCCACGAACATGCATTACGGGCACCCGCATCCCCTCCTCAGCCAAGCAGGGGTAAATGCCCACCATCGAAAGTGAGGAGAAGAAGAGAGAGAGATTGGCCGGGCTTCAAGGTAGGCTTTTTTTCCCAGAGATTTCCCCACCAAGAGAGAAAGAAAGAGAGGGAGAATAAAAGAGAATAACGACATATACTCAAATCTCCTCTCCGCGCGCCGGCCCAAGAACCCGACCGACTGCTTCCCTCCTGCATGCGTGCTCGAATGAGATTGCCGTACTATCCGAAATCTTTAAGAGGGAGAGGAATTTCCCGCGGAGAGTGACGATTCTCCATCGACTCGTTGAATGCCGCTGAGAGAGTGAATCTCAGGATTGTTTCGTTCGTACGCGATGAACGATGCTCTCCCTTCTCGCTTTTCTTCTTTCTTTTATTTATACATTTTATTTCGTTCCCTCTAAAAATTTAAAGGACTCCCCTCTTTAATTCGACTCAAAAAAATATATATCCCAGTTTCTCCTTGGGATCTGGCAACAGCCCTGGTGGGAGTAGTCATAGAGGAGGGAAATTAAACACACCAGATTTTAGATTATTGCTAATTTTATAAAAATTTATAACAATTCCCGATAAGCTTTTAGAATGACTAGGATTTATGATAAAGATACAAATTGCATATATTCTTCCAATTTATCATACATTTCTTCGTCATGAAAAACATTGCCTCCCTAATAAGAGTACATTCATTTATTTTTTCTATACATATACTAATCTGTTGTGAAATAATATTCTGCAAAAAAATTAATTGGCCTTATAAAATTACAATAGCTTACAAAAAGGTAAAAATTATTAAACTACATTAAAGTAAATTCCATGGAAAATGATTTTGAAAGGAATTGAAGCATATTTTACCCTTTTTAATTTCTAACCCTTATAAAGATAGGCACCTAATGCCGAAAAAAGTAAATGGAAACCTAATGTAATTTGAAAGTGTCATGGAATTACATGGGTCATTCAAAAGCACTTGTAATGAATGCTTCTGGTTTCCAAAATATCATTTCGAATGTTCTCAGCTTTGTTGATCTAAGCCTACCTTCAGAATTCGAAGATGAGATTTGACTGAATAAATTAAATTGCCACAGACCAGTAGCACGAGAAATAATTTAACTGTATTATTACAGTCTGAATTCAATAAAGCCTGAGATTCAATGACTCGTCGTCAAAATCAATATTTTATCGAAATTTACCTGTAGCATTTCAAAATGTTACCAAATGATCACCCATAAAACTTTGAGGCATGGGACTCCACTTAAAACGTGATATCACTGAGAACAAAGATAATCATAAGTCACAATAATGCGCCGTGGACACAGTTTAAGTGTTAAAACAAATCCCAGATATTTTATGCCCTAGAACTTCTTATTCTGATAAAATATTGTCATATTTTCCTAATCTTACCGTAATTGGACATCCACTTGTTGAAACCATGGTATTATCTTTGTATTTGTAACGGTGGCTGGAGCAATATAAGTGCTGGAGGCTTAACGATTTTAAAATTACGTCTGTTACGCGCTTCTCGGACGCAAATTTAACACAAAACGTGAACGACGACGATCGAAATTGAATATTAATGATGAGATTATATGCTAAAAATTATAATTTTGTAAATTATGCTTGGGAAACCTTCACCAAAAGTCGGAGATAATCACCAAATAAACTAGGCTATGGTCACAATATGTACAGAGTGCAGCAACATTATATGTTTATTTTCATTTTTACTTGTTAATCCCAGGACTATGTTAAGAAAAATAAATTGAAGCCACTTTTTTGATACAGTTGTAAAATCAGAGCAAAAGTGAATTTCCAGTACTTTATAATATGTAGGAAAAAATTACAACAATACCTATAACATCCTTTGATCTATTGACCCTTAAAATTAGTAAACTATGCTGCTTCACCCTGTATGAATTACATATCCAAATGGCCTTGACTCCCGTCAGTCTGAAAAATTTATCATTTCCATTTGAAAAAATCTTGTTTTCCTTTAAGATGTTATCGTTAAAGGCAGACATGAAGACAGTCAGCATGTAAATGGAAAATTCGTATGTAAGGGAACAAATGTAAGCGCAACGCACAAAATAGTATTTTCAAAGAATGTGAATAGTTGACGATTCATTATTAAGTCGGAGACACTGAGTTTTAACTGTTGTTTAAAAATGAACGAAGACAACCAAAAAGTACCTTTGATTGCGAGATTGACGAACTGAAAACTCAAAAAAGTACACTGTGTACAAAAATCTTCGCAGGTTACAAATATAAACCAACGGTGCATCAGTAAAATCAATACGCTACCACGTTAAACAAGCAGCAACCTTTTTTATCTGAAGAGGAGGAAACTGTTCGACATTTCAGTTGCCATCCGAACAAAGGGTGGATTATCCATTGATGTATTTGTCATAGATTTAATTACTAACGTCGAAGTGTATGTACAGTGTCAAATGTAATGAATGGAAACACAGCTACAGATAGTAAAACTCAGCAACGCTATTCATTTTAACGAGGGACTACTAACAAAAAACACTACTGGTGCCGATATTTGGACAATATATTCGGAAAAATCTATTTCACTAATAACAGTGCGCGATTCAGGGGAAAAAGTGACGAACAACAATTGACTTAAAAATATTTTCTGTTTCTCTGGAATGGAAAAAAGTTGAATGCAATCACTCAGAAAGGTCTCTAGCATCGGCAAACTTTTCATTTACATTATTGCTACGCTGAAAAGTCCCCCATTGTTTACCCTCGAATAAAATAAACTTGAGCTCCAATAAATTTCGTCTTCTATTTCATCACATCGCATCCGAATTTCAAAGGTGAATAGGCCAATTTTACCGCTTTTGTTTGATGAAGTAACAATGAAGTAGCGCAAAATCATTCGAATTGAACGGAAATTTTTGCAGGGGTGGCATTTTGAAGTGAAAGCATTGGGAGTTTCGCGCGTTTTCCCCTAAAACATTAGCTTGCCCCAACCTTCCCTAATCCATCATGCATGCCGTTCCCTCCATTTGTAATTCTTTATTCATCAAAATACTCGACGAATTTTCTTTCACCCACAGCGCTGTGAATTTACAGTCGGGAGTAAAAAAATTACTTTGATGCACAAAGAATAACTCCAATGGTAAGGTGCTGTTGGAATTTAATAAAGCTTCGGTTCGTTTGAAAATTCAAAATCTAGTTACTGAATAACATGCTAGAAAAAAATCTAGAAGTAAATTTGCAATGATGAGTATCCATCAAACGTCGTTAGCAAAACAAAATACCAACTTTGGACTAGCTACAAAATCTATTCTTTGCATGTACATGAACTCTAAGGTATACATAATGGCACAAGAGGTCGTCTTTTCAATAATGCATATTCCTATTCCAAGACTAAAGAATAACGTTGTTGGGATGATAGGGAATATTCACCGTTTTAATTTAAACATTTATCTACACATTATCGCAAATTCAGATACATGAAATATATTGTTTTTAAAGGACGCCTTATTTGTTAAACAGCATAACTACTGACTCACCTTTGAAAATTTTTACACCCCGTATCATAAAACATTTAACTCCTCAGTAGGCACAGGCTTCATGCGTAACTGTTTATTCCTCATTACTTATTTCGACCAATTGTGCCAAAAATGGCTCAACTCTAATAAATCGGTTCATCATAATAATGTCTGCCATAAATTTCATCAAATTTCACTTCTACAGAGATAGTCCGCAAGCAACGCTGTTTTACGGAGGTAATTGCCATCGATTACTTCCATCAGAGAGCCGACATATCGATCCAAACAACGCCTCTCAGGAGAATTGGAGAAAAATTTGATTTTGTTCCGCTAAAAGATAATAACAAACTTACTGACTGCTAAAAATTCCTATGTAAACATCATGACGTAATATTATATCTTTATCTACGTAATTTCAATCATTATAACCATCATGAGACTTAAAGTGTACGATCTACCGTACGAAGAGAAAGTTTAAAGATGAAAATATGACAGAGATATTTTAAATATGCCGATTGATATACCGAATCCCGTGCCAAAAACATATTTTAATTTTTTAAATAAGTAACAAGTAAATATATCATTAATGCAATACAGGAATTTACCAGTGTTACTAAAATTATTTTATGTATGCAAGAAGTACATATGAGGATTTTATTCATTTCATTGAACCAACGAAAAGTCATGACAGCAAGAAGGTTGTGTTGCAGGTATAGTTAAGTTTCTACAATCCTATGTTAGCACACCTGTAAAATACCATCAAGAAATTAGTTGGTGAAAAAGTGAAAACCACATTATCTATCTACGCATACTACTAGATGATTCAGATAACCATACTTAATGGAATTGGTTCCGAAACTTACATGTAAACGTTAGAAGAAAATAGACACAATTTAGGAAATTATATTTGAAGGAGTTATTCCCGACTGCCTTGCAGGTCACTGCACATTCTAGATTAGATACCGCTGGAAAAAAAGGGTGAAGAATGAAAATAGAAGACCACCTGAGGCATGGGATAGGTGCAGATAAAAAAAGACGAAGAATGGAAAAAATGCCCATAGAGGGGTATAGCGCATGAGGACTGAAGAGAGAAAGAGAGAGGGAGGGAGCACAGAGGCGAGGGCACAATGGCGAGGTGGACTTGTGAAAGAATATAAGGAGAAAAAAGCATAGGGGTGACGGCGAGGAATTGGCCGAGAAAATATCCAAAGGTGTCGAGCAAGTTGAGTATGAAAGGTTCGGGTAAAAATAGAAAAAGGAGAGATAGCAGGAGCATGCGAGAGGGAAGATGAAATAGGGAAGCCCTTAGTCGTGCTATTCTTCCATAAAAATATTACGCCGTAGCCAAAGCGACAAAAGTTGAAGAAAAAGACTCAACGGAGGCATTAAAGAAATACTTCAGAGGTTTTACGGGAATCAGTATTTTAAAGGGATAGCGAATTTGAAAGCTTATGCATATCACTATGCGTGTTCATTCAGCGTATATCTTATTAAGATAAAAAATTTCCGAAAAAATTATGGGCAATAAAATATGGTTCATGCCGCACAGAAGAAGTGTAAATTTATGACATTTCATGCGTTCAGTAACATCAAATATTAACAGCAAAAATATTAAGTAACTTGGTAGATAGTGAACCTTTTGACATTATTTAAAGTATTTTTCATAAAAAGGTCCAGAAAAAAACCTATTGTTTATTTGATAAATAGAAACGTTTTCATATTATTTATTAAAAAATATATCAATAGAATATTGTTTCAGTAAATGACCTTTAGCAGAAGAGAAGTCGGTTCGGGTTCTTCATCAGCCAAAAGATTTCACTACCTGCATACTCCGGGTAAGTATTATCTCTTTCGTCACAGAAAACAAGAATTGTTTGAGGAGAGCCTATTACGCCAGGAAAGTAAATTGTTTCAATTTTTTCACTGAGTTCATTGAGATAATTGAGTTTAGAGTAACTACTAATTAATGAAAATAGCTTACGAAGGTTGCTATTTTCTTCAAAAAGAGAATATAGCCATTCTCTACACGAAGCTTGATTCATATCTATATTGAAGGACTAGAAGTTCTCGGTTTAGACACGGACACTGAGGAATCTTTCAATCCGGCTTTCACTCGTCTGCTTTAGAAGTGGTATCGATTTTATTTTCCGGACATTTTTTCCCCGAGGAGGAATGACCGACGATCGACAGGCATGGGAATTGGAAGGACAGGGCGATGGACATCGGCAGAAGGGGAGGATTCAAGCTTTAGGAAATCCAGAGGATGAGAAGAGTAGCTGGACGAAGCCGGGCATAGATGTGCAAGGGAGGGGAACCTCGACGTGGACCTCAGATACGGGTGCAGATAGGGATGCTGATGTTGATGTATGGAGCAAGAGAGGGAAGGTTGGAGGGCGATTGGGGGTCTGAGGGGAACCCCTGCGTCCGCTTTTTCTGGTTGGAGTCCAGGATATCTCAGGACGGGATGGAGGGATTATAGGTGGAGTGGGGTGGGGAATTTGGGAGCTGAATAAAAGAAATTGGAAAACTGCACAGAGGGATTCGAGGTCTGATAGATAGGAGTTGGGAAATCAAGAGGGGATGCGCATGACATCCGGCATAAAGAAGAGCGTCCTTAATATCAGAGACGAATAAATTATCTTTCATAATATTCAATATTCTATAAAGTCCCCCATAAATGCAAATCCCAAGAACTGGACAGCCTAACTCCGATTACCTTATGTCAACAATACGAAGATTAAGGTAGTCCGAGCGAGATAGTTCCCTAGTCATGATAGAGACCATATCCGAATTATACGTTTTAATTTCACCAGCTGTAGGACTCATGAATTAAATATTGTATTTTTAATGGTGAAATAATATAGATATATATATAGCAGAATTGGTAAGTAATTAAATTAAAATATCTAAATAAGTCTGTAACTTGACTCAGTTTTTTTTGTGCGGTACGTTCGAAACTCCTTCAAAACGGAAGGTTTTTTGTGATACCCAAGAACCTATTGCGGTGACAGTTATATTAATTTTCAAAAATTGGTGAGAAAACATACAAACTACACGCTGTTAGTTTTTGACGAGATATAAGGGTGAGAAATTCCTCATTTTGTAAATAATGTCCCTCTGGAGTGCGTACACGTACCATTTCCCATGTAAAAGGGCTGGTATTTTTTTGGCAAATATCTAGGTAATTAATGAGGTAAGTAGTTGAATTTTTGGTGTCATTAGAAGGGTGAGATAATTTTTTTAATGAGACCAATTTTTTTTATTTCTAGGTAAAATGATATTTCGCTCCAACTATCTTAAATTTAGATACTGGTTATTTTTTTAATCCTCTTTTCAGCTAACTACTTTACTCAGACGTTATCCTTCATTTTTTAGAACCTCATTACGAATTCAAGTCAATCAACCCATGGTATTTCTTCCCTAATAATGGTACCAATAAATAGCTGCATTTCACTGGCTGTTAATGGGAAAAATTATATAGGCTAAATATCATTTCTTTCAATCTAGGTGAGCAATAAGAACGCTGCGACAATTGGTGTACAAAACAAACCATAGATTTTATTCCTGAATTATCACATCTCATTCACATATCCAGTGTTTTTTCCAAAAACTACTAACAGCTTCGTACAAAAAATCTCTCCACTAGGTTTTTGCCGGTGAGAATTGAAGTAAAATTTTCCATTTCGACGTGCTGAACGCCAGGATGATACGTAATACATTAAGCAGAAATACTCCAGCTGGACAGCTGCAGCCCCAAATTTGCCAGCAATCAACCCATTCCAACGTGTAGGTCATTTTTAATGCGATAGATCATAATCACTGTAGAAAAGTGAGAGCAAAACAAATCGTGCAACACTCATAGCCGTTTAGAACCTGAAAACTCCATTAATATGCACAAAATAAAAAACAATTCAATATATATAAAACTCAATATAACCCAGCTAATAGCTCAAATTAACGCCAAGATCACGCAAACTCCCACGTAAGTTTTTAAATTTTGTAGCATCTCGTGTTTGCATTACCTATAGCATGAAAAATAAAGAAAGATATTACCGTTAATTATATATTCGATCTTCATTCGAATCAATTTGATCTGGGCAAGATTAGCTTCATTCCCCATAGTTTGAGAGCTTTTGAAGAAAGAGCGTATAAGGAATGGAAAATTATACTCCTTGAAGTTTAGGAAGATACTTCGGATCCCCGTCATGCTGTAACAGAACACCTCGAAAAAGAACTAAACTTGTGTGAATAATTGAGGAAAACAAGGGGGAAACTTGAATGAGCGAAGTAAAGTAATACGTGGTTGAGAAGACATCATTCGATTAAAATGGACTATGGGAGAACTTGGCCTGAACTACGTTATCGATAACCGCGTGAGGCAGCCAAGGGACTTTGGTAGCCTTCCAAGTTCGTTCCCTTGGGTTACTTTAACATGCAGGCGAGAATTGCGAGAGGACGGAGGTGAAAATTTCCCATGCCATGCAAAGTACCGCGCCATAAAATTCACGTCAGCTGTTGCTGCCGATAGCGCCAAAAATCGCTAATAAAGTGAGCATTATGGGTCGATTATAGACGGATATTAAAATGTTACCGTATTCTCGCTAAAGATATTGCCGTCTGGGTGGAGGTTAAGATAAGAGGTCACCTAAAGGGCGTCACCTCATTTATTTCCGCATGTATCAGTACACAAAAAGTTATGAAACGAAAGGTTAGTTTATGTGATTCTGTTTCCAGTAATGTTTAGGGCAAGAAAACCTGGATTAGACACCGCAATTTTCTGTGGTGAGTATTTTAAATAAAAAATAACCAGAAAGTGAGGCTTTTAACTAAATTGGTTCAACAATCTACTAAAAATACAACGGATTTCTTTCATATCGCCAGTATGTCGTTCAATAATTAGCTAAATGCCCAATTTTAAGATATAGCGCTTAGTTAAAACAGATTAAACTGTATATTTAAACCTCAGGGTAAAATATAACTACACTCAATATAAAATAAAAAAAATGTTCTTTAATTTCTCGTTGATTTTGATAAAATTGCCACCTAACCACCTGTCTACGAATAATTGATAGATGAGATATGAGACTGTATTGATCTGCAACTGTGTAAAATAGCTTGATATTTTGGAATGCACAACTGCTTCTAGTGGATAGCTTTTAGTGACCTTTTATCACAAAGTATTCAAATTACATGAATAACTTCTGAAAGAATATTTTGATTAGATTATAGGTTCCCCATGGCAAAAACTTTAATTTTAGGCGTATCAAAGTACATTTAACAGTATTCGGCGAGATATTGGGGAACATTATCTTGAATTTAAAAGAGAGTAATTTTTTTTAATTAAAAGAAGAACTTTAAAAAAAGAAAGAAGAGTGGACATTTCAAAGTTTCTTTCTTTTAAATTGTGTTCAAGTACATATACAACATATAAACATAAGTACATAATACAAACTGCTTTAAATTTAATTTACTCACCTGTGGCCATAATGTTGATAACCTATGCATACAAAAACGGATCGAGAGCGATGAGTTCTCTACACCAAAAGTACATGGTATTTTGATGCAAGCTATCGATGTTTTCTTTCCTATTCTCAAACAAAGTGAAAGAATTTCTCCTCGTAAACCTACAAAGGAAAGCATAATGCACGCAGAATGACATATCATGCAGAGCTACAATGTGATAGCATACATCACATTAATCCGAAAAATAATAAAATTGAGTAATATTATTTCAAAATAATCTCGGCACAAGTCTACAGATCTCCCATTATCCTGATTCCCAGCCTTTAAATGGGTTGTCACACGTTGAAAGAGATTGAAAATTTACTACGCGTATCAAAATACAATAATATAAACAGTAGGCATACATGGGAATCCATATCCTTGAGAGTGAAGCAGCATGGATTGTATGCTCACAATGTACATTGATATGAAATGATATATAACTGCCGAATACTTCGAACGGAACTAATCCACTTAAGGAGTAGTTCTACTCCCAGTACATTGTTGTAGTGATATCATAACATAGAACCTTATTACTGGGTCTATGCAATATAATTATGATGTGCTACCGCAACGCTACTATGGATTACACAGTCCCTGTGCGTTCCCATTTGGTTACTCGAACCTACGCAAGGTTGAGAAACGTTGATATAAGCGTTCGTACCAAAGAGTGGGACGCCAAGGGGTAATGGTAATTGAGAGACATTTTAAACACATAAACTGTAGTAATAATTCATTGAAAACTGTAGTGTTCAAATGCGCATGACGCATTACTAATCAATAAGTTCCAAGGTTGTCCAGGATTGAATCCAGACTGTAGTGGGACGGCAAGGGCGGGCAATACTCATGCGAATCTAAGAATAATGCGAAGAAGAATGTAAAAGAGGAAAAACAAATTCCAAAAGAATGACAATGGAGGAGGGAATAGCGCAAGCGGGGATTTGTCTCGATTAAAAGCAGGAGACTGGGCGGGGGGGACTGGAGTGGAGAGGGGAGCCTACCGTCCCTCACCCCCCCACCCCTCATCCCTTGCCTTTTCTTTCTTCCACTCCACTCTCGCGATATAATCCTCCCAATTTCCTTCATCTTTTCTCCGTCTCTCGCTCTTTTTTATTTCATTCATCTCCGATTTTTATGCGTTTCCCCTCTTCTCTTACAAAACGTTTCCCACCCTCTTTGCGTGGGAGGTTGAGGCGACTGAAAGCAGTGTTGCCAACTTCCTACGTAGCTAACTATTTTGGGAATTACTTTGCGGAACATCATTTGGAAAAAAATCAAAACAAACTCACCTTGCTCAACTTGGAAACAGTGCATTATACATGTTGCAAAACATTTTTGTCTACATTGGGTACGTGAACCGGTAATACAGAAACGGTAACAAGCGTATTGTAATCGTTACCAAAAATGGACAGTAAAGAATTTGTGTTATTTTCCAAGTTATGATATTTTCAGAAATGTGCAGTATTTATGATAAAAGAAACTGTTCACCACGTTTGGGATCTGAACTAAAGACTCATTGAATCCGAGCCGCACTTCCATCAATAAAGCTCTCCCTTGAATCTACTATGAATCCCAATCCAGGTAAATTATTAATCCACTGCACATTTGGCACATTTAAGAGCTCTTCCTAAAAGATTGACGTATTTAAAAGTTCCGATTATTGGAGCTACTTACCTACATTTTTGTGCTTGCGAGCTCTTACGGATTGTGTACATCTCATTGCTCTCAGGTTATAGCGTGTGCCTTACCCTTCGCAGAGTACACTCTTACTGGGAGTTAAGTAATCGTCTTCAGGTCGAAGAAATTGCCAGTTGCTTTTGGCCACCGTTTTGGGGTTGCTCATTCGGTTGCAGAGGTAATCTCACTTACTTTTAAGCAAACAGCACATTTAAATAGCCAATTAATGAGGAAAAAAATCAGTTAGTATTATGTATATTAAATATACAACTATTATGAACCTCGCCATTACTACCACCTCTGGAGAAAAAAAGTTCTGGCAATGAATTCTTTGGGGATCGTAGCATGTCCTTCTGGTTTTTGTCGCACAATTTTGGCTTTCTTGAATTATAGGTTTGCTAATGAATGAGTCGGCGTCTTCACTTCAAAATAGTGTGTCAAAAATGTTTGCCGTCATTTGGGGCAAGTTAATTTAATGATGGCAATAGACCAAGTTTTGCTATTTCGACATATAAGTGACTATACAATCCCAGTGAAACTGTTACCCGTGAAAGCCTACTCAAGAGATGGAAGACTGAAAAACTCCGAGGTCCTCTTGAAACAAATAGATGAACTGGCATATAGTGGTACGTTTTAAAACTCTACTCACCATTTACGATTAAATGTTTTATTTTCCAGGAAGATATGACGAAATCAAGGGCTCAATATTCGATTTGAGCCGGAAAGTCGCAATCATATAATCGCTTAATCACCTGATATTATGATAACTGGCATTAAAATGGTAATAAATATTTCAAAAATGCAAAATCTAATACTCCAACGACAGAATGTGATGTGTTATTACTATCAAAGCCTACATAATACGTTGTGGCGTTGAAGTTTTCAAGTAACCGACATTTGGCAGCACTGAAGCGGTAGGAAGAATAAGGGATTGGTAGAGGGTGCTCGGGATGGAAAGGGAGCGAAATGGAAAGACGAATCTCGAGAGATTATGTCGTCGCAGGATACGACATTGAGGGGTGGGAGGGATGTTTAAGCAGGAGAGGGGGTGAAAGGTTGGGAGTGGCTGGCTACGGAATGGGGGGGGGGTGAAATGCCACCAAGGCTGGATGATTAATTTCCCAAAGAAGGAGTAGAAGTATTTCCCTCAACTGGAAACATAAATGTCATTTCCGCCGTAATTTTCGTTTTTCATCTTTTTTTCAATCAGAATATTATAAATTTGCCATCCGGATGTTCGATGTGGTCTCCGGGAGAATCCGTCCTGCAAAATTGTCCCATTCCTTTCAGAGAAAAGAGGATGACTTTTTTATTATTTCCCATTTTAATACATTTTTAGATATATATACATTGCCGGAAGCCATTTCATTTCCACCACCACGTGACCCAATTAGCCCATTTTTTAACTCGAGCGAGTGAGGGAATGACGGTGACATGTAAGATATTTCCTCGACTCTAAAGTACAGCTTCTCCATTTAAAAAATCTGTCACACAACAGGAAGAGATGGCTTATAACGCCGCGTCAACTGCAATATCTCTTTTTTTATACGACCGTCCGACGGTGGGCTAACTTACCATAGCTGCTTCACACAGCTGTTGCTCTTCGGTGGAATTTATTATACGAACAGACATTGTCACCTCGAGATTTTCTGGATTACGAAAGGCTCCTCTCACATACAAGTACATTACGTTGCTTGCTTTGCAGAAGGACTACCGATAATGTATTCTTTTTTTGCGAAAAATTTCATAACAAATTATTTTGGTAAACTAATGTATTAGAAACTCCAATTCTCCGATTGTTAACCCTACGCTCTGAATCCATAGATAAATAAAATTTCTGTATTTCATCTATCATTTGAACTCTCAACCTGTAGACAACAAGGCCAGAAGTCAAAAATCTACAATTCCATTGGAAATATTTCAGTTAAGGTAGCATTTTTGAAGCTACACAAATTCATCTCCTACTTTAATATGCGTTAGCTTGGACCACCTTGACCAAACTCAGGTATGCAAAGAAATGAACAGTTAAGAGTAAGCCATATCAAATTCATTTTTGATAAACCACTATGTGACTTATAAAGAGACTAGGTAAAGTAAGACGAAGAATGTGCTAAGGAGAAAGCATTGATCTTTCATGTTTTTGTATAGGAATGATGTTATTGTTCATTTTTGTACACACAACTACAAGCCACCGCAATGGAATTCCGTAGACATGGCTGACAGCGTTTTGAGCAAAAATAGACAACAACAATATTTCTTTTCATAAAATACGCTAATGAACAATATTCGTTCTTCTTACCATCTATGTAGGCAGGAATATTAACAAACCTTTGGCCACTCTGTGTATTGCCCACTTCCCATATACTCTATACATAAAATACGTAGGATGTTACTTTGAAAAATCATCACTAGAAAAGTGTTTACTATAAACTTGTATCATAAAAGTATTAAATCTATTACCCCTCCAAGCTAGATCAACAGAAAGTTACTCTTAAACTAATCCATTGATATGTTCCGGGAATATGGAAAATATAAATAAAATAGAGTCATCGGAAACGATGAAATTCACCACAAACAATAATGTCAAGGCCGCGCAAGAAAAATAACGCCGCAGGAAGTATCACTTCGGTCATCTTTTCCATCTGTTTTCGCAAGCACCATTGCATTTTCGATAACACCCCGTCACTTCTCTCAACCTCTCTCCATCTCTCAACGGAGTAGAAATAAAATACATGACCGGAGTCAAAATATTATTAAACCTAAAAACCCGTTGCGGACCGAAAAAGGTTTTTATTTTTCCAAACGCACAGT
This sequence comes from Ceriagrion tenellum, assembly GCA_963169105.1. Taxonomy (NCBI): domain Eukaryota; kingdom Metazoa; phylum Arthropoda; class Insecta; order Odonata; family Coenagrionidae; genus Ceriagrion; species Ceriagrion tenellum. The sequence continues at coordinate 124,598,258 of OY720639.1, read as the reverse complement.
ATCAAGAAGCATGTATGAACCTTTCAGCATTTAGGCTCCAGCAACGAGTTTGTGTAAAATAAAAAAACAAAACCAGACGGTTTGGTTTCCTCCAAAAAGAAAAAAAATGCTCAAAAAGGAAAATATTCGTGCTCTTAAATTCCTCTTGAACATAGAGGGGTATGAGCACGTTGTCTCTCTGTATGTGGGTGTGCGCTTCAGAGAGGGAAAGAGAGAGAGATTCATGCGAAAGGGTTTTGCTTTCCAAAGAAATCAATCAAAAAGGGTGACGATAAAGGAAGAAAAAAGGGGATGTCCGAATAAAAAAATAACCAAAGCCGGCCGCTCGGCGCCTGTGTCATAGGGACGATGGGATTCCACATGAGAGACGTAGCGGGCTTTAAAGTTTCGTTGAAAAAGCGAGAGACCAACATGAAACATTCGGGCATGGCCAGCATACCACTTTATCCATATGATCATAGCCACTTTGATTTTCTGTACTAAAAATTAATCTTCTTCACAAATAAATAACACGCCTATGTAAGCGAGTATATGACTATGCTCACATTGCCGGGGTCTTTTAAATCAAATTTATCACGGAAAAATCGAGGAAGGAGAGACTATAAATTAAATACAAGATTTTCAAAAGCCAAAGCATTTTTTTATCCATACGATATCCAGAAATCCGCAATAATGTTGTAAAGGGGTGGGATTTACGTCAACAGCCGTAAGAAAGGGCAGGAAAATAAAAGTCGAAGACTAAAGAGTTTCGAAAGAAAGTTGAATTCTATCATACTGACACGTTTGACTCAATAATATTCGGAGTTCGGCTTTGAATACGGAAAACCTAAAACTAATGCATTGGTCCTACGGTTCAACATCCCATAGATTCAGGCCCGGTTATCCCATTTTCCGACTAACCCGCCGACAATTGCCCGGCAGATAAGAGTCTCTCGCCGAAATAAACACATGCTTATACAACCGAAATTGTTGGCAGCACAATTATCCTTCCGATATGTGGTCGACGAATAATGATTTTTTTGCATTTACAATTGAAAGAGAAATAGCATACTTTTATTGGTTGAAGAAATGGTGGCTTCCGATCATTATAAACGAACGAAATAATGAATAATAGGTACAAAATATATTTTTATAGGTTATTATGATTGATTCTGGGTACTAAGCGGAAAATATTCATGAACCTGTGCCATCCCACAAACACTTTATATTGATCGCGAGTAAAATTCAGAGCTATCTTCAATATAAATTTTTAAACAACATTCATATAATAACGCACTGAATAATTCCAACTCACATTATGTAGGCTCGGTTGGAGTAGTTTTGATTTTATAAAACTGGAGAAAACGGCAATGATTACCCTTTGATACAGGATTAACGGGTATTTCTTTATGAATGTATTCCGAGATCATATTTTCGTGGCACAACCCAACAAAAACTGTCATTCAACAATTGTCCATGTCCGCACAAGCCCTCATTCAATCCTTTAGCTACTCTCGCAATCTCAAGTTACAAGCCTCCACTTTCCCAGAACAGCCTGAAATCCACTTGAACGGGCGTGAGGAGACTTGGGGAATCTACGCGTAGCGGTCAAGTCATCGCAACCATTCGAAGCGGTTCGGAAGCCGAGGTAAGGTGGAGAAGGTTTCCGAGCGATTAAGGTAAAGCGGAGTATCAGAAAGGGAGTGAGGGGGAGAAACGAGTTAAGAGAGTAGGACGATATTTCCCAAAACACGTAGTTATGGGAGGAAAAGGGAGCAGTGATACGGGGAGGTTTGCACCACTGAGTCTGGCGCTTCTCTCGTCCTGAACACGTGATTCGCAAACCCGGTCTCCTGCGACTGGTCCCAGACCGATAGACGGAGCCTTGTTTTATTCTCGCACATTCCCTGGTTATTTTGGCTATTTGTTTTTTTTTATTTCGTTCAGCGAATCGGTTTTTCAGGCTGCTTATCACCCCCAGAGACCTTTAGCAAGAGAGGTACCTCCGCAGGCTTAAGCGCCGACGATGTATTCGCAGCGAAAAAGACCAGCTCCAGTCAGGGTCTGCATCCTGGTGCAATCGAGCCCGAATATTTTTTGCTGTTTTCTCTTTTCCTACTCAATAGTCTAGATCGAGGCTTGATGCATTTTTGCTATCTGCGCGAGGGAAATACTCGTAAATAAATAAGAATGCAGGTCGGGGAAAGTTGGTCCTGACCACTCGGGCACTATTTTGCCGCCTTATCTCCGTCATTTAGACTTTAGAGGTGAGATTGGGAAATTGAGAATTCGTCTGTAACAAAAACAGGCTCAAATTTACGACACTTATCACACGGAAACTTTGAATAACCTCTCAGTACACGGTTAAATCGATGGTAATTGGATATTATGTAATACAACTTTAAACGCAGTTCACTTAATGCATAAAATCTGACAAATGAAAAGTATTCCAAACTAAGAATATTTCAAGTGTTGATAACCTATTTTTCCTTTAAAAGAAGGTGGAGCGATATTCTCTACACAAATTTGAGTCAAGTTTCTCACTTCGACATTAAAGTTAGAAAACTTTGGGTAACAGTGCTTACTTACAAGCAGAAATTTTTAAGGTTATAAAACGGTAAGTTTATGTACGTCAAATATGAAGTATATACCCAATTAGGTATATTAAATGAACACAAAGAAGGGAGATTTAATTACGTACCAGAATTATAATAAAAGGTGCATTTAAATATTACGTGAACATAAAACAAATATACTGACTTGTCTTTCTGAACCTAAGCACTATTCACTATTTACGATTTCAGCAGGTCAACGAGATTTTTTATACCAAATTTTTGGGGTGAAATCCAGCATTTAACCACAAAAAAGGAAGAAGAAATATTTCAAATAGTTATATTGGAATGACACGGCCATGCTAGGTCTGTGACTGCGGTAAGCAGGGTGAATTAAAGGGCGAACCTCTCCTAAAGCAGAACATCTACAGAGCGACTCTCAAGGAGACTAAAACGCGGTGATGAAGACTAATACCCCCAGCGGAGGCTTTTTTGTAGCCATATTATTAGCACAAATTATCACTTCTTTGGGTTAAACATCCGTTGAGCGAGGGACAATATCAAAAGAGTAGAGAGCCATTTAAGTTACCAATAAGTCCGGAACTAAAGCACGGATGTGTCATTAAGGCCTATTATCTACAAATCAGTACGATGTCTACAGCAAAATCATACCAAAATATCTTGAATTCCCTAGAACAAAGACGATGAAAAGCAGCCTATTCATAGTAACTACTAGATTTTTATAGATTTGACACCAACAGAGGAGTAGAAGTTGCCCTACTGGTGAAAAAAAGGTCCAGTTCCTCTGGAACGGAGAAATATTTCAACAATATTTTTCCCATGTACTCCTACAGCTATATGAGCTATTTGCTTCTGCGGAGGCTCCTCAACTACGTTTACATGGCAATTTAGAGTTAACTGTGTGGTTATCAGTTTGGTAAAACGAGAAATAAATTTCAAAATTCAAGCAAATAGAAACCGGAGAGACACTGATGAATCACATCCTGCAGCGCGTCGCGCACATCGTGACAATAACTCAATCTCGGATGGAGGTAGAGTACAAAAATAAAGAAAACGAATAAAATGCTTCTTCGGCTCTCGACAAATTTACTCTCCTCGGCACCAAAACAGCAGGGCGGGCATTCAGGGGTGGCTGGATTCAGGGGTGGCGGAAACGAGCGAACCAAATGTTTGTACCACGAAAAAAGAGCCGCACCCCCTATCAGACAAAGAAATCCCTGCTTCCGCGACAACATTTACCCAACACTCCCCCGGCCGCGTGTTTGAGCTTTGAGAACGTTTGCAATAAACTCTCACGAGCACGCTGGGTGGCGAAAAGGCTGGGGGAGGGGGAGTGAAAGGGGAAGACAAAACAAAGGTGGAAATTTGGGGGAGGGAAAAAGAGAAAGAGTTGGGGAATGGAGGATGAAAAGAGATGGGAAAGAGAAAAGGGGGTTGAGGACCCGCCCATCCCATACAATTGCCGCACCCCAACCACCTGACCAACTAGCATCGCATCAACGCGAAGAGGTGCGTGTCGCACCGGAGGTTAAGCCGTGTAATTTCACGCTTGTGCGAGATCACATTACCAGTGTATGCACGTGGCAGTCGCGGGTCAAGGCGAGCACGCAGGGTGGAGTTTGTGCCAAGTTTGGTCAACCGGATTGCTGAAAAACAAGACGCAACTCGCACGAATGGGTTCTATGCCGCTGTATTAATTTTACCATCTATTATTATCACGCACACTAGGACTAACCTCTAGAAACACTCATGAGTCTAGCTTTACAAAGTTTATCACATTACGGTTAATAAAAGCCATCAAAATGTCCTCTTATTGACAACAAATTTAACGAAATTTAGTCTTTGGTATGAAAATAAAAAAGCAGCATCTTTTCGTTCAATAACAAAAGGTATGTTATACATTATGTATGTATATGTAGTGAGGGGAAATTCGAAAAGCCAATTCTATTAACTAAATAATTCATTTCTCTCATAAAATAAGGAAATATTGCAAATCTCAATAAGGCCAAATGTCAACTAAATTTTAAGCAACAAATTCAGTGTTCTTCTCACTTTTGAGCACCCAGTTTATTAAAATTTACAGACAAATTTTAGGAAGGATTGCCCACAAGTTTTTACCGATTGCGAAAGACGACATTTTATATTCCATTGCATGTGCGCCTCGCAGAATATTGGCATAAAATACTTCAACGGTTCAAAGGATAACAGTCAAAGTAATGCAGATTTCATATGCTGGATTAAATTTATTCAAAATCTGTCGGTACACAGCATATTGCTTAAGTTGACAAATTTAGTTGGAAATATTATGATTAAAACTTGAAAGTCAGTAATTCAACTAAATACTAACAAAGTGAGTACCCGAAAGTCACAAATGGAGTCTTCAGAGAGACATGAGATGAAATCATTCAATATGTGCATAAGTTCAAACTTTATTAATACCGCAGACACTGGAGCTGGTAGTTGGTATACGAGCGTATGGCGAAATAAAATTGACTATTTCCCACTTCGACAGGTGTAAATAGTAGTGTCACAAAAATACTCTCCAATCGTAGGTTTTAGTACGGCATTCACGGTCTATTTACGCCATTTTTTTGTTTTCCCTGGCATCAAACTTCAGGGTGAATATGCCGTTAATACGGTTTCACAGATGAGATTGCCACTCTATACCTGCTCCGAGTGCACGCCCTTTGCATGCGCTCGAAAAGGAGAGCTCTTGAGGCGTAAGGTCGTCGGGGAGTTTGGGGTGAGTTGTAAGGCTGGGAAAAGGGTCTTATCTGATGTTTAGATCGCCGCGGGAAGATGCAGAAGCGATAAGCGTGCCTTCCTTTCATCGGGCGGCCTGGGACGACGGAGGAAAGTTCGGGGCGGTGAAAAGGGAGGGAGGTTGGTGATGGGGGCGGGGTGAATGGGGTTGAGTTGAGAGTAGAGGCGGGTATGAATGGTAACCCTTTCGGCAGGATTTATCCTCAGGAAAGCAAGAGGAGAGTCGGGAGACGAATCAGAGATGCCCATGTCCCGCAGTATAAGATTCCGCCATAGTTTCCGTCTCACACGAAGGTCTATGCCACCTACTAATGGTGTACCATCGAATGATTTACGATTTATAATGCGAGATTTCTAATGAGCCATATTTTATAACCTACTTAATCATTTAAGGAGTTTTTGAACGACTATCGATAAGAAATAAAGCTCGTGGCACACAGTACAGTTTCTCTGAGAGCTCCTTCCTAACGGCGACCTTACTGACCTTACCTTAATAAATACTGACTTTCACGGCTTATGGCCAGCATGAGAACGCTTGTTTGATGGCCTGATTATATAATCTACTTAACTTTTCTTTCAAAAGCTTTTAAGTAAACACTTATTTAAAGTAAGAGTCACAGCATTATCAACAAACATATGAAAGTGCAAAAATTATTTTGCTTTCAATCCAAAATAGAATTTATTCATTTTTTTAAATTCCTTGAACTCTAATAATAAAGCTACCAACATACAAGTTTATAAATAATGATTTTTGATTGATTGTAGGAGAAAAAAGAAAACTCTGGGAAGAAGTAGAGTTTAAATTGATGAATATGTTCCATTAAAAACAGCCTTGTGAGAAAAATAATGCCGGGAGAAGTTAAGAGAATGTTAGCGAGGGAAAACAAGTGAAAATACGTATTGCAAACCACGAAGGATATCAAAGTAAACGTCCATATAGTAATAAAACAGATACCTGAAAGGAGAGTGATGTGAAGAGCGGCAGAAAAGCGATCTACAGGTTTAAGACTGCCGAAGATGACTGCCGTGGCTGAATTGTGTAAAATTAGAAGGGAGTAGGAATTTGCCCAGGACGATTGCTCACTAGCAAACGCCTTTGGAGACGATATCTACGATTTCCTCGCCAGAGTTTCTCGCATCGTGGGAACTCGTGTGACGAATTATCGCGCGATAAATTGTGCGCGCGACTTATATATATTGTTGCAGAGAGAAACTCACAAAGAGGCGTATGCCGTGGGACTCGGTCTTCCGAGAGGTGAAGAGGTGGAGGAGTACAGGGAGGAGGGACAAAATGCGAGGAGTTAGGGTACATTGCCCCTTATGTGGTGCGGGGACGTGGAAAAGATGACGGATAAATTGAGGACAGGTGGGGAGAGATGTTGAAGGGAGGGGAGTTAATGGAGCCTTTGGGGTGGAATAGGAGATGGAAGGTGGGGGTGGGGATGGAATACAGAGAGGGGTGAAAGGAGGTTGGAAGAAGAAGTACGGGGGAGGGTGTATGGGGGGAGGTGGGTGCATAGCGGAACAGTCTCGGGAAGAGAGCGTTAGTTCCCCCTCAGTCGTGTGGCCGTAATTAATTACGTCTAAGTCACTGCTTCTTATCTCTGCTTTTTCCCTCTCCATCGCAGGCCTCCTCCTTTTTCTCGCCCCCTCTCTCCCTCTCCCCAATCCTAATTCTTAACACTCTCGCTCGGAAAATAAAGCGAAAAAAAATAGAACTTCTCCCGGTGTTCTTTCCACACCCCTCTTTTATCTTCAAAACCCCGCCACCGCGTTCTTTTCCGAGGCCTTCCAAACAGTCTCCGAGAGCCACCTAGTCCCTGCGCGCCTGCGACTCGTCTCAAGGTGTTTCCCCAGCCACGAGACGCTGAAAAAGGCTTGAATGCCCGACGCTCAGGCCGGTTCCACGCGCACATAATCGTCTCCCAGGCGCGTCCAAGTCCCTCTTCCACCACGTGATGGGGGCGCGGTTCAGCGGCTGCGACAAACGAAGGCACTAAGAGGCAAAATTTATTCCTGAATTTTTGCTGCGTAAACGCGTGGATTACATCTGCAGTTCGACGAGGATATTTGGGGTGTTAAGAGCAATCTTTTCCGATGCTTAGTGCAGGGGTCAAATACGATAACTCAAGCATCCTTTTCAATCGTGGTAGTGTTTGCATCCTTACCACTAGTTACGGGCTTATGAGATACTCGCAAAAATAGGCATTTTACACGTAGATTGAATGGAAAAACTAAGTAAAATAAGGAAAAGGACATATTCAGGATTCTTCTAGAAAAGTATTGAAACGGTGCTCAGCTGATTGAAATCATAGGTGAATCCATACCTAAATATTAAATATTTCTCACGACTGTTTCCTCTTTTTTATGTGCAACAAAGATCACCTGTTATCTTGGCGGGAAATTTGTGAATTATGTGACTACAACAAAACCACGAATACCAATATTCAACTCCGGTGGGTATAATAGAACGTACGAGAATTAACAAAGAAACGTTCAATGGTATTCAGACTGTGGAAAATTCTTCCACGGCCGCCTCTATGCCTGGTTCCGTGGGCACATTATCGTCTCCCGAGCGCGTCAGACTGTCTTTTCCTGCACGGAATGGTGACAACGGAGGTTCAAGGGTTGAGGAAAACGAATGCGCGACAAGTTCACTCTTCTACTCTGTCTATCGCATAAACGCCTCGGATAATCCGAGCGCTGAGTTGGATTAAAATCGCTCCACGGCTCGTAAAATGGGCCACCCTTAACGACTTGGAACCCATTGGGCGTTAAATTGCGCATCAGCCGTCATCTTCCTCCGAATGTGCCGAATGTTAACGCTTCGAAGTTAGTTGCTCGCGACTCTCCGATTCAACGGAGGAGCACTTGAGCCTACGTCCCAGAACCCAATCACGACGTTAATTACAAAAGCTGATAATTGAATCGTCTGGAGTATCGTTCTCGCTCGTCGAAGTTTGCTATAGACAGGTAAATTACAGGGCGATATCGTCAAATGATCTGAGTGGGTAGTCACCGAGTATCAGGGGCATAATTGAGAACGCTTATTTAATATCTTTCGAGCTCAGATTCATACTTGCGATAGTTTGTCACGAACAGTAACGGCAAATCATTTAATAATCTTTTTCTTTGAAATTCAAAATGCTATATAAATTTAAGTATTACTAGCCATGTATATATTAAATGAACATTATTGCACTCATACAACATCAGTATAATTTACTCAATAAAGAAGACTTGTTAGATTTCTTAAAATCATTCAGTCACGTTTCAATCTATTAATAACATTTGCGAATGATTTACCCCCGTTAAAATATAATGCTGAAAATGCCTAGTAAGTTACTCAAATACAGATCTTACAATAAATAGGTTTGAGATTTTGATTGACATAGCTTCAAATTAAAGGCGTAGAAAAAGAGAGAGTATTTTCATTAAAATTTTTCATACTCATTTTTACCCACGTGAACAACAATTGAAAGAAGGATGTACATTCACAATAACCACAGTGAGCAGCATTTCTCATCATCGCTAAACTGACCATAATTCAAAGAATAACATATTCTTTATCGTAGACATAACATTCAAATGTATCTCCAACACCATACCCCGACAGAATTCGGAAAATCGTCAGAGCACGACGAAATCAACCGCTAAGCGTTCAAAATAGGTTTGAAATTACTTCCACGAGAAGAAACAAGGCTTACTCGTATGTATCAGGGGAAACACCACGAAAAAAGCAAATAGTTTCTCTCCGTCCCTCTTGAAGGAGGAGGAGAGAGAATTATTTTTGCACCCACACACACACACACACACACACACACACACACACACACACACTGAAAACCAAATAAAACAACAGCGAGGAAGCAAAGCAAATCCTACTTCCTCCCCGCCAAGCCTCCTCCCCCTCTCTACCCCCCCCCCCAATTCCACCTCACTGGAAGGCAATGGCTAAAAGGGGGAAATGGAAAACATTCACCTGCTCCATCTGCAGGGAAAAAAGAAAACAGCGAAGAGAGAGAGAAACAAATGCGAATAGGGAAGCGGCGGAAAAGGCGCGAGCTAAGTTTGCGCGCAATCATCCGTGCTTCGCTCCCGCGAAAAAGCCACGGCAAGCAGCACCACAAAAGAGTCGTTTTGTTTTTGCGATGAGCGCTGCGGAAAACACAATCGGAATCTCCAAGGACAACGTGGAGCAAAATATATATACATGGCATGTCGGTCCCTAAACGCGCCGGGATAACATCTTCTATTTGGGAAAAATTAACTCCCAAAAAAAAATCACCCCTTGTTTTTTATTTCATTCTGAATCGTGAAACATTCCGGCGATAACGAGTTCGGAGGATTTTTGGTTCGTTCCCACCTTCCCTCGAAAGCAAGTCGCAAAGCACCGCCAACTCATTCAGCGCAAGCACGCAAAAAAAGAGGAGCGAGGTGATGAAAGGAAAGGCGTTTAAAATCTCATGACCTGGAATTGAAAAAGCACTAACTTAAAACACTGCGTTTCAACATTTGACGTTTTTCTCATAAAATGATTTGCATATAAACCCCAGAAGTATAGCGGATTCCTTAAGAGTTCTAAATTTACACTCAAAGGCAAACAATTTAAATCAAAGTTAAAATTTGACAGCATTCTCATCAAAGTTTTAAGAACACAAGCATGGAACGCCACCAATTTCGTAAATGACTTAACAAACTACGCACTAGCTAAAAATTCAAAATTACTATACATATAATGTTTTCCTCATTTAAAGACTTTAAATTCAAAGCGCAACAGCTAAGGAGACATTAATGTCCCCCAAAGCCCCAAAAACTACTAAGTCAAATATTTTTCTGAAATCATACAAGAAGCAAGCACAAGCTGCTGCTAATAATTGGATTTCAGATTTAAGAAGACCACATTAAAAAAAGGCGTCTAAGAATAAATAGTTCTTATGTTGTGTAACTTCATAACCATAGCTATCAAACCATATATCGAAACCAACTGTCACTCTACATAATGTCACTTTTTAACTAATTTATTCTCAGCTAAAGCCCTACGACAACGCTGGAGAAGTATTATTCTCATAATTTCATTCAAATATGACTGCTCTTAGTAAAAAAAATCGTTTCTCATTTCAAAAGATTTCCACAACGGAGTGAAAAGAAGGAAAGAGGAATTTTGAAGTTCAAGCTCAAAGAGTTAGGCACAGACAGTCCACTATACACGACGTCATTGTATGAGTCAATCCAATAATGCCGCAACTTGACACCAGTGAGACAATCTACCTGAAATGTGGCTTCTACATTTAGACCTCTCCTCAATCCTTTTGTCTTCCGAAATTCATTCACTCAATGAAACTTATACCTGTTTCACGGTGAGACGAGACCAGAATTCTCTCGTCTGCGGCTTCTAAAAATGTACATGGTTATGTTGAATGGACTTAACTACTTTTTTCTTAAAAAAGTGTCAGATAACGTACAAAGATAGGGGTTTTTTGGGAAAAAAAGGGTGGGTAGGCCTGTTAGGTGACAAAGAAGAGTCCTCTTGGCACGGAAACTTAGTGGCAAGAAAATGTAAGAAAAGGTACCCGAAATGGGGCGATTTAAAGTCTTTGTCTAACAAAAATGAACACCGAAGGAACGCACAAATTAACCGATATATATTATTGCTAATGTTCTCAACTTTTTCTCACAGGACCCTGTTACCAAACCTCCTAATTAAATATCTTTTGTGAGCTTCATCGTTGCATTGCCAATTGTTACCAGGAGAGGAGATTGGGTTGGTGAAGTGGCCTGGCGCTGCGCAGAAAACGACTAATGGACTTCCGAAATTCTACACAACGTGGAATTCTGGTGAATGAGTGAGTATAGTCAGCCATAAACCCTTTCTAACAGGCGTCTTCTTACATAACCGCTTCCAGAAGTAAAATAACTCACCACCGTCTGCCATCCGATTTTGACTCGTCTCACCATGAGACTTCATTTCGGGCTCTTCAGTAAAGTCATGACGACGGTTTTATTTAACCCCTTGCCAGTCAGGCTTATTAGTCCTGTAAGTAGTTTTATTTCTCAGACTCCACCTTCTTATCCTGCTCTCTCTCCACGTGTACATCTCCTCATAGTGGCGCACGTCCACGCCAGAAACTTTAGATGAAGTCATGTGGGGTTCTTAACCAGAAGGTCAAGAGTTCACATCCGGGAAGTGATGTACTGTTTTCAATGTAATCCCCATCCATTATTGGGATGTGTAATGCCTTTTTACCTTCCGATTGGGCGTTCAATTGTGGCCCCTTAGCGCCTCCTGTTGAATGTAGACTACTGCCTACACAGTCTTACTCTAGGTCTTAATATAGTTCCCCAAATAATGAATCCCTCACCAACCCACCCAACTGTCTCTGATTCTTAAAATGACCAAAGTAGTCGGTAGTCCCAAAAACTTTTCAAAAACTAGATCCAGTTAACTTCGAATTCCACCAAATGGACGAGGCTCTCTTCCTTATCTGAAAGTGTATGCTAGGTAGTAGATTGTCACTAAGTTCTCTCTTCATCCAAGGCGGCGGGATATTAGAATTATTATTCATTTCCGAATCCGACTCCAACGGCCTTATTCATAGATTTCAGCTAAAAGGCGCAGGTAGGCGACTAACTTAGTCAGCAACTAAGAGCACTTAGTCGCATACTAAAAAATGGTATTCATAGATTCTTTCCAGTGAGCTACTAGGAGCTACTAACATAGTATGCTACTATCGCCACTATCGTAGCGGAGTACATAATTGTCGGTAGCGACTGCCCAAGAAACAATGAAGCAATACTTGGCAACACTGCCACTGGCTGCATTGTACGTGAATTTGTATGTCATACATCAGTATTGCTAGAATGAGACCATCGTTAAATACTCTAATTTCTCCATATTTCAGCATTAACATCATAATTCCGACAAATCTTCCATAAAATTTGATTGTTATTGTATAGAAAAATCGGGAATACATGCTTATCATAAATTTTATTCTCTGCCACACGTAGTAATACACCACAACCTTGCACAGATCGTTCATAAAATCATTTGGACACTGGAACTGCACTACATCAAAGTTGAACTAACTCTATCCAATCGCACCTAATTAAGGTATCAGTTATATTCAAACAAACACAGGACTTTCTTGAGGTATCCACCGTACCATCAAGATAAAACCACTCAAAATAGAAAATGTTTGCCTTTAGAAAATGGATACTAACTGGTATTTTCATAGAAAATATAACAGTACTCACATTCACACACTAACCATCATTTTGTAAACGAAAAACGAACATGCATACGGTACAGCGGACATTGTCACTATTTAATCTGAATACCTATTTGTCCCTTCACGAATCCTTTCTGAGCATTAAGTAAAACGAAACTGATTTCACTTATCCACTTGGAAGATAAAACATGAAATATGATGCGATAAACTGCTGAAGCACTGGAAGAAGTTTCTATCACTGTGTGAACCATAACAACGTGCTGCAACCAAAACAAAAACAAAACGAAATAGAAATTTACGGTAGAATGTAAACAGACCAGCTCTATGCAAACAGACTCACAAATACAATCATTACCTGCGCGAAATCATTATAATTCATTAAGATAACAATTGTACGTCTTTATATCAATGTAAGACATATTTCTACGTCAATACAATCGTAATATGCTCGAGTTAATTACTCTGAAGCACCTCACTCGATGCAGTAGTCACGAAAACTAATATGCACTTGTAAATAATCGACGAGGCTTTCTCCTGGACACATTCTTTAAAATGGGCTGTATTCTCGTAGAGTAACCATCGAAAACCATAAATAAACAGTACTAAGGCCAGAAGAATTTAAAATTGCAATTGTTACCATCAAAAACAGTCAATACACACACAATGATTTATGCACTTTATACAGCTGTGAGGCGTAGCACTGATGAAACGAGATGAAGAAGAGATGATGACCACCTTATGACGCTCAAAACCACAGTAATCATCTCACAAACTCTTCCTTTTTCGTTGAATAAAACACTCATTAAGCACTACGAAGTACCACAACACGGTGTCAAAGACTAAGAGCAAATAATTAAAATTCTCAGTTTGCTCCAGCAACAGTACTACACGTTGCATCCGCCAGACTTGAGAAAAGCAATTCCACCAGTATCTTTGTTATTTTCGCCTAAATCTCCGTTATGGCTTCAGGATTTCACCCGAGGTGAGCCACTTGTGACAGACCGCCATATTTAGTAGCGCCTCTAAACAAGTCGAGAGAGTGTTTAAGAATCAGCTACTAAAATAGTGGCTGACTTGGCGCTGCTGAGCTTAGTAGCAGTCTATGAATACGATTTTGTTAGTTGGCGACTAGTTAGTACGCAACTAAGCCGATAGTAGCTCACTAAGGAATTTATGAATACGGCCGCAAGTGTTTAGTGAGAAATCCCAGCTTGTTTTCTCTTGCTTGACACCTCTATCAGTGAAATCAGACCGTTTCATCAAAGCCGGAAGACAGAATTCAAGGCCACTTAAAAACAAACTCCTTAACTGTTGAACTTTATGACTCCTTGAAATTACCCCTACTAGATTCTTTTGACTGCGAGACCAATGGGAGGCGCCTGAGTTTCTGAGGCTCTTTCACGCAGGGGCCTAAAGAGTGGAGGTTCCACGCAGACTTAAATAGAATTTTTCCTCCGCAAGCTGGCGTATTTGATAGCAATCTAATCCATCCAATATTTTAAACTAGCAAGATCGATATCGTTAAAGTAACACTCTCCGCGTCCCTATGAGGAAAATATGGAGAGAAGGTAATTAGTGATTGCGGATATAAATAATGACATTTCAGTCTACATTTTTATGAAATGGAAATGATACAGCAAAATGCATAATTAGGCTGCGGAATTCAATCCGATGAACTTCAAAGGTTACACCAGAAATAAAGAGTGTACGAAAAATCTGATTCGGGGCTAGCTATTTTACTGTTAGAGACGATAATATGGGGATATTGCCACATGGTGAATAAAGTTTTTTATTCCCTTAGCGGACAGCTTTGGCAATGCTTTATATATAATTTAAGTATGAAGTTACCAACTTCAAAACTACATCAGCCAATATGTAAGGCTCTATTCCGAAGCGAGCACATTCGCGCCGGCAGAAATCTCAAATATCCAACTGTTAAATACTTATACATCTCAATACTTTTCAAAACCAAAGTTCATGGTACGAAGTTGCGCTTTTCTTTAAGGCATCAATTACGTCCTTTTTTAATTATCTCAAACGAACTTAACAGTCACAGCTAAATCAATTCCATTCATCTGCATCTCACGTTAACGCTGCAGAGACACGCTCCATCCTCAAAATATCATTTCCCGATCCGAATATTTCCCTCAAACTCAAACTTACCAACGACGGGTAAAAATTTGATCTTAAAACTTACCAAATAAACTAGAGGATGATTCGAGGTGGCGTGAAAAAGAAAGTGAGGTCCACTGAAATAGAATTTTGAAAGACTTTGAAAGACTTAAGGACAACATTGGAAAGATATCAGAGTGAAGAAATAACGCGAGCCAATCTACAAATTTATGGCTGTTGATGATGATAAAAATGCTAACACACCCAAGAAGATGCAAGATTATCAGAAGATATTCTCACCCAACCCCAATGGCATGAATCATCTGCGTCGTATGAATCGTTACTCATGCCACGATGTAGTTTCCATTGAAAAGCACCAAAAAGCGAAAACTGCGGGTAACGAATGCTGAAAAATGTACATTATCTCTCCAATGAACATTCTTCCATGAAAACAAATGAAATTGAGGATGATAGTCTTTCTATAAAATGACTGATTCAATTGAATAGGAATAATCGGAAGGAGCTCTCGCAAAAGGGTTTTGAGAGAGATTGAGTGAAATAGGCGCAGGACAAGGGAAACAATGTCTTCAAGTGAGTCTCATACTCACACTTCAGCAACCCACTGCTATCACCCACCTTCTTCCCTTCCCTGGCATCTTTCTCACTACTACCAAACCTTGAAAAGGAGATCTAATGCTTCCCCGAGGTAAGCAGCCAGCATTGTCCGTTTGGAAATTTCATCGGAACAATTTCTCCATGGCTGCACCAAGGATAAAAGAATCGATCCGTCGGAATACCCGAATAGCCCATGTTATCGTACACTTCCTAAAAAACTCTCCCAACTTAAATAGTTTTCAGTTGCAAATTGAAAGTAAGAAATAAGTGGTAATTATTTTCGAGAGTTAAGCAACTTATTGGGAATATTATCCAGCAATAGACTTTTTTACCTGTTGACTTGCCATTAGGAGATTTTACTTTCACAATTTGCCTAATGACGGATATGCAAATCGGAAAACATCAATGAGTGAACACAAAATACGAAAATAAGGTGGAACGATCACACCAGTCGAACGATAGTTATGTTGTTAAACGAGCAGTAGAATATTTACAATTGAATATATGAAGCGTTTGAAGATCGAAAATGAGTACAGAATTTTCAACATCGGCTGAAGAGGTTCAAGTGACGAAGAAGGAACAGGTTAGGCGACAAAACCAAAGAGAAGGAACAGTTGAGAATGGAATATATCGAGCAGGTTACAAAGATGGGCTATAACTTATGAAGATATAACCAGTAAGATGACAGGACAAGGAAGTGTAGGGTAGAAGAAATAAAATCTTCGAATTTCTGAGACAAACGTACCCAAAATAATTTCCAAAGGAGCACTACAGAAAATGGAAACGCCTAACCACCATGACCTCAATCGTAACCCTCGCCGACAGAGGTTCCAAAAAAAGTAACAACTGCCGGTTGCCGCATGATAGTTCAAGCATTAAAATATAATTCATCGCCACTTGGACGCACATTTTGCCAGAAAATCTGGAAAAAAATCCGGGATGAAAGCCGCACGTAAAAAAGCCTGATTTTCTGAGATAGAAAGAGATACAAGGAGAGCGAGAATAGGAGGGGGTTTCCGCAGACAGTTTTCAAAGCGGGATGTCGAACCCTAAAATGAATTGGGGTGAAGAGAATGCCGGGAGCGTTCAGGGTTGGCAACGCGAAGCCTCCCGAATACGGCGACTGCAGCGCGAGGCCGCGGCCGCAGCGTGAAGATGGATGGCGAAGGATTTGAATAGGACGTCGAATGGGGCACGCGTGCCCGCTACCCGAGCGATAAATCAAATGATGCTTGGCGGGGAATGAAATGGAAGTGTAGGCATTCGAAGGTACGGAAACGGCACCACCTGTAATTACCAAGGTAATTCCGTTTGCCGACTTGATTTGCATTCTAACCTAGAGACAAATTAGCAAGTATTAAGCACTCACACCGATGAATAAATATGTAGCATAGGCTGGCTTGTTATGAATTTATAACAGATGAGCAGCTAACTTCTCATACTTTAAGGGAGGTATTCCTGCTTTGCTACATAAGACTGTACTCAGGAAAGATACTCCAAGATTAATAAATCCAAAGGGAGTAATCTATACGATTACATTGGGAAGTATTTCTCTACCCCAGCAAAGATTACTTAAGAAATTGAAATTCTTCCGTAACGTAGTTGATAGAAAATATGGCTGAAAATTCAACGTTCGGCTCTCGGAACAGAAATCCCACATCCTCCGACAGTTTTCAATAAGTAATGCAGTTAACACTAAAGATCATCAATAAAGTAAGGTATTATTCTAATCATATGATATTTTGAAAAGTGATAGTAGTAATATTACTTACCAGCAGCTAAATTCTGACACGACAAACAGAACATTTTATTGAATGCTCAACCAATATTTAACGCAGAGGTACACATTTATAAAAAAAGTTTCTCTTGGCAAACCTCTCTAGGCAAGTTTCTCTCGGCAAGTTTCCCTTGGATTGTCATGCAAACTTCATTGCTCATAACGAGAAATGATATCAAGTAAACTGTCACGTAGTGACGCAAAGTTTTTAACATGATGATTGCACCTCCGCAGAGCTTAAGATGTGCAATTTAACTTCCTCTTAGAGTACTGGGGTATGGGTGTAATGCGAATTATTTTAGGTAGGCTCCCGGGAAAAGGCTGTAAATCATGAAAAGTTTAGATGCGTTCGAGAGGCATACAGGAGATTTTTCCTTTCCTAAATACCCTTAATAGATCAAAAAATCATGATATTCCTTTAATAATATCCAATCATAAATTATACTGAAAAACGGAGGAAATGCCATATTTGGCAAAGTATGCCGTTTAAATTTTAAAGTGGATGCGGACATGACCTTTCGCAGCGTGTAATTTCCAAGAAAATATTAATCCGTAAATTCAGGGAAACGGTGACGTATTTTTAAAAGCTACAAATAAAATGTGGGGATTTGCGTGTCAACAAGAACGGACCTCTGAGAATATACTACTAGTGGTTGGAGTCAGGGATCAAAATTACTAGGTTCCCAAATCTGATAGGGATGTATTACCAAGGGTTGTGCATAAGCCTGATAAAGGTGAAAACAGTTATCTGAATCCTCCCTAGCCTCTCTGAAAGTTCTTGGGGACGGAAAAATCATGGCACAACTACCAAAAAGTTTTAAAATTCAGATTGGATGACGCGGTTAATTATGGCCGCGAAATAGCCTGCCATTGCCGCCGTTTTATATTTACATCTCATTACAAGTCGTCAACTTTACTATGGGATTAATCCCCTAAATACATCACACATGTAAACTGCCCTCGGGCTCCACACTGGGTCTAATGCTGCATGGTGGCCGACGTATCGACGGGAATCATTTCTGACAAATCAGGGCTAATCTTTATTCATCAGCATTGAAAGCAATAGGAAACTGTTCCACTGTAACGCCGGCCATTGTGGAACACCTGACTCGGTGCAAAGCTCTCTGATTTAAAGAACAGTTTACATTAATTTTTGTCGGAAAATCATCAAATCCTACTTTTTGCGTATTTATGCATTAAGCACTAGTCAATTTTCTTGAAAAAGAGAGACGTACAGGTTAAAAACGCTTTTTAAATCAATGCACACGGAGCACTTCATTCATTACATATGAGTTAAAAAAGATAAATTAGAGTGACCCATAGTTAAATAGGAAGGTAAATGAAACATAGCAGTGATCATGACACTGGTGAGAATGCAAATAGGTTCAGAAAATATCATGCCTACCCGAAAGCCACTTAAGGTTATTGGAATATAGGACAATCAATCTCCAGTTCCGTGTAAGCAAGAAATGCCAGGCAAAAGGTTAAACGAGGTGTAACTCTGCGGAAAGAAGAATGTTATCACCTTGAAATACCTACTTCTAATGTTGAAACATATTCATGGGGTTTAAGTTCCACTATACTAAGGGTTGGTACATAGGTCATTCGGTATTTCCCACATCGTCTCGGCACTCTTTACGGCTGTGTTACCCGTGTGGAAAGCAGCATCTTCTGGTTAGGAGAAGTTCGAACGTTGGCCGTGAATACTAGAGGCGGAAAACTATTGATGGCACCATCGATAACTATCGATAGTCTCCACTATCGTAAGCTATCGATAGTTTACTATTAAACATCGATGGTATCCGATAGTGGAGGTTAGGGGTTACTTATTTCTGGTTATGAGTGTGAGTAGCGTAGAGTGCAGCAGCAAAAACGCTGGAAAGCCCTGAAAATTCCCCCAGTCATTCCATTCATCCATAACACAACCTTCACGTTTAAATAGTGCTTTGTTGTGATTCCTTTTTTTCATTTTTAAGTGTTGAGTTATTTTTAAAATGCCAAAAGGAAAAATTTCACATGTGTGGAAGTGGTTTAATAAAAGTGGTGACAAAAACTTGCCAAGTGTACCACATGTGGTAAAGAATACAAGACAAGTGGAAACACGAGTAACCTTTTGGATCACATCAAACGAAGCCACAATGAACTACTAAGAGAAGACTCTTTAGAAGATGTGAGTGATTCTGGAAGTCTGCTCAGCTCGTCATCTAACTCTATTTCCAATTATTTTTGCCGCCAAAACAGTTATGAAAGTAATAGTTCACGGAAAAAATAGTTGGATAAAGCACTAGTATATATGATTGCTGCAGATTTTCAGCCTTTTGAAATGGTGCATGATACAGGTTTCAGAAGATTTGTAAAGTTATTAGATCCCAAGTATGATCTTCCAAGTAAAGGGACTTTAAGTAATAACTATCTTGTCAACCTTTATGAAGAAGTAAAAGGTTTATTAACAAACAACCTGCAGGAAGCTGATTTTGTAAGTAGAACTTGCGATCTATGGTCGTCAAGGGCTAATGAGAGCTGCATGACAGTTACATATCATTTTGTTTGATAATTTATTTGAATACAGGAATGCTGTTTTGTCAATAAACAGCTTAGATATAAGCCATACAGCTGGCAAATTGGCATCAGTTTTGAAAGATGTATTAATTTACTGGGAAATGCTACAGCTCCATGCTAAAGTCGTGTGCATTGTGACAGACAATGCACCAAACATTGTACAAGCGTGTAATGTTTTAATGATGAGGAATCAGCCGTGCTTTGCACACACGTTAAACTTGGTAGTCCAGGAGGCACTGAAAGATAAAGGTATTGCAATTATTTTGAAAAAATGCAAGGAAATATTATCCTATGAAAAGCATAGTAATGTTGCAACCGAAAATCTTAAAAAGGAACAGCGCGATATGAATAAACCTGAGTTAAAATTAATTCAGGAAGTGCCTACTAGGTGGAATAGTGGACTTGCAATGATAGAACGATTACTTGCTGTCCATGGACCTCTTACAGTAGCTTTCTCTAAGATGGAAAAGTCTCCTCCAGCACTGACAGCTGATGATATTTCAGCCCTGGAAGATGTTATTAAAGTCCTCCAACCATTTGATAGCGCTACAAAAACATTATCAGGGGATTCTTATATCACAGTGTCTTTCACCATTCCAATGACGTTTGATTTGTTCACCAAGCTAAATGAAGCTCTTATGAAGACAGATGTTGGTAAAAATGTACTACAATCTTTAATTAATGGCATCAGAACTCGACTGTTTCCCTATGAAGAGAGAACAGTTTGTAGACTGGCAACTCTTTTGACCCAAGACTTAAGAAAGAAGCTTTCCATAGCCCAGAAAATTGCAAAGCGGCTGTATCTATTTTGCAAAGTGAATTATCCAACCATGTCATGTCATCAGAAAGTGAAATACCTATAACTGAAACTGTAGAGATGGCTTTAGGGGTGAATGATTTTTCCAAAGAAAACATTCCAGCTATGATTCAATTTGACTTCATGGAGAAGAGATTACAAGAGAAAAAAGGACCATGACTGTGGATATAATAATATTAATGAGGCAATACTTTGAGAGAGCCAATACTAAGATCGAGCCACTTCTTTTTTGGAAGGTAAAATAAATAATTGTTTTTCTAATGTATTTACTTACTTAAAAAGATTATTAATTATTTACTGTGAATGATTTGTGTTCATTTGAATGGTCATGAGTTTGGCCCACTACAAAGATGTGCATACAAGTATGCGTGCCAGTCACCTCTGTACCTTCAGAGAGGATTTTCAGTAAGGCTGGACAGATAGTATCTAATAGACGATGCAATATAAAATAAAAAAATGTACATATGTTGGTCTTTCTGAACCAAAATAAATGGTTAATTACTTAATTTTATGTTGTTCCTACTTACTCTGAGTAACTAATTAGGAAATTTAGTAATGTTTATCTTATTCTGAACTAGACTGTTCATACAATGCAGAATAAGAATATTATTCTGAAATAAATTGATTTTCTAAAATAAATTATTTTGTTCTCAGTTTATTTTTATCTTTTTATACTTCTTAAATTGATCAGATTAATTATGTAATTACATTATATGATACACTTGTGGTCATTTAAAACTCTGCCAGCTATGTATGTTTTTAAACAATTAATGTTTGTTTTTAAACTGTCGGAAACTATAGATAGTTATCTATAGTTCAAATTAAACTATCGAAAACCATCGATGGCAGCAACTATCGATAATTTTCCGCCTCTAGTGAATACGATGACTAAATAGACAGCGAAACCGTATTCCAGCCGGTGAGATAAAAGTAAGAATTTATTTACTTAAGCAACACATAAGTGCCATTCAAGCAAATTCTCCTGCTAATCAGGTGCGGCTGTCTGAGCAGATATTTGTAAACTTCACCTATTTGGTAGTAGAGCTGTCCTCTCATTTACGGAGAAGCATTACAATAATATTGCTTTCGGAAGCCTTATTTCTTTTGTCTACAAATTACTGGAATTATAAAGAATCTAGTATAAAGGTGTTAGATATTAATGAAACTCATTTAATTTAGTTTCCGTCTCTTTTTCAGTACGCCTAATACACCAAACCTTCGTTTATGCCTCTTTGGCAGGTAGTTTATGCATTGGCTTATTTAATTAAATATGTATTTTGAAATCTACTTCCGTATTTTGAGATTTTTATGCGTGCGCAAACACAGATAATAAATAATAATTTTCGACAGTTTCGCCCCCAGCTAATGCGCCATGCAGCAGAGGCACCTGGCGGGCGGATTTGAACTGTTGAAAAACTTTCTTTCCACTTTGATGAATAGCTGCAAAGCGTTGGGCGGCAAGGGAGCACGTCATGAGTGCTGATGGTGTTTGGGAGGCCTCAACCACGGAGAAGAGGGGGACGAATCTTTCACTCTCTCCGGTCCAATCCGTCTCTCCTCCCGCCTTCGCCAAATCTCCTCTTCGACACGGCGCTCTGCGCACAGAGGCCGTGGAGATGCGACAGAGAGAGAGAGTGCTAAGAAAACGGGAACAGAGGAAGCGTGAGATTATAAGTGACGGAAGATGGGAGAGGCGGGGTTCAAGCAAGCGGGCGAAAGAGGGAGAGGAGGAGACGGTAAGGGAAGGCGCTAGCACACCCAAATGAGTTGACGGAAGGACTTTGACAGCTGCAATTTCTTTCTCGGCTCTTTCTCGGAAAAAAAGGGCTAAGAATCTGCGAGCAGCAGAACAGCGCATTTCAGGGTCGCACACGCGATAAATATATTGCATCTCAAAGCATACGATGGTATATCATTATATCGCACATCGTACTGCATCACGAAGCATTTTATATTTCAGGGCATTTATCACATCGAAACGCACATCTATTTCACAGCGCATTAGATTTCATGCATGGCATTTTATTGTATGCATAGAATTACATTCCATATCATGTCCCATAATATTGTATTAATTTGCATCGCATGTAATTCAAATGGAATTGCATTACATTCAAATTACAGTGCATAGCAATATATTTATGTATCTCTTTGCATCTTATTGCATAGCAAAGAGATTAACCGAGTCACTCTGACGATCCATCCCAAAATACAAGATCTCTGGAAAGTCTCTGGACGCAATCAGCTCCGCAGGGCTTTTCCATGTTTCGGTTTTAGATGTAGGAGGCTTCATCCCATTTTTCACCTCTCATCTGAAATCCAATCACCAGTTCTTCCCCCAAACCACTTAGCGATAGTGCCCCCGTCTAAGCGTCCATGAATAGGTACTGCACGCGGGACATATAGATCACTGCATGATCCCCTGAATTTATGCCCTTTCAAGGCAATGGATGAGTGAATTTTTATGTTTTTCCAGCTCCATTTTATTCACCAATGAATACAAAGAACGGTATCTTTTATAGGTCTTACAAGGGTTCACCCATTACACGTTTTGAAGTATGGACGATCAAATCTCTCAGCATCTTACGCGAATCACTCGAAAATATACGAAATTATACTTCTTTTTGATAGGATAGCTAAAATAAATAATAGCTTGCATGGTCCAAAGTCCACGAAGAGAGGGTTCTAACAATATTTTGAAGTGAATCACTCAATTTTTTTAGCAACTGAATTTCCAGCTTGGATAAGCAAGTTAGGTTTAGTCTAACAAGGATTACTGGCCGATTTCGCACCCCCAAGTTGCATTTAATTTACTTATGAATGTTGCATATTGTCGAGGGTACTTTTACAATATTCAAGTTATTGTTTATGTGTACTCCACTTCTTGAGGATACACCTCTCTTAGTCTTCAATAAAAAGATCTGTTATCTGTCTTTTCATTAATACCAGCAGATGCATCCCATCAATGCAATCAAACCAGTAGAAGTAGTCAATCAATCCATAAGTAATACATAAGTAATAACTTTTTACTTCCTAGTAAATCACATTACAACAAATTATGTACTATTTATTCGGTACCCATGACAAAAACCTTCACCGGTGGCACAATGATGAATGAGAAAGACCAAATTTCCAATAAGTAACGTCACTGCTCTAATAGTTCAACACATTAGTCCTCCACATTACTTCCAGATGCGTACAAAGATTGGTTATCACAAAGAAACACTGTTGAAGAGCCCTATTGAGACCGAGATTCAACAAACGTTTCTAAGTTACGGCATTTGGTAGAGCGGTGAATTACACTCCGCTTTTCTGAACAGGAATCTTTATCAGTTCTTTAGAAATCATCTTCTTCTCCTTTGACTCTGCCTTATCCCACTCAAATGAAGTCGGTGTGTTTCATCCAGAGTCTGCTTTTCCATTTTGCACGGTCAAGGCTTCTTCATTTTTACAATCTTTCCTTAAAATATTCATTCCCTTCATATCTTTATAGTTCTTCATAGTTTTGGTCTTCCTCTTTTCCTCATACCTATTAAACTTTTTATAGTGGTCCTCTTCCCAATATAGTCCTTACCTTTTCTTTCGGTATACCCAAACCATCTCAATCTATACTCTTACACTTTCGTACTTATAGATCCCACCTTTACTGTTCCTCAGATATCATCATATTTAACTCATTCCGTTCTCGTCACTCAAATCATCTACCTCAACATTCGCATTTTAGCCCCATCCAGCTTCCTCTTACGTGCCATTGTCATTGGCCATGTCTCTGCACCGTATAGTATAGCAGGTCTCACTCTTGTCTTACAAACCTTGCCCATCGTCTTACAGCTCACAAGATTGTCACACAGTACTCCTCTAATCATTATTCAATTCTTCCATTGACACTGGATTCTATGTTGTATTTTAGGGTCGGGTCTTCCATATCTCTCCACTATCGAGCCAAGATATTATAACTGCAACACTGTTGGTAAAAATTTCTTCTTGAAGCTTCACACACAGCCCTTCCCCACAATTTAAATCCTTATTTTCTGTCTCAGATATGCAAATCCTCCCTTCTCTCTCTTCTAACACCCACCTTCATTCTACATGTTTTTGTTTCAATTTTTCTAAAGTGATTCTCAGATCACAATGTCATCAGCAAACAGCATACTCCATGGTGCCTGATTCAAGTTCTCTAGCAGCAATGACTATTTATTATTTGTAGGCAATCTTATGATATAATTTGTGATACACTATGATGTTTGAAGTCACATCACCTTAGTATAAGAAGTATCCAGAGCTCTCACCACAAAGGTAATTCGATCTTAAAGGTCGGTCGGTTGATCAGAGCAATGAGAATGTAATGAACTCATCCGAAATCATTTACCCCGTTCAAGGTTAGTTCCTTGGTTTCGCTCTCTCTTTCTCCTCAGCGGTCAGTCGTTGCTTGGAAACTGGTTTCCCAGTCTGGCTTAATCCATGACCCTTCTGGATTGAGAGACGCTTGTGGGGATCGCAAAATAACTGAGCATTGCCAACGAGAGCTAGGGAGCCAGGCACTTAATACGGACTTCAATGAAGATAGCTTAGCCGATGACTGCACTCACATTGATTTGCGAGGGAAATGAGTATATAAAGCAATGAAACCTAAGAAACGTCCCAAGCTCAAGAGGCAAACATTAACGGTGAAATTCGTAATGAAAATATTCATTCGACTGGATTTGGAATTGAACGCCGATCCCCCAATTTCACGCTGAGTGCTTTAACCAATTATGCTACTTAGGCGTCCTCCAGCAATTTCTTTTCATAGAGATGTTAAAGGCACTAGTCTCACTCACAATATGCAGAGCATACAATTCCGCCGCGACTGTACTAATATTTTTCTCCACGTGCTCGAAGCAAAATCTGTGTTTAAATCGTATGGCATTTAAATGGAAACTTACAAATGATGAGTTGGAAACCCTCCCGTTCAATGCCCAACATACCTCAGCAGCTATGTTTTCACTCAAAAGGCAAACTTTTATTCAAAATTTCTCACCATATCATATAACATCAGTCAGTCTATTTTATTTGCGACTAAGTAATGAATGGATAAATTTATCGAATAGTCCCCTCACGACAGATCTTCCTCCGAGCCTCCCTGTTCAGACGCATTTTTCTTCTTTTTTTTCCATGAATCATTTGAGAGATATAAAGCTTTATAATTTACTGTTATTATTGGATCCCCACCTAATTGAAATCAAGTAGTTAATATTCAGGCCAGCTCAGTGAATTCTCAGGAGCAAAAATCAATATATTTACTGCAAACTGAGCTTGTACTTACCTTACATTATACTTTTTATAAGTTACACATTGATCATTCCATGAAGTGTAAACGCTAAGTATTTTTTCAAATGCATGACACATTTATTAACTGGTTTATCACTTGGGTGAGGTGATCGACAGCTGAAGTCATATGCACCACCTCGTACAGGCGAGTCGGTTGGCGAGGAAAGAAATTACCAGGAGAATGGAGATAGGGTGGAGAGAAACCCGGCGTCGGCATTTGCGTACTTCATCGAAGGGCGTCAATTGGACCATAGAGTACCATCCCTAGGGACAGATTGATATACATACTAAGCTCCCCATGGAACCCACGCATAGAACCATAAATAGCTACCAATCTCGTATATTGGATCTAGATCCTCAGATTGAGAATCCAGCACTACAGCCATCATACCAACTTGAAGCCCAATTTTGCATATCGAGGTACATTCAGATGAACTACTCATAATGGATAAACATTTAAACAGTTGATCAAGTAACTTAAAGTTATCAGACAATGATCATTGGCCCCGACAGAAATAATTCATATCTGTTATCTTAATTGGAGTGTTTCATTAACATACACAACCTATTTAGTCGCTTATTGCCATATCCATAAGGTAAAATGCCCATTATTATCACAAAGGAGCCACGTGATTTGGTGGGTATCTTTTACCCCTCGCGCCAATGAAGGGCAAGCTATCTGGTCTAAGTGCCGCATTTACCATCCGCGATACTCTTGATCAATTGATGGCATAAGAGGATTGCGTACCCAAGTGGGAAGCTGAGACGATGTCATTGCATTAGGCAGCTGATAAATGTGGCAACGCAGCAAGTTGATTAACTGGCCGCTATGTGAGAGTGTCACGAAGCCAGGTATCTCTCGCCCCTTAAAATTTAATCTTCCCCGGAGGGGGCGTGATCCGCACGATAATGATATACACGAGCGATATGGAGAGTATAGCAAGATCGGTCGTCTGCCACTGTAAACATCCAGAGGGAGAGTTGGAGGCGCAGATCTGAATACATCAGCTTCTGTTCTCCATCAAGTGACCTACTACCTCTTCGTCCAAATGAATCTTTGCCCCTCGGGTAACTCCACGGGGTAATCGACATCTGTGGCCATTGGTCGTGACATTTGGCTCCGATAGCGCGCTGCAATGGTCCAAAAAGGTTATGTCGATTTTCCTTTCGTTTAATTGGCCAGTTGCGCTGTCTGGTTTGTGATTACTCCGCAGCAAGCATTTTTGTGGGCACAAGGGAAGAGCGGCTTTGGTTCCAAGTGATTTAGCTGGAACGCAGGAGAAGGATCGAGTGCATGGGAAAGATTATAACCACACTTGGTTATGTTTATCTGCATACACATGGCCTGAGTTATTAATTGAGGTGTTTTTCGATGAGATGAATCGAGTGCTATCAAGAAGTTTAGATCTGAAAAATGGGTTAAATGTTAGTAGTTTCAATTAATTAGGCAATTATTTTGAAATGATTTAAAAGAGAAATTGAAGGAATGTAATACCTCATTATAAATACTAAATAATGATATATTTGACGATGCTGTGGGTGCCCATCTCCATATAAAACTAAAATAAGTCGTTTCACCAACGGAATTTTTTTTTCAAATATCAGAAGAGATTGATTCTGCTAAGTCTTCTTTTTTGAGGTTAGCTTTACTAGTTGTTTGAGTTTTATAGTCTATTTTAGACTCATAATACATCTAATAATTATTAAAAATCAAAAGCTGAATATTAACTCTCGAGAATGGGTGTGAAAAATTAGATATTGATTAGTGCGGCTGCCAAGCAATGTTCTTCCTTGACTCCACAGAACATAGGATTATTGCTAAATATAACATGTAGATCTTCCATCAAAACTGCCCACAAAGTTAATCTTTTGCCGAAAACTATCTCCAAGAAAAAGTAGATTCTTACACTTTTAAGGAAAAGTTGAATTATATATACATATATTTCTATTTTTCATGCCATTCCGACATCATCGTCCTCTTCACATACTAATACAGAATTCTTTCCGCTATGAAAATACAGCGTTTTGCCTCTCTGAGGAAATAATTCCATCACCTTTTCCTTATTAGAAGTAAATAACCAATAACGTCACAACAAATTCATAGAATTCTGGCTACAAAAAAATGCTTCCGCGGTAATCGCGACTTTCTATGTTACATTTATCGACTGGGGTGATGCTTGCTTTTTGAGGGCCATTTTTTGAGATTTTATGCCTGTCTGTAATTTATGAACTGTCTATTTCAAATTTTACGAAAGAATATCGTACACTGCACCCAGTGAAAAGTTTAGCATGCACCATCCAATAATCAGGAACTATGCAAACATGAAATTTTAGTGACAAATTAGATTAACATCACTTATTATATAAATAATTGTCATTTGCCTACATTTTAAGGAGATGAATCCAAGAATGGTTTTAAATGGATAGTCATAAATACCCACACAAAAATTATCAGATAATGCCAAAAGATGCCAAAGCCAGCGCCTGACATTGACTCTAAAGTAATGCATCTGAAATTTCGTAATGACTCATATAACTTGCAACTAGGAATTACTAACTCTATACTCAACAATTTCTCTAAAAAGAAAAATCCAGAGGAGACGTTGTGGGGACTCATCAAAGAAGAAAGGTAAAATATTATTAAAAAATCAAGACATGATTCTATTTCATTCTGGACTGGTAATGCAGATATTTCATCTACCTCCTTTACCAAAAATATAAGTTATGCATTAGTAGAATTACATGCTGACATGCGTGTCACGTAGTCTTCATAGTACCTATAGTTTAAATCTTTATAAACGTCAATTACATACAGACTCCGATTTTAACACCCCTTAATGTACCTGTTAGACGATTTAATATTTCTGAATGAAGCACCACACTCATGGCTTTGAATAAAAAATACCAAGCCCACCCCAGGTCTTTTCTAAATTGCCCTCACTTTTCCTAACTTCGTTCCGGAGGAGGAAAAGGTAAGCAGATTTTTTTCAGTAGAAAAATATTTTCGAGACCGTAAAGTCGCGAAATAAAACGAGGAGGGCTTTTTTTTACGAAATCCTCCCTGATCTTCTCTTTGCCGGAAGAACCCACAGAAACCATTGAAATTCATGCATTCATGAGTACTATCCATGAAGGGCTCAGGGAGATGCGAGTGGGTTGGCTTTGAAAAGGAAGAGTTTTCCCACACCACCGAAACGACAGCGCTCTGCTGTGCCACGCCCACAACAACCCCAGCCTCCGTTAACTCGAAATGATGCATTTCCGCGGGCTTTCAAGCCGAAAAGAAAGGAAGACTTTAGTCCGTATCATCAGGGGGAACTCTCCGACGTGCGCGGGGTAACTGGAAGTACGACTCCCTCATTCACGACGAAGCTCGCGGCCTCAATCATAGACGATGGCAGATGCAATTCCCGGGAGAAAGAAAAGTGTAACACCTAGACATATCGAAACGATGTTCAGGAATCTCAGGGTGGATGCGAGTCGAATTCACAAAACTCTTTCAGCATTTTCTTCAACTTTTCTTCAAAACAAGCTAAAGCAAAGTAGCCGTTCAGGAGTGTCCCTGGACGATCAAAGATGTTTCTTCGAGGGAAAGTGTGCGTCAAATATCCAAGGAAGGCTTGTGGACTTCCAGAGTAATTTGGGTGTCCTAGATGATGCAGAATTCAATATGACATAATGTAACGACAATGGATGAATGTTTCGCTCATTCCTTACCTAGGACTAGCTTACTACAAATTGCAATCATACGCAAGGAATGAGTATGTGTTACCATTAATTAGCCCAAATAATAGGATTTCATTCATCAGGGAGTGTTGGAGGTCGCAAAATAACAGCTCATTGCTGATAGTAAAACAAGGTTCCTATAATCTTACATGACATGCTGAAATTCCGAGTCGGGTTACATACATGCCCTTTTTTATTCACGATAAGGAAAAACATAGCCACTATTATGTCATAAGTAAAAGAGTTCAGAAACCTTCAAAGAAAGAAATTACCAGGAGTTCCCGCTATACTTACAAAGAAGTATTAAACAGGTTGAGATTTAAGCATTTCTGAAGGAGGATATCATTAATTTAGTATTGCATAGATATGTTGACAGCTGTGATATATAGCGCTATATATCTTACAGCATTTACCAGTAATGAGGACCAGAACTACCGGTAATAAATAATACGGCTTTATTGAATGAGTGTATTCATAATGGCAACAGCGGGAAAGAGTACGGTTGCAGGATACGATAAAAAAGTAATTATTTTACCCTTATTTAAAGAAGAACCATGACTATGCCGTGTTCCGCAACCTAGAATAGGATTAAATTTATCATTGTAGATCCTTTTAATGCCCTAGGCAGGGTTATTTTACTCTCTTACTCGTTCTTTTTAGACGGTTCAAGATTTATCCAGCCTCAATTATTTTTAATTTTTCTTACCTTTCAAAATTTCCCTCCTTTTACTTCTTTATTTTGCCATTTATAGCATCGCCTCTTTCGATGAAGCCATTCGCAAACTATGGAGGGGAAATACGGGCGCAGCAAAATCCAAAGGACCAGTCAATGTGTCACTTCAAAGGCATGCAATCAAGAGATCTTTGCACCAAAATTGGTTTGAATTGAAACGCAATATCAACGAGCATAAAGTCATTCAAGTGGCTTTCATACGCTTGACAAGCTCAGGAGTGCATTGCTTTCGCAGCCCTTCCAACACGCGGGGAAAAATCACATCCAGTGCGCATTTGCAGAGAAAACTTCCATCGTTCCCTTCTCTTTTGTACGCAACCAAAAACACTCCAGATGCCCACTCTCCCCTCACGATGCACATCCCGCAGCGTCATAAAAGCGACATCACCTCCCCTCATACTCCGCGAGAACATTCCCAGACTCCTAGGAAAAAAAACTTTCCCTAGCCTCTGCGCACTAGGCGGAGCGACCTAAGAATAATCACCGGATTTCTCTAGGCCAAATCAACCATTTTAACTAGGTTTTCCAGGTGTAAAATCTCTTTTTTTTTCAATTAGATTGTGATGCAGCATTCCATCTTCAATCGTTCAAATCATTATTTAATCGTGAGGATTTTGAAGCATGTAACCAAGCATTTGCGAGCAAATCAGCAAAGATTCCACAGACGATGAAGCGTTCGCTGTAGGAATAGTTATGAATGAGCGGGAGAGAAAGGTTTGAGATGGCCAAAAGCCATATATAGACGAAGGAAAGGTGAGATTTATCAGGAAGTAGATGATACGGAAAAATATTTAAGATAGGACATGATGAATCATACTCTCACCGACATCAATAAAACGATATTATTGAATGAGGTTTGCTTATTTGGGTTTTTACCGCGTTGATTCATATTAATGGACAACAGTTTCGCTAACGTTACAGCAAGCGTCGTCAGGTCCTGAAACTGTTGTCCGTTAATATGAACCAACGCGGGAAAAACCCGAATAAACAGACCTAAATAAATCACCGCGGAAGCCTCCGTACCAATTTAATTGAATGTTTAATGACGAGCGCAGGATTGTATAGCAAGAAGACTTGGTCCAAGTGGAAGGAGTAAATGCAAATGTTAAAGGGTTTTGAACGTTTGGCGGAGTTGCCAATCAATATCGTAACCCGAGTGAAGATGAAAATTAGTAATGCTGATGAAGGTCCGGAAGGAAAAGAAATTGGTTGCGTAGGCACAAAGAAGGTAGCAAAGGTGATAGGAATATATTTTGAGGGAAATAACGCTGAATGAAGTGAAAAATAAGAAAAGTAGAATTGGGCTTTGGAATACAAGAGATATTTTCTTATTAACTATGAAGGTAGAAAGAGAGACTCCATCTCGGTCGTAGAGACAGCAATGTGCAATAAAGGTCGCAGAACATGGCAGTTGACGACGTGGCTATTGATTGGCTAACATCACATTATTATCTTTTTCAAATGTCTTGGAGGCTCAGAGGCTGGCCTAAAATTTGTGGCGGTAGGTGGCTTTCGTGCGAGTCTGGAACCGTTCTAAGGCCTCCGCAACCGGGGTCTGCCACCAAGATAGTTCAAGCTCGACATTTCCGAGATTATTATCCCTCATCCGAGAAAACTACCTGACCCACAACGAGAGAGGCCCTGTAGTGATTAGGTCTGGCAACACAGCAAATCCCTTGGTTATTAATCAACTTCATCTAAGAAGCATCCCAATCCGAGCTTATTTTCAGTTCCAATAAATGCTAAAAGGAAGGTTTTTAAATAAAGAAGAGATGCAGCGAATCTACTAAAACTAGTGGAACTACTGCAACAAATTGAAAGACGAACATTACTGTTCACTGGTTAGTCATATACCCGCATATGGACTTTAGAGAATCCCTCTTAATTTAAAAATGAGCAAATAAATTTTATGCAACACTACGTAGCAGCCAGAAAGAACGGATTAAGAAATAAAAAACAACATGTCCTCTAAAATTATGAATAAGACTATGTTGTGGGTGTTGTGAAAACTATCAAGTCATAATAATTCCATGCCGTAATAAAATCTGGGTTAATCGAGAATATTTCCAAATATCGTTCTATTCCAGGGGAGGATATCAAGGAATTTTCCAAGATTTCAAGTACCTTTAAGAGAGAAAGCACCCAGCTATTACAAGATGGAGGCCGAGAGGAAAAATGGTGCAAAAGATAAAATAAATCTGCTTTGGGAAAAAGCAATGCCTTCCTCCCGCATCGGGGCAGGTGCCAAGTCGGGAGCTTACTAACCCCAAGTTTCATTACAATCCTCTTAGAAACACGATCGGTCATCCCAACCTTTCCACCTCTATCTCGCCTTCCCTTATTCACCCGCGCACCCGCTGGGGGGTAGGTCACGGAAGGCGTTGAGGTCAAACGGTGTGATAGAGCGAGGAGAGATTTTGAGCTGGAAGTAGAAACTGAGAAGAGGAAGTAATGATTCGTCTTCCTAGTGCTGCGTATGTCTCCTGTAAGAATGCATGTGTTTTCAATATGTGTGAGATTATTCCAAATACTATATTTTCATTTGATTTGGAAAAGATTGGGAGCGTTTGTGTTGTAGTTTTTTTTATAATTCTGCCCATTTGTTTTAAGGAAACGATTGAGGAAAGGAAGGTTGAGTTATTTCTGTTAATTATTTCGCCGAAATTTCTCACCAAAAAGATGAATCTAAAGTTAAATCATTTGACAATAAATAGATAATATTTATTCATTATTTTAATGTTGCTAATGGGGTAGGGCCTACCACAATGGAAACAAGATGGCTTCTGCCCCTGTCTACAAGAAGTTGACAGTATGTGCGAAATTACCTTAACCGTCATATCACGTAAAAAAGAAATGATATTACTAAAAGTAGGCTGATTTTTTAATCGAAGTTAAATTTGAAATGAACACACATATGTTTGCTTACTCTAAAAACTACCCCTTTTCTTGTCAAACCAAGGTTTTAAGATCTTATATTCATACTACACATTAAACACGCTGTTCTGTTCGTGTGATTTCTTTAATGGTTTTCCATTATTGACAACTTAGGCACCTACAATCTGCACTCTCATCCTCTCCAATACTGACAGCTCATTTAGCATCAGAAATAAATGTTACCTTTTATTATTATATTCCCTCTAAAGTCACATCTAATATCACACAATATAATAACAGTAACAACGTTAAAACGCGGAAAAAGCCAGTAACTGAGCATCCCATGAAAAATTATCACTCCGGTCAATTTTTCGCTCTATGGAGTGATAGTGTCTCATCTCTGGAGGCTTGGATTCCAATTCCAGTCCAGTTTCAAAATTTTTCAGATTTTTTCTGATACTTTTCTTTCGAATTCTTAGGTGTCCTAAGGGTAGCGTAACTGATTCAGTTCCAGTTTTATCAAATGGGATGTTAAACTGTGGTCACATGTCATATTTTTTTTGCGGTGAGGCT
Organism: Ceriagrion tenellum; assembly: GCA_963169105.1. NCBI lineage: Eukaryota > Metazoa > Arthropoda > Insecta > Odonata > Coenagrionidae > Ceriagrion > Ceriagrion tenellum. Next base: position 124,564,618 of record OY720639.1, on the reverse strand, counting down.
AGAGCTGACCCGAGTTTCCCTACAGCCTACTATCCAAAGCCTTCATCCTTCTCGCATCGACCTACCCACCTTAATGGCGATAATTACACCAGCTGTCGGTCGCCACACCTTAGAAATAACTGAACAGGAATAAAATCGCTATACCGCCCATCTTCAGTTAAGGCAGCCCACCAAATCCAACGTTCATTACATCGCTCTTAAAAACACGATCGCTCTTCCCATCCTTTCCCGAGTTTAATCTTTCTTCTCCTCTCTAAATTGCCCGTGTTTTCTTTTGAGGGAGGAGAGAGGGGATGTGATACGGAGGAGTTGAGGTCAAACCCAGAAGCAGCGAGCACAGCGAGTGGAACGGTGTGAGAACAGCCGGTAGTAGGGAGAGGCAGGGGACGCAAAGGGGCGAGGAGGGCAAAGGCCATCGGGGAAGGAGGTCAGGCCGGATAGGAATCAGGTTTTTTACTCCCATTAGGAGAAAATTACCCGTCTGAAACGGGGAAAAGGTTTCCTATTCTTATTCTTTGACCTCTCTCTCTCTCTCTCCCTCTCGACCGCCCCCCTATTGGGGGAAAACCTTCCACACTCCAGTAAACGCGCCTCCATCCCCGCATTCCCCCGCAACATTTCGCTAACTCCTCTCACACCACCCCCGGCCTCAGGGTGGCAGCACCGTTCATTTCTCTTTCCTCGAAATGTCGGGCAGTCTTTCTCCTTACGTTTATATCTCTCTCCGCATTCCGTCTCACGTTTAATCTTTGTTTAGCGTGTCACAGTTTCACTCTCTTTCTCCTCAGTACTTTCCCCCTTTTAATTTCTCGCTCTTCGCACACTATACCTCCCTGATTTTCCCTTGAAATATAAAAAAACGCTCCAAAGGTTAATTTCAGATGGAAGGAATCTCGAGCCTGCCGAATGATTGTGCCCTCATCTTAAACTCCACATTTCACGAGTGAATAGATTTCTCCTTCAATATGATGAATGGGCTTTGGTTCTCAGGGGTTGCAACAAAGACATACACAACTCTTTGAACCTTTAGCATAAGAGGTAGAGAATTCAAATCATAAAGGAACAACCACAGCTGTAATAAACCTTTTTCTTTCCTTCTTTTATCACTTCCCTAAAGATAATTAGCTTTTATTTCTCAAGCAATCTATATATTCTATGGAAAAATAAAGAAGAAAACACAGGTACCGTAAGTGAAAATAATATTCAAAAGTTAAAATACTAAAGGAAAAAAATGGAAGCTTCCACAAATACCGTATACTATCACCTTATATTCTAAAATCTCCGCTCAACATAGGTTTTCTAAAATGTCTTCCTCTTCAGTGTTCAACTCTGGGGTTGGTTTGCAGCAGTACGCCATTCCTCTCTTCTGTCTGCTTTTCTCTTCATTTCTGTGTATGTGGTGCAACCCATATCATTCACAATCTGCTGCATGAATGACATCCTTGGTCGTCCCCGGCGATTCCTTCCCTCTATAGCTCCTTCTGCTATTGTTTTAACGATGTTGTCGCGTCTTAGAATGTGCCCTACGAGTTTGTCTCTTCTCGTTAGATATGCCTCCACAGGGATCTGGTTTCCTGAACTCTTTTCAGCATCTCTTCATTCGTGACTCTATCTTTCCAGCTGAGCTTCAACATCCTTCTGTAGAGCCACATCTCCAGGGCTTCTAGCCGCATTCTCTCTTGTTTTCTTACTACCCATGTTTCGCTCCCGTATAGGGCCACACTCCAAACAAATGCTTTCATTCCTTATTTCCAAAGTAATGTTCTTGCTGGTGAGTAGGTTCTTTCTAAGTTAGAATGCAATTTTGGCCTGATGCATTTTCCTTACAATTTCTTTCTGGCTTCTACCATCTCTTGTTATTCTGCTTCCCAAGTAGGCAAATTCCTCTATTACTTCTAGCTTCTCTCCTCCAATTCTCATTCTTGGGGGTTCATACTGTTCTTCATTACTGCAAACCATCACTTTGGTTTTGCGTGTATTTATTCTCATTCCATACTGTTTACAGAAAATCCTACCCATTGTGTTGAGCATCCTTTCTAGATCTTCTTTGGTCTCTGTGATCACAGCAATATCATCTGCATAACGCAGCATATCTATCTTATGTCCATTAATTTTAATCCCCACCTCAGTAGTTTCACGAACTTGGCCTATAGCTTCCTGGATGTAAGCATTGAATATAAGAGGAGAGAGAGCACATCCTTGTCTCACGCCTTTTCTAACTTTTGCTTCTTGCTTTTGATGAAAATTCCTTATCACAACCATTTCGTTCTTATATAAGCTGAGTATCACCCGCATATCTTTATATTTTAGGCCTGCTTTCTTCAGCACTCTAAAGATCTCTTTCCAGATAACATTGTCAAATGCCTTTTCCAGGTCAATGAAGGCAATATAAGTAGTTTTATTTCTCTGCATTTGTTTTTCAATAAGAAGCCTCAATGCCAGAATTACCTCTCTTGTTCCCGATCCTCTTCTGAATCCAAACTGATCTTCACTCAGCATATCCTCTACCTTTCCTTCAATTCTCCTCAGGATTATCTTTATGCGGATTTTCGATGCATGCGATATTAGGCTTAAGGTTCGGTACTGATCGCATTTTGTAGCTACCGTCTTTTTCGGTATAGGAACCATGATGCATTTCTGGAAGTCGGTTGGTATCTCTCCTGTGTTATATATGGACCTAATCATTTTCAGCCGCATCGTTTTCATATTTTCACCAGCATTCTTGATAAGTTCTGAAGGAATCTCATCAATACACGTTGCTTTGTTCTCCTGTAGGTCTTTAAGGGCTTTGTCGAATTCTTCAAGCAGGATGTCGTCTCCTTTGTCATCTTCGTTAACTTCCTCTTCCTTTCCTATTACACCCTCTGATAGAGGTGGTCCGTCATACAATTCCTCAATGTACTCTTTCCACCTCTTCCCCACGTCTTCACCAAACATCATTTTCCCCTCTTTATCTTTTATTGTGCCCGGTATTGCTGTTTTTCGTCTGTTAAAAAATTTGTTTGCTGTCCTGTAGGCTATATCAGTTTTTCTTTTCTGCATATTTTCTTCCACTTCCCTGCACATTTCCTGAAGAAAACCTTCTTTTGCTTTCCTAGCTTCTCTGTTGACTAAGTTCCTAAGTCTTCTGTATTCAGCTAAAATGTAAAATCGAATAAAAGATTGCATTTATGCACAAATAAAATTGCAGTCTTTCCGTTTATTTCATAAGGAAATAATTTCACTGACTAGAGCCTAAGACTATGTTTTATCTATATTTTACATTTGAAATGAAAATCAGGCTTGACGGAGACAGTCCCAATAATGCGTGATCCAATTATTTTCTTGAATCTAGTGGGTGATAAATAGAAAGCAAAAAATGAAGAAAAGGGCTTCCTCAAATCAAGCTCATAGTTTTAATCATGCTTGAGCAGGTTATCTTCAAAGATACCTTAGAAGTTAAAATTGAAATAAAAAGCTATGATTGTTCAAAAGGTTGTGCTAGTAATCACTTAATTTTCTATCTACGACTTCTTAATTAGAGAGTTTAATATCATTAACAGCATGGCTCACATGCTTATAATTAAAATCTCTTATTTCTGGGTATTAATTAAATTGAACAAACAATATTGACAATCGTTCCATAGCATTTTTAGCAAGAAGGGTAGCACATGATGGCAAAAATTCGTTTCCATCATATTTTCGGAGCATTTACACTCGTAATTTCTATAACCTTTGTGGTATTAAGTGAGACCGTAGATTCTCGCCCTCGGCAATACACCTTCAAGGTAGTCTGAAGGATTATATGAAGATGAAGATAAGCTAAAATACAATTTGCTCCAGGTTTTTTGTCATTAGAACCTTCCTAAATATTCCTCATGAGATTACGTAAAACAATTGAAGTTTCATAAAAGAACGTTGCTGCTATCAATGCTACTCATAAAAGGAATATTAAAGTTTTGAAGGAAGTAGGAAATAATATGAATCGAAAATTCTAACAATGCAAGATACTAAAATGAATAGCTTAAAAGAGACCAAAGAGTAGGAAACATTAAGAGAAATCAGGCAACAATGTCAGTGGTCTGCTGATGAAAATTAACCGAGAAAAAACGAGTAAAAAAGTCGATGCAATTAACAGATATGCTGAGCGCAAGGAATAAATTTAAGAGGAAAAGAGGATGTCAAAAGGAGAGATGAATTATGATCTATAATGAGCAATGATTGTATTTATGACCACTACTGATGATCATTCAACAACAAACGTGCTATAATAACATTATGCACTTAAAAAAAATTTCAGATGTAAATTTCAGAGAAACTATGGGGCGAGGACTTAAGAAAGGAACATGATAAAAAGAGAAAATGTAGAAAGAGCATTCATGTGAAATATTCAGTTTAATGTATACCAAGATATTGATCCTTGAATTCGTTTCCCTGAAATGCATTACGCGACAGTGAAACAACTATCTGCATTTTACCCCTTTACCGGGATTGAATTTAGAAATAAAAACAAAATCGAGTAAGATATAAAGATTACAAATCTATCACGTGGGCAATTAAAGGAACACGATGCCAGATCCGACAAAAAATAAATTGTGACAAAATAATCGAGATGAATGTCAAAGAAAAATTTTTATCACACTCCGAAAAAAAAAGAAAAAACCATTCAAGTGATAAAAATCGTTAAGGATTACTTATTCTTCTACGTCCACGTCACCATTTTTTCGATTCAAATCTTATTTATGTTCGCTGGCGTCACCTAATACGTGGGAGTGAGCAGGAAAAGGTCAGGGTTAGGGTCACCGCAGCCAGCCAAGCCGCAGATCATGCTCCAAGAAAGCCAGTATGAAGTAATTCCATCAATGAAATAGCATAAAACACACAAGCATTTATGTGAGTGAAAAAGGTAAAAAAGTAAATTTTCTTGAATAAGCATGAGTGCACGAATAATGGGGTTTCTGTTGTTCGCCAGGTTCTGGGAAGTTGAGCATATTAGTCATTCTAACCAAAAATAACGACTATAATAATTACCTCTAAATACAAAATATTTTCCCAAATGATGCCTCGAAGAGAGATTGCGAAAGGCAGAGGATATCGATGATTGGAATTGTATAAAAAACGCCCGAGGACATCAAACGCTCAAAACAGAGCGAAGGAATCGAAGAATGATCAAGTTGGGTTAGTAAATACCCAACCAGTTCAACGATGCCTCTAAAACCAAAGTAATGAGTTTAGCAGTCAACATAATCTTAAAAGAATAAAGCCAATAATAAAACTCCAATTTCTAAAGATAAGGAAATCCAATTAAAAACCGAGGAACGGCCGGTTGTGTATGGTGCTCCTTTGACTAAATATGTCCGCTCACCATGATCTTTTGAAAATTCTGCTCTGCCCCGGGATAATTTCACAGACGCACCACTTAACATCCTCATTCTCTATCGAGAAATGCCTACTGTAATATTCTCTGTCCTGAATTAATACTTTTGAAAATGGATCTTTCATTCCAGGCCTTCAAAGCCTGTGATATTACATTCCGGGTAAGCGAATTCATTTAATATCAAAAGAGCTCTAGCTCGGAGGTTCGGTTTTATTTTGCTACAATTGCTTTTTGGACGAGCAAAAGCAGAGAGGGAACGAACCAATTACGATCTTTTTAGCTCACCGTAATCTTAAAGAGAACTCCTTTTGTAATAATCCTGCACACAGCGAACTTTATTTACGCTCACAGAGGTGCATGAGGTCAGAAGAGATCACGCTATGAAAGCCCTCATGAGAGAAAACATGATGGGGTCCACACCATTTTAAATCTTCTGCTTGTTAAACGAATCCAAATTGTATTCGCTGGCTACACCTAAGGTATTTAAACCATAGGCAAATATTTCGTAACTTGAGGGCAATCTCGTGTAAACGCTTCAGGACCTGTCTCATATTAGAGAGGAATTATCATAGGTGGTAAAATGAAGAAAAAATGTAACTCATTATTTTCGCACATTGTAAGCTAGAGTTCTGATTGTTCTGAGCAGCACATCAGAATATAAAAAAAGATCAGTTAAAAAACAATATACAATTCATATGGAAAACGTTTGCTATTGGATACTCTATGCTAATGCAAAAAATTGAATTCAGATTGACGTCCAATTCGATTACCTATTTGGTTAAAAAATTAAAAAAAAAAGAATATGCCTAGAAGTGAGGGTGATACGGAATACATCATGTTTAAGGTAGTTTGAGCGAAATATCATTTCACCTATAAATCGATGATTTTGGTCTTATTTTAAAGAAAAATATCTAACTATTCTAATGACACCAAAACTTCAACCCCTTAACACTTTACTTTCGGAGATATCTGTCAAAACTACCAGCCCTTTTACAAGGGAAATGGTACGTATTTGCACTCCAGAGAGACATTATTTACAAAATGAGGAATTTCTCACAGTTAGATGTCGTAAAAATACTAAAAGCGTGTAGTTTGTATGTTTTCTCAACTATATTTGAAAATAAATCATATTTTTACCGCAGTAGGTTCTTGGGTATCACAAAAAACCGTTTCAAACGTTTCAAAAGTTTTAAACGCACCGCGCGAAAAAAATTAGTCAAGTTAAAGACTTATTTAGATATTTTCATTTAATTACTTACAATTTCTATCACATAAAACTATATTATTGCACCAATAATAATGCAATATTTAACTGATGTCTTACAGTTGGTGTAATTAAAACTTATAATTCGAATATGGTCTCTATTATGACTAGGGAACTATCTCGCTCGGACTACCTTAAAAGGCATTAGCTACGGAAGATGATGGAAAACTATGACCCCGTACTGTCGTCAATATTTTTCAAATAAAAGCTAAAAACTTATATCCAGACAGAATATTTCCAAGTTGCCCAATGTAGCCTTCGGAAGGCATACATACATAATTTTTCCGACGGCTAACTTATAGTTGCTATTGAAATGCAAGCACAATTACTGCCAGTGTCTCCATGTCATAATTACCTTATTTTAATGATCTATTCTTGTATTCAAAAGAACGAATTGCTACTTAATAATGCATGACATTCGAGGGGCGCTTTACTCTTACTGATCAGGAGTTGAGTTCTAAGCGAACTATCCCGTCAAAACTGAATGTGGTGCTTTGCAAGGGATTCATCGGTGAAATGTAAAATCAATTGAAAATTGCAGCCCTTGAAAAGTCTGGAACACATGTACTCGGTTTTGAAAACTCTGCTAAAACATAATCTCAGTTAATAAAACCAGCGCCAACAGGCTTATCCACCGATAACGCTAACGACAGCTATCCAACACTCCGATGTAATTTACAAAACCTGACCACCGAGTCTTAAAGAAGTTCACGAAAAAACATCCTTTTTGTGGAGAACACTTTACATACACATTTTTAAATTACGCAAAATTTTCAAATGCGCAAAATAAATTACTCCCGTCCAATGCATTATTAAAAAATAATAAGTGCAACAAAATAATAACTTTTATCTCACGTAATGACTTTTACGACGGTAAAAAATGACTGTTCCCAGTCAATATAAATATAATTACTAATCAAGTAGACCACCATGGTCAGTAAGCTAGTTAATTGATTAATTTGGAAGGTTAAACAAAACAAAAATTGAAGAAAGGTTTTGTAGGTAAAACTTCAAAACGAGGAGAAACCAATATACCTAGCCCGGGGTCCGAACTCTTGCCCTCCATTTGAAAAGATGTTTCACGCCAACCAACTTAATATTTCCAGTTCAATATATGATAGCATGTTTAAAAAGATACTGCCGGTCGATAACCAACGGTATCCCATGGAGATACCGCATCTCTTTTTTTTTTAGTCACTAAGCGGGATGAAATTAGAACGCCTCGAAATTCGATTAGAAGTGCGGTTGATCCGATGTTTTCACTCACACTACTCTTCCCTCGGAGTTCTATTTCACGACTGACTCATTGATGGAAAAATTCCAAAGATGGACAGCGTATATGAGGAAAAACGGCCAAATATGGAGTATTTTATTTTCCGAATGATAAAAAGAAGCTATAAAATACAACCAACCGTGAAATTCATCGGCAACTCTTAGCTGTACAAGTAACACTAGCCGTATCGATGCTGGCGGAATACACTTTGCTCTTCGCCGAAGTATAATTCCATATTATTCCCGTCTAGACTTCGCACCACTGATTCTAATTATGTCACACCTCTCTTCTTCCGAAGCACCATAATACAACGCTGTCATTGGCAGTGTTCATATAAACCCTTTACTTATTTTTGCTGAAAAGTTTGAATGATAATCAGGATTTTCTAGAGAATATTCTAACCGAATAAATGTAATACACTCGGTCTTATAAATTATAATTTATAGCTGGTAAAAATAAATTTATATTTATCTATGACGACCTGCGCTATGTCTCACAAGTCAAAGTTCATATAATCAGGATGTCAAGTAGTCTCTTGTTTAAAGGGAAAGCGAATTTGTACTCATTTTATCGTAATAATAAGAGTTCCAATCATTACAGCAGCCCTAATTTAGATTAATAATACTTACTGAATTTTATCATTGAGACCCATGGAGACGAGGTTAGAAGTAATGCACTCAAGTTCAAGTAACATGATTAGCTCGTGAAAATTCAGCAATATATCACGAAACTATTATCTCAGGGGAAATATCCTCATGCTTCTTACTGCCTACCTAAATCTGATGGATGTAATAAGTACCAATGCTGATAATTTTATATAAATTATTAGAAATATTGCTTCAACGATGTGAAGTGTATTTCAAGTTTCGCACCAAAGATGAGGAATTTTAATAAAACATGTGTCGGTAAGCTTTCAGGCAATTCAGGCATATTTTACCACGATTGGCGAATAAGTTATTCTTTGAATGCCAGATACGTCACAAAAGTTCTTGAATTATAGATCCCATCCTCAAATAATGTATTTTTAGCTATACGCATAGTCCGTCATGAAGATTAACGGCTAGATTTTAAGAACTTGTTAATTTACAGCCATATTGTGAGCTTTAATCAAGAAATTAGTTTTCCATTTACCTAATGGTTGTTCCACTATTTGAATTCTATATTTTGACGAGTCTTTTTCCATTTATGTAGGAAACAAAGCAGGGCTGGACACAGCGTGGGACCAACAGACCCACGCTGTGTCCAGCCTAATGCATAGCAAAAAAAGGAATCCTGAAATTTCCGTTTCCCCAGAAATCCCATCTACCGAGAGAGTCAAAGGAACTAAGAAGGTGGAGTTTTAATTGAATAAAAAGTGAGTGGGAAGCGCAAGGAAACTTATTACTGCTTTCATTAGATCAAACCAATGGCTTTATAATTGTGCTCGGGTAAAAATTTTAACTCGAGATGCCTGCCGGAATGGCAAGTGAAAAAAATTCATAAATAAAAGATCCTTGCATTTCCAAGGGTTATGGAAAGCGCTAATTGAAATTGCCCCCACAATTCAACAAGTTGAGATATAGGTAAATAACGAGGGCCGAAAGAATAAACAATCTCGCTCAATCTGAAACGGAAGATGCGGAAGAAAAGTCCATTAATCGCAAGCTGGGAAAATTTGCGACTGGACCGAAATTGACCTCGGCGCTTTCCGACTAATTACAGTTCACCCGACACCCTTCCCTTCAATTTCAGGTGGTGAATATTCTCCGCTTCGTCCGCAAATTTTCTTTTTTTTTTAGTTTTCCATTCAGATCGGCCGACGTCCGGCGGGGTAGGTTGCAGCGCTGCTGTCGCCTTGCCGTTGGGGCCACTTCAGTGCGGGGAAGCACTCACCTCCACGGCAGTATATATCGCGGATCGATCATCCAATCCTAGCTTTAAAAAAAAGACACCATAATAAAATAAATTGACCATCTTATCGTTATCAGGAGGTCAGGCAGGAACCCGCCGATTCTTTTGGCAGCACATATTCAACGTTTTTCCGGCTTTTATCGGCCTTAGTCGAGGGAATTTGTTGATAAACTGTGGATGAGAGAATCTATTGCCTACCTCGCGTTATATTAAATGGTCCTGGCATTAAAAGCCAACCATGGAATTAGGGACGATGAAAACTAAGCAATGCGTCAGAGAGAGATTTACCTGAAAACTACGCTTTCCTCAAAATATGTAATAAACTGCCTTCTTGGGGTTGAGTGGCGTAGAGACTTTGGTATTCGTTTTCCATCGTGACCTGGGGGATAGTGTTTGAAACCAACCAGTGTGATTTCGAGCAAAAAATTAAGTAGCATTGTGGTACAATCGCGAAGGATTGAAGATTTTTGATGCATACAAAAGCTGTAATAAAAATCTCACGCAGCACGCCCGGTCGAGTTATTCCTGCAAAAATATTTTTCATGGAGTTGAATATAATGGTTATAGACACAATTAACGATGCCTATGACACTACAATTATCCACCCGAGGGGGTTAAATTTGCTAAAATCTCCAAACGTATGTTGACGTACCACGTGACTCCTTAGTTACGTGGTCGGAAACACTCCCAGTGGCTTCAAATATTGGCCCAGGTAAGATTCCTGTATGGGATAATATGTAAGAATATATACCCGTAAAAATATATGCCCACGTCTGAATTCCGTCAAAATGGATCAAGGACGTAAAAAGGCAGAGCACTTTATCCATTTGTATAGCGCAGTCTAATGTCCCCACTGGATTTCTCCATACTTTTACTCCAACCCCGTACTTACACCAACCAACCCAATCATCCATTCCCAACTAATAGCGTAAAAAATAGAGTGAAGAGCTATGGAAATTATAGAGGTATACGTTTTATCATGACTTTTTAAAAGAACACTGATTTCACTGAGGCTAAAAAAAGTAGCATTTGCTTCACATTTTTTGAAGCTCTTCTTACGTTTTCTACACAGGTAATCATTGTCAAACATGGATATCCTCGAAATAATCAACAAGTTTTTTGTAAAAAATTTTCTCCCGGAGAGAAGGCCTAGTTTCAAATAACTGACTAAGATTATATACTTAAAAAATTAATATCAATTCAGCTAACAACTTTTTGCCTTTAAGAACGTCAGAGACAACTTATATCCATCTAGTTGAGATGTATTTGGAATGCCAAGACATCCCTTTAAGACCTGATGGGATCGTGAGCATCAAATGAACACTCCCTTAAGCTTTAGCTATTCAATCGAAATGATATACTATAGGTATATTATTTTGCGCTATATTAATAAGTCGTGGAATGCAGAACAAATATATGAGTTTTAAAAAACAGAAATGTCCTAATAATCAGCCACAACTTTTGGTAGCTAATTCAGAATATAATTTAACAAAATGTTTTAAAAAAGCCTCTTCTGTAGAACACATATAATGCAGAACGACATTTTTTAATGAATCTAAATTTTAAGTGACAGATAACGTAACTATCCGGTCATTATCAATTAAAGCAAAATATTCGTAGTAATTATGATTCTTAGCCCATTTTACAGACCAAGACGCAAAAATCCAAAATAAAACTAATCAGGTGAGAGATGGAACTTGCAAGCATACTTGTCAGGACAATCAAACATTTTCTTTGCGCTTTCTTTCCAAGTCAGAAGTAAAATGACTGGAAACAGTGGTAGGGCAATCATGAAAACTCTTAATCATTGATTATCAAATTAATACAACACAGGAAAACACCTACAAACATCGCCTATCCCCGGAGAAAACTGATTGTCTCATTAAAATATTGGTAGACTTAAGTATTGCTCTTTAGGTTGTCATTTCTCTGGATTCAACGAAGGGTGTATGACTTCAGCCTTAAGAAAAAAATACACAGACGAAGACAACATCTTCGTTTACAAAGTGAGTTAAAACCAATCGATACTCGTAATGCACTAATTTCATATGGTTGATCACCAATTGTCATTTTTCGCATTTATACAATAAAAGTCAAGATATGACTGATAAGTAAATATGTAGCAACACTAATGAACATATTTTACCATTTCTTTCCTAACTTTTATAAAAAGTATTGGACATTATTTCTAAGTTAACTTAGACACAGGTAAAACATTAAACCGTAAATTTTTTCTATTTTAATTCGTGTTACAAATAACCGATTTACGAATAATATATAAAAGTTAAAGAAATAAGTAATGAAAGAAACTCCTACAAACTAATGAAAATCCTACAATTACTCTTATAGGTACTCAAATTGTATGCTCCGTGCGGTTAAAGCGCTGAATTAATTAACAGTTCATTAGAATTAATTGATATTTCAACATATACATGCATGTTTTTTCCCTAGAAATAATCCCATCAAGTGTCATTGTTAAAAAAATAGGCATTCCTAAATTGAAATTTGTGATTTTGTATTCATTAGCATATGATCAATTTATTAAGTTACTTATATGTGCGCATAGTATACACACAACTATTATTTCTCCGAAAGAATTTGCATCACCGCATTTTTTAAGGGAGAGACTTTTCACCTAATTAGTTGACAAAAAACTTGTATGGCTAGAGGTACAAAATGTACCGTACGTGATTCTTTTTTTCTGCAATTTATATTCCATAAACGTACGGCTTTCTCGTTTAATTTTCACATCACAGTTAACGACTAATAAACGCGACCAATCGGGGCATTCATTTCCCTTCGGCGTCACGTCTGCAACTCGGTGTTCGCACACGACTCATTAATCCAAATTGGTGTCGGTCGCCGGATAAACACGCTTGTCCCGTTGGTTTCCGAAGATAGAGAGTATTTCTGCACTCATTTTGGAAGAAATTAACCGCGTTCGTATTACGATCTCGTGCAGTTACGGGCAGCATCTGATGATAGGGTGGGTTTCATGCTTTGAAACAATTCGTGAGGGTTTCCATTTCTTTCCACGGCATGCCTTTGGCATTAATGTTCATCTCTGGCAGATGTGAGTGAGCGATTTATCTTTTTGAACTTGAAAATAAATACTCTTCTTGTGTAAATACAGCAACAGCATAAAACTTACGATAGTACGATGCACGATATTTCTTGCATTTGCATTTATTATGTAATGATTGTCACAATCTAAGTGACGTCACGCGCTTACGTTGAGCATCGAGAGGATATGCCCGAAAATCAGATAAATATTGCATCTGTCCAGGAAATCTAAACAATAATTGTAGATGCAAAGCGTAGATGGGTTTAGCGTTTGGTGTTCCAATCAATCTTGGGATTCCTATACGAAACGGACCGATGTGGTGTTCTTATACTTTATGTACAGTTAAGAAAATCATCTTTACATGGCATGGAATGCAAAAGTATCTCCTTCAACAGTGATTTTCGGCATTCCTCAGTGTATTATACTACAAATATGCACACGATATCAACACCCGTGTTTTTTAAATAAAAAACACAAAGAATTTGGTTAGCTAAGCTGCAAGAATTTATTGTCAATTTAATCGCTGGGCTGCACTAAAAATCAACTTCAGAGTTTTTTTTCATCTTTAGGATCCTCAAAACCAAGTGGAACACATTGGTCTCCAGGAATTCAAAGTTAAGTCATTGTAGTCAAAATGGTACCAAATTTAAAATTATCCTTTACTATCGTGATCCCTAGGGTAGTGTTTCTAAACTTCTTTCCTAGTTTGACGCAAAATTAAAGTGAATAGTTTCCCAGGACAAGTCATCTAAAATTACGGAAATATCCATTGCTAAGGTAGCAAAAATGAATTGATTGCATTAGGTACTTATTGTCACGACTGTCTGATACCAGAAAATAAAAGCACAACCAACCGTAAGCAACAATTAGTAGCCATTCTATATAAATGAATTTAATCCTCTCTATTACTAGGCTAAAATATTTAGCAACCACAGACAGATATGTACGTATACTTTTAACATTTATTTTTGTTTTGGAAGAAACATTTCATTGGAATTCTCTATATAACAGAGCGACTCGTTTGAATGTTACTAAGTTACCCGCCGATTACTTCAATAGAGTCCTGTCCTTACGACTGAGTCGGTCATCCAGAAAATTATCATTAAAAAGCACAATCCGGGACACAGGAGAAAATATGCAGGAACTCACCGGATAATAGACAGGTGTCACGCGCGTGAAGAGGGAGGGGTGATCCCCGAGCGCTAAGTCTCCGAAATCCCGCTCTCGTGATCGGCGATTCGCCTGGAACGATTACGCCAAGAATCTCTCCCTTAAAACGTTGAGTTCCCGACGCCGTCCCTTATATGACACCCGACTCCGGTGGTCGAAAACTCCGCTCCGCCGAGACCACAAGGAATGTCGGAGGTGGATGGCAATCCAACGTGTTCCCCGGTCTTCACAGAAGATCCAAAATCACAGATGCGTGGGGAGTAAGGGGCGTCACTAAGATCAGGACACCGGTGAAATTTTGGAGGAAAAGGGCCCTAGCTCTTCAGGATTTGCTCTCGCTCCACGGGTTTTGGGTTATCCCTCGGCCGGGGTGAGTGTTCCTCGCCTGGACACTTCCGCAGAGCAAACCAGCGACGACGGGCAAGTCGGGCGAAGGAATCTACGGGGGCGGATATGCTCTGGTGAGTGTGGGGGAGAATTTCTCAGATATCTTGCCAAGCACACGCACAGACTTTTAGATGGTTTCACTTTCCACAACAAAAGTGCGGCACATGGAAGGCTTCTGGACAGACGTGATTCGGAGCTTACGCTTGACCGAGCTGAAAAGGGGATTCGCTATTTACTCAACCGCCGTATGATTTCTCCAGCCCCTAAAATACGGACTGCTTCAAGACAGAGGAGATACTTGTTTACGACGTTTAGTTTGGCAACAACAGGAACAGTACGAGATATATTTCCTCCTCTTGTCACAAGTTTAACTCCACTGTAGGTATACTACACCTTCTAACTGATTTTCTGAGCGTTGGAGGTAGTAATTAGAATAATCTTCTTAAGTTATCTATACATACATATGATATGATTATGTTGATAAACTATATTTCAGATTACACAGAATTTTTTTGTGCTAATTGATTGCGGCAATTAAAACAAGTTCTCCAAAAGTTACTATTTTTGGCTTCGTAAAACTGAAAATAACTTACTTTTCATTCACTACTCTCAATCGCTATCTGATATGCACTAAATTCTGAATAAATTCAATCACATCTAATGATATACTTCTGGGCAATATAAAAATCTTATCCCCAAGTTTATCTATGCGAGTTATGAGACAGATATGACTATTCGAAAGGCTAGATTTTATTCCGGGGACTGGATGTCGTAGCACTTCCTGAGGTCCTCGGTGTGAATTTCACAGCAGAGAATTCGACATAAAAAGGTGTTGTAAAGGAAACAAGAAGTTGTCTGCACTGATTCTTCAAATATAAGTACCGGATGACCAAAGATCACACTTTCTTGCGAGGGATGCTGCCGCTTCGACACCGAAGTGGATTAAGAACACAAGCTGGAGTAGTCCAGGGGATATAGCGGGCGAGGACACGTGCAGCTTCGGCAATGCGCTACACCGCTGGAGATTACACGAGACGCATGGACGCAAGAGCCTCACATCGGAGTCCTTTCATCCCTCGAAGACGTGAGCACAGTTTTGGGAAACCAACGAGGATGTCTCTCTCCATCCACAGAAAAAATACTCAAAATGAAATGGAGAGGGACGAAAAGTATAACGGGTCCGAAGCGGGAGCAGTCTCGTGTTCCTATCACTCTCCGGGATTTTCGAGGAATGGAGAACAGAAAAGAAAACACTGCTGAGTCTTTACATTTTTGCCCTCCCACTGTCTGGCGCGTGCCTCAGCACGGTTCGTTGGGCGAAAAACTCTCCCATACTCACTCGAAAGGGCGCGTGTGTAAATTAAAAAAAAACTAGCGGGCTGGCAGCGGCGGAGGTCCGGAGGGTAGAACGTGGTCGCAACACGGACTCCGCGAGCAGACTGAGAGAGCCGCCAGGCTGACTGAGTAAGGGCTGCTTTCGCGAGGGGCGATATAGTAAGGAGGGGAAGGGAGCAAGGTGGGCAGGCGTGAAAGGGGAGGTATGAGGAGAGGGTGGGGACTTGGAGGGGAAGGGAGACGACGAGAAAGGTGGGCGGGAGAATGGGGGGGGGAATCGGAGTGGGAGGAGGGGGTAAAGGTAGGGACAGAGGGGAGGGGATACATGCGTGCGCCAACAAGAGGGGAAATAATAGATATGGGGTGGGGGAGTAGGGTGAGGGGGGGGAGGGAGTTAAGGTGGTGGGGAAAATTGAAGCGCCAGGAGAGATGGGGAGCGTAGAGACAGGAATCAGCCCTGGGGGAGGAAGGGCGCGTGTACCAAGGACGGAAAGTGGGAGGTGGGAAGGCAAAGGTTGAAAAGGGGATAGAACAGAAAAACACAGAAATCGGGGTGTACATTTACCTTTAGGAAGTATATTTTTGTACAGATTTTAAGCTATCCGGGACTAGCCACGGAGTTACACTTTAACGGAGGCACCCGCAATGCACAATTGTGCGAAATTCCACAGAGAAAAAATCATCCGCCTTAACCGGAATTCGAACCCGGTCGAAGCGGATGATTTTTTCTCTGTGGAATTTCGCACTATATTTTTTTTATTCTAGTCTGATTCGCACCAACACCGTTACGCACCAACGAAACTAATCAACAAGCACTTTTAGAGAGAACGATGTATCTTCACCAAGTTGCCCATGCCAGAATTCGCAGCGGACAAGAAGAAGAAGGTCAATTTGGAAACAAAATTTAAACCCAACCATTAAAATGGAAAAATTTCATATCGTGCATTTCACTAGTCCTTCATCAGGACTCGCCGTCTTTCCGGTTTCCATCGCGAGGACATCGCGCTTCACGCCATAAGTTGGCAGTTTTAGAAACCATACTGAGAGAATACAATTTAGTACTTTTCCACCGAATTTTATTTTGCGTGGTGCAACGCGTTTCACCGACTTGCGGTATCATCAGGTGCTTTACTTCAGGGAGTTTGATGCCGCAAGTCGGTGAAACGCGTTGTACCACACAACATAAAATTCTGTGGAAATGTGCGAAATTGTATTCTCCAAGAATGGATTCCATTAACTTCCACGAAGGGAAGCCTGAAACTGTAGAGTGCAAGCGTGAAATTACGACGGCACGGACGTGTAGCGCATACCGCGTACGGAGGTGTATGAATAATCGTGGGGTAAGTAGGCGTTAATGTTGTCTACGGGATATTACTTTATTTCCAGAGGGAATATATTCCCTGAGTTACTTTTCGGGAGATAGTAGGAGGGGAGGAGGGAACACCCTGGAAGGCTAAGGGTGGAGAGGAGGGGAAGTGGGTTCGAGACAGCGATTAAAAAAAGAGGTAGGGGAAGAACGATGGGATACGGGGGAGGGATAAAAAGGGTTTCTGCCTTGTGGAGAGGTTTTCGGAAGGGTAGGTTCGGGTATGTTCGGAATGGTACGGAAACCCCCGGACGACAAAGAGAAAGGGGGTGAGGGGGTGCGAGAAAGGGGGCGAAGGAGAGGGTATCAGGAAGCGGTGTGGGTGGAGTAGGAGGAAGTAGAGAAGGGAGAGGAGAAGAGGGTTGGTGGTAGGGACGCGAGGGTAGGGCGCGTAGGGGTGGTAAGGACGCTCGACGTTGGAGGAGGTTTTAAAGGTGAGTGGCAGAGGGGCCGAGAAGACGCAACTAGGAGAGAACATTGATAGACTACAATCACTAATAGCATACGGTTCCAATATTTTTGCTATTAGGTGCGTAATTTTGGGCCAATTGAGAAGGGTTTAAGTTTATTTAATAAAATTCTATTAAAAAAACTTGCTGAAAACGTTTTACACAGATTTTTAGGTATCCGTGACTAGCTACGGAGTTCCACTTTTCCGGAGTCACCCGCAATGTACAATTGTGCCGAAAAAAATCATCCTCCTTGACCGGGATTCGAACAAGGATCCCTAGATTTCCGGCTGAGTGCTTTAGCCAGTTAAACTACCGCGCTGTCCTCTGGTCCCGTAAGGGTCACTAACATCCACAGAGGAGTAGGACGCCTCGGTAGCTTAACTGGCTACAGCACTCGGCTGGAAATCGAGGGATCCGGGTTCGAATCCCGGTCAAGGCGTATTACTATTTCTCTGTGGAATTTTGCACAACGTTTTACACCATATATAACAAATAGGCGAGGGTTATTGATCATTTATAAGGGATCCCTTGAAAAAAAGAGAGATATTAACTCTTAAACATCATACGTTTGAAAGATATTTTCTTCTTAGAGAAAAGAAATAAATATTTTATATTGATATTGGATTGTTTTCCTTTGCATAAATTCCTTTTTGAAGAAAAATGTAATTATCGCCGCACTTATACCCAGTCCAATCTTGACTTCAATGCGATAAATGTCATCGCGACACAGGATTGGGAAGCTTCTCCGCGAATACACACAGTACCTCTTAGCATTTCTTAATTAACTCATAAAACTCATAAAAGGCCGTGGCCATGATATAGTCGACAATAGCATGAAGACACTATTTCTCCTTCAAGGACGCCCTCCGGGGTATTATTACTAGTAATATTTTCATAAATATATGGCTTCCAATTGAACAGAATAGAAACACAAAAGAAAATACGAGAAAAACTTTTCAGCGGAAACTTTTTACTGAACATTTCTATTATAAATAGGGTAAATTTCATAAAAATATTATTATTTTTTATGCTCGAATCTCGCAATGGAAAAAAGTTTGCCTTCGTATCATTACTTTGAAGGGGGATAAGTGCAGGGGGTGAAGGGATGAGTGGGTGGAGTAGGCTGGAGAGGGGCGAGGGGAGAAAAGCGAAGAGGATGAAAACAAGGTGGGGGCAGTTCAGGAATGAGAGAGAGAGAAGATAAGGCGGGGGTGGAAAGAGAGGGAAAGAGCGAGAAAAAAATTATAATACCGGAGGATAGAGAGGGGGGAAGACAAGAAGAGGACGGGGGACAATCGGACGAGGAAAGAGAGAGGAAGAGAGAAAGAGGGAGGCGCGTGGAATTAAAGAGGACAGAATGTTAGGAGAACGCGAAAAAAATGTCGCTCGTTTTTATTAGGGAACACTCTACCGGCGGAGTAAAAACACACACGGACTAGAGTCCCACACCTTTCTTGAGCGAGACACGATTTGATTTCGGTTATTTAACCGTGCGCGATGTTACGAAAAAATGCGTGCAGTTTTCACGGATCGTTCGGTCAAATTTGAAGCAAGCAAGTGCAAATTATTCGCGAAAGCAGGGAATTGCCCAGCCAACACGACTTGGCACACCAATTAAGATTCGCATGTTGTCATTAATGTTCATTATCTTTAAAAGAACAATGAACAATGAACGAAAAACATGAAAATTGGGGTTTAATACAAAGGCATTAATCACAAATTCAGTATTGCATGTGCGATTGGTTAAAGTCAATTGAAATAGCTTAATATAGACGTGAAAAATACTTGTATCAAGCTTGTCGAGACTAAATGGCATATATTAATATGTAAAACCAAATGTACAATGAAACCTGCATTTAGCGGCCACCACCGGACCCATAAGATAACAGCCGCTTTCGAAGGTGGCCGCTGAAGAAAGGGTGAATTTACAGTGCTTATATATGCGGAAAATTCTTCCCATTCCCTAAAAAATCGGCCACTTAGAGAGGTGACCGGTTAAGGGAAGTAGCAGTAGTGGCAGGTTCCACTGTTTATTGTTTCCATACCATTGAGTTGTTGAACACAGCGTCTTTCAGTTGTCACCACGTGGATGAAAGAGCTCGGGGATGGATACGGTGAAGCCATTTACCTGCAAGAAAATACATTAACTATTAAAAATTTTTGGAAAGACGACGCATTAGTAAATCACCTTATAATAGAAAGAAAAATTGAATGAAATGACCAAATTAACATATGCTATCTTAAAGTGCAAAACTTAATACACCAATTAAATACCAGATATAAATTAATTAACTATGAAATAACTATTCAAAATATATCAACTAGAATAAATATCAATTCTAAAATGACAGATTTCTTCTCAACGCAGATACATGAAAATCGCATTACTAGCGTTACCGAATTTTGAGCAAAATTAAACCTTAGAAATGAATAATCTACAAATTTTATATATATATATAATTTGTAGATTATTCATTTCTAAGGTTTAATTTTGCTCAAAATTCGGTAACGCTAGTAATGCGATATATATTAAAAAATAAACTACGATCAATACCGAAATCAACCCCTCTCTTGGTCCATTTGACTTCCGGCTTCTAATAGATTTTATAGTAGCCAAAATGTCTGCATAAACGACTGACATCTAAGTAGTCGACCGGTGGAATAATTTAGTTATATAAGGTGACGCAGCTCAGGTCATGACATGGAGAGTAGAAGCTACATTTATATCTACTAATCATACTAACGCTCTCGTATTACCTCAGGGTTTTTAGCAACTAGGATCTTTAATTTTTTATTGTCAGGTATTTCAAACGTAGCCATAGCGTGTGAAGAGATAACCAGTGTCGCAATCACCTCGGGTCGTCAGCTGACCTTCGCGAACAAACTAGTTTCGAGCCGAACTACAGTGGCATTTCATGCTTATAACCGTGATAAAGATGAGTGAGCTTCAGTTCGATACGCCCATAAAAAATAGAAGATTTGAACCAGCTTTTAGGCCGAAAACAATTCACATTCGGTAAAAATGCAATTATTGATTACTGACAGAAAAGGGAGATAGGATTTTAATCTTGGGCAAATCTGATTTTTAAAAACGTTTGAAAACATCAGGGTTGAAATTCGCCATGAAAAAATCATTTAACTTGACCGGGATTCGAACCCGGATCTCCCAAATATCGATCAGATGTGTTAGTCAGTTACACCACCAAGCCATCTTACCTCAAGACGAATTAAGATGGTATCACTAAAAGCAGTATATTCAAAGAAAAGTAGATGATGTAATAAATAAACACGGTGAAAAAGCTTATCATGAGCTTCCTACTTTTTTAAAAAAGTTTCATGAATGAAAGCTTGAATGTATGCAAGAGTTAATTGTACGGGATCCCTGAAGGCTCTCCTGATATCATTCCCTCCCTTGTTAATATCAAAACATGGTACATTATAGTATAAAAGGCACATTTCTTTCTTGAATTAACATAATAATGATTGTTGGATGAAAAGTTATTCAGGCCAACATTGGCTATATTTTGAGTCCATAATTATGCTGTCTATGTTCTAGTATTGTCAGAAAACTATAAGGCCGCGTACAGGAAGTTATTTCCTATCATGCTTGCCACCGTCATGATGGCAACGGAGGTTGATATGAACGAAGTTTTTTTAGAAACAGAGAAAAGAAATAAGCCAAAACAATTGGTTTGTTTTGGATTCATAGCATCTCACGTGATTTTAAGAAATATAATGGACATAAACTAGAGAAATCTCCAATGGTAGAGCCAAAGTTTATAATTTGCAAATACATAAAATCGTTCTGTTTTATGACACTTATCACATGTCGTAAATTATTAAGATGCATGTCGTAAATGATTTACCAAGTACATGCCATTGCACATATGCAAAAATTCTCGAAATCAAAAATAAATATTCACCTACCTTTATTCTGTAGGAGAATCCTAAAAAGTCATTTCGGTATTAGTACACCAACTCAGCAGAGCGCAGAGCAAGTTATTACGTAGGCAATGCACTCATAAATTGTAAAATCAACTCCATTAGAACATTTTATTTCATTAAATTCTTAGATGGAATGGCATAACATTTACATTTCTCCAAAAATATACTCTTACAACGCATTATAAATGACTACTACGACGACGAAAGATAAACTGAAAAATTATTGCAGTATTTTTGCTAACAAGTTGTTAGCAACTTGAAATGCTTGCCAGAATGCTTGTATATTCCGATTCTGCAATGAATAACCGGTAGCTTACAAATTTAAAGGGTTTCACACATAGCAGGAAAATATAGAATAAACACCACGGAGAAACGTCTAAGTAGACCGCAGAGGAATTATGACGAAGACTGCTCCCGAGTCAACATTTCTGCTAGCCAGGCAACCATGAATTAAATGTCTGGCCCTGAAACCACCCTGGACCTAAATAAATATGTCTACGGGAGGGTTGGGTGCGGGGAGAAGGGTGGTACAAGGGCGAAGAAGAAGGGACAGGTTATGCTCCAAAATCAGATGAGATCTTTAGTTTTAAACAACAGGGAAAATGGGAGGGGAGAGAGGGATGACTCAGGGAGCGGCCAATGTGTATGCTGGTTTGGGACAAATTTTTTGCGAAAGGGTGTAGCACGGAGTTGTGTTGGGAGGGCAGGAGATGGGGAAAGAGCCTCAGGGGTTCCGCACAGGGAGGGGCTCGGGTTAAAGGCCTGGGGAAGAAGGGTGGGGGTGTTGCGAGCTACTGCTGCGTTGGGGGACGACGTGGCATGGAGTGGAGAGGGAGTAGGGGGGCTTTTGAGGGCCTGGAAGTGGAGAGGGTGGGGTCTGCGAGGGGAGGAAAAGCGATACAGCTACTCAGAATTCGGTAGTAGGCCCGGGGTAAGGGGATCTCTATATAGAAGGGAAATAGTGAGACAAGGGAATATACAATATGGTTCGGAATGGCGTGGGTAAAGCGAGGCGAGGGGGCATCAAAAAGCGAAAGGAGATGGCAGAGGAGGGTCGAAGGAGAGGGAGAGAGGGATCGCGGCGTAAAACTGATGGTGATAAAGATACGCACTCCCCGAGTGAAACGCACTCCTGGGGATAATCTGCACTGTTTAAGGTGGCATTAAGGAGGGTTGAGAACTGTCCACGTGGCAACAAACGCGAGACCGTATTGAACGAATGTGAAGAGCGTTTTCGTGTCCAAAATGGGAGTTAAAATTTTGGAAATTACTAAGAAGATGCTCCACTAGTTAACAATTTTAGATGATGTGTGATCCATGAGCTTTCACGGCCACTAGGTTTACAACAGTTTCGTCCCAAAAATAGCTCATTTCATCGCTTTGATTACCTTACAGCTACTACAGCCAAATAAACACACTGGTAAATATTGTCTCCCACGTCTACTTTCTTTACAGCAACTATGGATGTATAAGAAATTAATCAACCTATTTCTTACAAATAAATTACCAGAACCTGAAGATGACATTGAACTTCGAAACTTGGGTCGTTCCAAATAAAGAAATATGGAATCACAAAGTTACTAGTTATCATTATAATACTATTTCCACGAAGTTACGCCGAAACCACTAATCTTTTAAATAAAGATTTAGAGCCTATTAATGTACTCTAAGAACCAAATGAGCTTTTCTCAATGGATATATAGTACGGTTTTTATAAAAATAGACACATTCTTCGTCATTAATCTACTTCCTTAGGGTGCACAGCGTATATGGAACCTACTTAAAAAAATATAAAAACAGTTTTTTCTCGGTGGTGTGGCACTTTTAACTGCTATTGAACTGATTAGATTACTAAAAGGAAGAACCCTGAGCTGAAAATTAAAAATTCATCTGATTTTAATCCTTCAGCATCACATTTAGGTGAAAAATTTGTAAAGCAAATCTCATTAGGAAAATTTTGAATAGTGTAATAACTTAAAACTTCTAGATTATTTTTACCAGGAAAATTTATCGCAATTTCTTAAGTACCTATTCCGTTACGTATTAATTTTTGGCGTTGTTTTTATTCTTTCTCACGGGTACGATGTCTTAGAGTTGAGTTACTGACGCAATTCACCCCGTCTCCCTTAAATTCTACCCCTCCAAACCTTCCTCCATTTTCACTCCTATAAGTAGGACTCCAGCTGCACTTGAACTAGTATTAGATCTCTGGCGATGATGTTTTAGCATCGAAACTGTTATTTGAGACATTGAAGAATATTACCAGGTGACTGATTCTTAAACACAAGAAGTGATGCATAATGACCTTGGTCACGTTATTCTTAACTACTTATCTTTCAAAACTTACTCTCCTGATAAATTATCCTATTATTGAAAACAGGCTATACGTTAACATTTTTACTAGCCTAAGAGCTCTTCTTGTGATTTATATTTACAACGTTAATCTAAACATAGCCTACGTTGCATGATTTTCTCTTTGATTGTCAAAATATTTAAATCTTAAAAATTGGAAATAAAAGAAACTAGCCAATTTATGCAAGCCTTTACTTCATTTTAGGCGTCAAGTTTTCATAGTTGAATACAATATATATTACCATAATGACAAATTACAGATAAAAGTTATTTAAATTACATGTTAAAACATAATCCAATTTTTATATACAGGATTTTAGGCATTGCTAAAAAGTCTTGGCTATTTTAAAACTCAAGCGACACTCTAGCTAGATAGAGCAATGTAGTGTGAAGTCCAATATACGACAACTAAATCCGATATCAAGCAATTCGATACTACACATGATGAGTGGTTTTATGCCTATGGAGTGCTGAACTGATTCCTGTCTACATGGCTGCATGGTTATCGATGCGTAATTACCACAATGTTCATTTATCGTCAATGGCACATTCTACTTTCAGTTTCAAAGAGTTAAATTCAAACTATAATGTGATAAATTTGTATATTTAGAGCTCTCTTTAAATATTCGGATGACTATTGATAAGGAAAACTGACGGTAATGACATAAATTTTAAATTACTTATACGCGGTATCCACAGATAAATTCAAAGAGCCAGAAAAAGCCGAGAATAAATGGATACGTATGTTCTAGATATTACCACAAACATAGCATCATTGGCAGAATCATCTTCCATTGCCATCGTGTTTGGGCCGAAGCATCTTTTTTCTCTCGACTTTTTTTGTCATCGACCATTATTATTCTTCAAAGTCTACTTTAAAATATTTCAATTTTCTCTTTGTAGTTCTCCTTATCAAGCAACTTTAGGGCTGTATTTGCCAAAACCCAGATGTCTCTATTTAATTACTCTTCGCGAAATTCTTATATCTCCATTTCTCATCAATACTTTCACATTTTACAGATCAGTTCACCACGCTTTATTTCAAAACTTTCCAATTAAATTTTATCATTTTCTTTCACTGCTTACATTTTTATTCAAAAATATAAAAATATAAATATAAACAAAAAACAATTAGCTAATTTCACCTCGGTAGATTTAGAAATCTTCTTTCACTCACAACTCTTCTTAAAAACTCTTCTATTCGCAGATAAGGCTTCGCTGATTTACTCGGTACATTGGCCAATGGCAAACACTGAAAAGGTCTTTCCACAATTTTCTTCGAATGGTTCTATTAATGGTTGAATCATTCATACCTATTCTATATGCTTTTTTCTCTCCATCTTTGATATTTTTTCAAAGTGTTTCCCCACCCTAACAATATGATCCTAAAATTAAGCGATTTCCGAGACAATGTATCATGAAATTCTGGCGTAAGGCAGAGGTTGTAGGAAACAGATGTTGTGAAGCACAAATGACGGCAGAGAAGCTATTTTTGAGCACGTACCTGAAAATCCTGGGAAAGAGATACACAAGAAAGGATGATGGACCCCGGGGCAATAGATTTCACTCTTCTCAGTCGAGATAACGGGCCAGTCATACTTGTGAGCAGACTTCCCACGCACTCCCGTGAGTCCGGTCTTTTACACCGTCGTATTCTCAACCACCACCTTCTCTCATCCCCACCACCCATGCTTCTCTCCATGGCGTCCGCCGTAGCGAATTTTTGCTCCAAAGGAGAAAGGGAGAGAGGGTCATGAGAGACGGGTCAGTGCGGACGTGGAGAGGAATGGCGGCACATGCTGAACATCTCTCGAGGCATCTTTATTCAAGAGCCATCCCTTCTGGTGGAGGAGGAGGCCGAACGGGCGGCAGTGGGCACAGGGTGGATAAACGGAAGTGGCTCGCGCGCTGGCCAGGGGCGGGGGGAAAGATGTACGAGGGGTGGGTGGCGTGGTGGAAATTCATCACGTGTTAGACCCGAGAGAGACAAAGTAACCAGACAGGGTGGCACAAGACGCGGACATCGCCAGAGGGGGGAAAGACGAGAGGTGAAGTAGGAAGAAAGAGAAAGGTGGATTGGAAGAAAAAAAGCGTAAAGGAAGGGAAAAAATACCTGGTGAAGGGAGCGAAAAGACGTTGACTAGAGATGGTCTCTCGTGAATGAGTGTTGTCAGCCTGGCCCCAAGTAGCCAACATATAAAAGAAAGGTGTACTACAGGTTTTTCTGCAGAAAAATGACGTTTTTCCGAGGAGGATGCTGTGTGTATCGGATCTCTTTGTAAGAACATAAACAATTCAAACAAGAACTCGTAAAACTGCGTCACTTCTTCTAGCGCATTGAGGTGATAGCTATCGAATTCATTTTGAGGAATTGTGACTCTACATAATCAAAGAAAAGTTATTTGTACATTCCGCATGCTATTGAGTACTATGACAGGTTTTGACGCCATACCCACGTTATTATCAAGAACACTATGTCTTCACATAAGTAAACCTCTATATAACCGCGTGGGCATGCATAGCGTAAAACTGGTCGAGATACTCAATGAAGTTAGGAATACTCTTTCATCTTCTTGAATAAAAGTGCATCAAAAGTTCAAGTCACACAGTTGTAAATCCTTGTCTAATAGTATATAGTATAGATATGCGTCATTCGATTGGTTACTAGGTTCTCTGTCGGAGGCCAAAAAACGGTGGTTATTTGCGGCAAGAAGAACAGGTGGGTGGGTTGATAGAAAAGAAAAGAATGTTGGGGAAATGGAAGAAGGGCGAAGAGTAACCTGGTTACGGTATTAGCTTACACTTAGGACTGACGGAAAAGGTTATTCGCCAGAGACAAAACTTTGATTCACGGGCCCGAGAGTGATTAATTGGTATGTTGACGGCGATTAGATAAGTTTTGCACGATAGAAAGGTTAGGCAAAAGCTAGCATCTATATTCGCGTAATTTAACGAGGCGCCATAAGGCCCAAGATTTACGTCCTATTCTACGGACTGAGTACTACAATGAATTTTCTCTCCTAACAACACTCATTAGTCACCTGCATTTCACCATAAAATCTCCACCGCAGCCAAGATTCAAGCCTTGGGTTAGGAAGCCAGAAGACTTCTGCCGACAGGTCGACCATAACTCCTATATTCAAAGGAAAAACCTCTGCATGGTTAGACATGGCAGTTACCTCGCTACCACCGAGGTTGTTCGTAGGAATAATTGATATTTTCTTCTTGAAAATCCGATAACCGAACGATACGGCTACTCAAAGATGAACCCGAAACCGTCACATTATTTCATCTCGTTTTTCAATTGTTACCTGAGATTAACATGTAAAGTTATGGTACATGTTAGTTGTCATATATTATCATCAGCAATGGTTCTGATAGGAGTGCGTAGAGAAAATACCAAGATGCTTCAGATGAATGGAGTAATACGTACACAATCAAACCGAATTATCGAACGTTGAATCAGTTAAAAACCTAAGCATAGCCCTTACCCAGGAACGGTCATGTGGGAAGCACATACTAGAGCTATGCGGACAGGCCTATGGTATATTAGTGTTTATCAAAAGAATATTAGAAAAAATGAAGATAAAGTTGAAAATTGATATTATTTTTTCCTTGTGAGACTATTTTGGCTCGGTCACTAGCACCCGAAAGAAGTAGGATTCGTTACAAACAACAATGAGCAGAATGATTCGTACAAAGCTGTTACGATAAAATTAGCAGTCTTATCAAAATTATGAAGAAATCAAGGTTGGAATCTCTCACTAATTGAAGACAAATATCAATTGATTAAATGTTTGCACAAGTTCGATGCAGACTATTTTTTTTACAAAAGCTCTATATATTTTACAGGAGACAATCTATTACAATAAAATCGGTCAGTCATAAGATTAGGGAGATAGACTTCAAAATCGACAGATTTTAAATGAAATTTTCTCACAAACAATAAGGACAATTATTGCTGCGACAGATCATTTCTATGAAGCACTCACCCTCTCTAAGTAGAGCAGTATGTGTTCTTGTGTTAAATACCTTTTCATTAGCATAAAAAATTCAACTCTCTTGAGATTTCTGTCGTGGATTAGTTTTGTATTTCCCAGGATTCAGAACCTTGTAGTATTTACATGTATTTATTTTTGATTAGCACCAATAGCTATAACTCAACATGAGTCGTAGATGTTAGCATATTCATTTACGTAGCGCTCTCCTAGTTGCTGTTTTGACCGCGAATTATTCTCCTACGTGTTCCTTTATCTGCTCTTAGCGACGGGGGAAAGTGCAACGATCTGTTTTGAAATGGGAAGAAGGATGTACGCCTAGTGAGGAATTACCCCGTATTACCAACCCTTGAGGTAGCTTGCACGGTAATTTGGAGATGCAGATAACTACTTCAAACCTGGGTAGAGCATTGAAAAGAATATGGAGGGTACAGATAGATTCAACAATTTACTATATAAAAGGGTCGACTAGAGCACCACATTTGTTCAACTACTATATTTTGGCTTCAGTTACCAACGCTAATTACTAATGGCGTAAAAATTTAGGTTGACGCGATAAAAACTTCATTTATCCTTGAAAATGTCATTTGCAAATGCAGTAAACATCAATTTCCCTCTCGTTTACTTATGTTTGCTTTCAACTTATTCAATACGTGAGAGACACATTTTCGAAAGGAAATGTTTGAGAACCAACGCATCATCATCATTGTGATTCTGTTCTTGGACAGGTTTCAACGGTACTGCCTCCGCAGCATTCTGTCCTGGGCCTCTCTTTCATCTCTTCATAGCTCCTTCCTTTTTTGATGTCTGTCAGCATTCCGTGCCTCCTCCTTCCTCTTCCTCTCTTCCCTTCTATTTTCCCTTCTATAATTAATTTCTGAACACTATTCCTCCTTAAAATATGCACAATCCAATTAGTGTTACTCATTTTAATTTCTCTCAAAATACTCATTCCTTCTCCAATCCTCCTCAGGACCTCATCATTCCCAACTCTATCTTTTCATTCAATCCTCTCCATTCCTCACCAAAGCCACATCTCAAAGCTTTTCAAGTACTTTTCTTTTCTCTTCTTCAAGGTCCATGTTTCGCATCCGTATAGTACAATGGCTCATCATACCATCACCACTCATCACATAGTACAATGGCTCATCATGCATCACCAATGCAAATAGGAGAAAAAATACCAATGTAATTTCAAACAAGTGAGTGCACACAATTAGCCTAGAAATTGTAAAAAGAGTGTGACATCAAGTCAAATTCATGCAAAAATATTGTGAAAAAAACAGCCATCTTAAAGTAGACAGATAGACGTTACGATTTCATTTAGATAGCCAAAGTATGGAGCATTCACCCTTTGTTTCATTTTATGGTAGGTTGTCCTTATGATGTGGGCATCGAAGCGAATGGAAAGCGGTTGATTGAGGTAATAAGGATCGCTACTAAGGATTTGTATCGGGGTATGGAGGGGAGGTGAAGACAGAGACTATGGGGAAAGGGAACATGAGAAGCTAAGGAGGGGGAATACGTGCAAAGCTATCGGATGCCAGAGGAAGGAGGGGAGGGATGAAGTTTTCGGGGTGGGAATGCTGCCAAGGAGATAGTAGGGGAACGCCGTTGCCGCCGCAGACAGCGGGGCACCTAACTCCTTCGGTCCCATCCCCTTCCGCACCGATCCCCAGGGGTCCTTCAGGGTACAGGGGTGGGAGGGTGGCAGGGGAAGGCATGGCCCCGGGGGACAAAAGGGAAAAACAAACGCTGGGAGTAGAGAATAAGAGCGGGGACTCTTGGGAGGGGAGCGTGCATGAAGATAAGTCGGTAGACAGGGGTGCACTGGCCGTATCCTTAAAATAAAAAGTAAATAAAAACTGTCGAGAGGGTCGCGAAAGAAAATTAACCTGCTAGAACCCAATTAATCCTTAGGAAAAGGGGAGGTAGTTTGCCAAGGTGGCCATTGGCCCCTCGTGTAAGGAGTTCAAATTGAACCAATATGTAAAGAGGGCAGAGAAAATTAACGTATTTTCACAAGAGCACAAGGACCTTTTGCTTAGCATTTTTAAGGGTAAAGACAACTTTATCACCTTGAATAAATGTGGACGGAACTTTTCAGCACTACTGCTTGATTTAATACCTTTAGCATGGGAGAAAACCTTGTATTTAGAGCCGGGCTACAATTGCATCATTATACATGATAGAGTTTCTAAAAGTCTGAATTTGCAGGATTCTACAACCTACTATTTCTGATTAAATAATTCACTAATATCCTATTCCATACTCCGGCATCTAGGAATGAAAAAAATGCTGATTTTGAGGACAAGAGGGTAAAAAACTTCATCGATTTTAATGTCTAAGCATTTCAGCATAATCTCTTTCAACTCGATTATGAAAATTAATAATGGCATTTTATACTTACTAAAGGCTAAGTCAGAAAGTGTACAAAAAGACTACTTGCAGTCTTTGCGAGAGAAAATTTCTGTCATTACTGGCCAGAGGACAAGATGCAATATGACCACTCCGGAGTAACTCAATGATCTGGGCTCAAGAAAATTCGAGAGAAGTTGCACACTTCAAATAATTCAAACAATTCAGCAGGGAACGAATGAAAGGAAGAAAATTCTACTCAAGAGTAATACTTAAAAGAAGCGTAAAAAGAGAGATTGATAGAATGGCAGAGATAACAGGTAATAAATAGAGGAGAAAAGAGAGGAGAATCCCTGGAAAGTGCCGAGGGAATTCTTTCAAAGGAAGAGATGAAGATAGCATACTTTCTACATCATTCACCATTGTAGTGCGTATTCTTTAAGTGCTTGTCCGTCTCCCATATCGACCATCCCTTTTAAATAAAATATTATTAAATTGATATCTCTTAAAATCATTTCAGTACAACCAATTAGTAGCATATGATAGGCATTGGTTCCCTTGAGTTTTTTTTGGGAGGGCATTCCAAAGTTAATGTAAAATAACCCTTTCTATAAATACGATCATAGGGGGGGCACCACTTAAACTTCATCTTCCAAAAATAATTTTAAAATATAGTGAACACTAAATCAACGAGCCAAATAAGTCCTAGTTTAAAAACAGCCAAGATAATACATTTTCGCACATTTATTCCATAACCTGAAGATCAAAGCCTGTCAGGCGTGGCCAGTCGTTCCTTAATACAGCAACGTACATAGTAAAGTCAGATATTTTAAAAATATATTATTAGTAATGCTAACTGCCTCTCTTTTAAAAATCTATCATTGCAGTATTTTCTTTCTCGAGTCTCTCTGGAAGTAATTCCTAACTTTTCCGCCTCGAGCATGTGTTCACCATAATTTTCCTTTCAGCGATATATGTATTCTATGGTAACGTCCCTAAATGTAAAAGTATATTCTTTACCAAAAGAGAAGCGACATTCTGCGGATAAACTGAACTGCTTTAAATTTTAGCAGCTTTAATTGTTGACTGCAGCAAGATTCCTTTTGAACAATATCCAAATATGCCTCAGATACTCGGTTGCCCTCCTTGTTTATTTCGTCGCCGATAATCCCCTCCATCCAAATATCACCGCAATTTAGGGTCTTCTCGACTATGTCAATAAACCTCTTCCCATTCTTGTTCACCGAAGGAATCGGCCGCGATAACCTACGCAACCCATGAATCTGAAACTCCTTTTCTGGCGTGCCCACTTAAAACATTCAAGAGGACGTAATTGGCCGTCGGAAGGAATATGAGCCTGAAGGCAAAGCCGATGGATAATAAATGTGGAGGCAAATTTGTACAATGACATGCAATAATGGAGAGAGGGAGTGATAGATGTAGGTGAGATGGAAGGGGGAAAGTAGAGTTCGGGAGATGCAAAGCTTCCTCCTCTTCCGCTCCTTCATTTTTACCGATGTCGAACGTCTGTGAGTGGCCAGCAGAGTGGAAAGAAGTCTTGAATAAATAACGCACACCGGAGTCGAGATATCCGTCACCGATGAGCTATTGGAATTCCTGGCGTGGGAGATGTATTCACGAGACGCCGTGCGCGGGGGGTCCAGGTAGGAGGGAGACGAGGAATTCCTGCTCGCTCGGCAGGAAGCGGGGTGGAAATAAGAAAGGGGAGGACGCAATATCGAGGCGGGGTGGGGGGGATGGAGGGACCGGAAGAGGCCGAAGAATTGGGAGAAAAACCAGAAGGGAAGGAAAGAAGAGAAGCTCCAGTGTCCGGAAGAGGGAAGGGGAAAAAGAATAACGGGGAGGGAATAAGTCATGTGTAACGGCCACCGGCGGTGAGCATAACTGATGATGGAATGCTTTCGAGTGAACGCAATTTTGTAGACGCACTTCTAACTTTAACGGCGTAGCGCTCAAATCACTCCATCATACATCTTCATTTCAAATATTTATAGCTACAAGTGTCACCGCATGAGCCATAGAGCAATGCAACAACCATCGCGTGAGTATCCAGCATAATGTGTACACACTACTATCAGTCCAGATTAGCGACCACGTCATAATGGTCAGTAAGGACGGCAACCCAATAGTGTTAGCTGCCTTTTAAATAAAAGCTAGAGACGATTCACGGTGCGATAATACTTATCAATACGTGAAAACATAGCCCGAATCTTTCAACCAGCAATAGAGATTTTGAACTATGCGGTGTTTTTCATAGTCATACTCAGCACAGTGAAGGCATTACTGAGCGATTGAACGAATAGTTGCACAACCTACTCATCATTTCAAAGAATTACTGGTGGCATCAAGAAAAATCCATGGTTAACTCTGCTTTTTAAATTACCGAGTAAAATATTACCCATCACACAGTGAATCAAATGACTGATTGGACCCGTTAGGATACAGCTCACCTATTTTTGGACGTAGAGGCGAATAATATCCCTTCAGTTGGGTCCTGTTAATTTTCCATCAGAAAATTAACTAACCAGTATTTTCAGTGGCTTGGCGAAATATTATATTCATCCGGATTTTAAAATAGAATTCCATGGCTGTGGATCAAATTCTCCGGTTACAAGCGAATCACGCCACCCAATCACTAGTAAATAAACAAAAATAACAATGACATTATCATAAATATAAGAGACAAATACTAGGAATGAAATAATACAAAAACAACGATTCGATAAAGAAGGGCGCGCTAACAGCAACAAAGTAGCAATAGAACCATTCTAGGTACCATGAGCGGACGCTTGTTGAGCGTAAATCAGAGTTGTCCGAGTGAATGCTTCAGGATTCTGAGGGTCTTCAGTGAATTTGTTCAGCCAAAGCAAGGAAAAAAATTGGAGAATGTATCAGCATAGGAGGAATTTACAATAGAGAGAGGATTTTAAGGAATTATTTGAACAAAAATATGGAAAAAATACAAAGAAAAGACACGAAAAATAAATTAACTGTAGAAATGAGAAATTCCGTTGAGCATATTATTGTCTCGCTCAAAAAATTGGTCCTTCAGCAAAGAAGAGAAGAGCCAATGATAGTATATTGAGGTATGGATAAGGCAAAGAGTAAAAATGAAGATCTGGCTGTAAAGGTACGGGGAAGTCAACAAATTAGGAAGTGAAATCTAGGTTTGAGGAAGGAATGAGGTTTGCGCGAAATTTTGGAAGGCCTAGCTCCTTGAAAAGTCAAAGAGGGAACAATTTGAAGGAAGAACAAAGTTATGAAGAGTGCTAAATAGACTCTTTTATGGGAAGTGGTGGTTTTCATGAGAAAACTTAAAGGGGGCTGAAATTTCTGAGGGGAAATTATGCCATTACTTTACTATCGAATAGATATTAGTCCCCAGCACACTGGCAAATAATTTCCAATTTATTCGTAAACTATCGGATTCGGCACACAAATTTAAATTAAAAGTTGAATGCACACGCCCATTCAAAATACTAAGCTCATATTTTCAAATGGCTGGCCCTCAGATGCAATACTTGTAATGTTATGAGAAAAGTTTTCCATCTCACCTGATCACGGCATTTTCATCAAAACTTTGCATAAGAAAAATTAAATTAAATGTTTTAAGAAATAAGTGTTAAAATTATGTTTGATGATTTATTTTGCTGTAAAAGGAAATATATAATTAAATGTATAAAAATTAAGAGTAAAATATGAGCAAATGTAACCTTCCAGTGCCAACCACAAACGTAAAACGAGAATATATCCTTGATGATAAATGCTTTATTATAAACTCCACCACTTAACCATAAGCTTTTAGGTGGATTAACGCCATTATTATAGTTAATTAAATTCTAATAAAGGTTCACGACATTAGTCTTATATAAAAGAATTAATTCTTCATTACTGGCACTTTTTTCAGGAATTGCTTTTTGCAAAAATCAATCTTGAGTGATTAAAACACGTACATGAGTACATGACTTTTAAAAAATGCAAGTATATTTTTCTTTCAAACATAGATTGAAATTCATGAGAAATAAACTTTTAAAGATAACTTTTAAAACGATAATTAAAGTAAAAATGACTGTGACACTTGTTTAAATTAATAACAAAATTATGCTACGGAGAAGCGTTCATAGTTTCCATATGCTTTCTCTGCGAAGAAAGCTATATAGAAAAGAACATGGCAGAAAATTTAACAGAAACTTAATTTTAAGGTTATTTTCATTCGCAATAATTAATTCCAAGTGCCCCTTTTTCATTTATTCATAATCTGAAAGCGCATACATAAAATTACTATTACTAATTTTTATTTAGAGAGTGAAGACTTTTTTTCTAAACTCTGATGCGATTATAATGGATTAGATATTTTGGTAGTTCTTTTGTTTACTGATTGTTTTCCACACAGCTCTGGACTAGATAGTCGAAGCTGAATCGGATTGGACCTCGAAGTTCCTTCTCAATCTTGAATCAGTGTAAGAGCGGCGTACCCTGTAGTGCTGAAGATACAAAATCGTTTGGTTGAAGTTTCTCTCGGAATCATAGAGATTATATCTTACCCACAGCGCGTCCACAGCACTGCTAATTTAAGTATCAATTGAATCAGCAGCGACACGGCCCCATTTAGTCACGCTAAATTGTTGGGGTGGCACTCGGGTCTTATCGGATTCGGGAAACCAGTGTAGGACGACAGTTGGGTGGCCAAGGTATTTGCTCTCAGGCCTTCTATTTCAGTACTCCTCTCCGAAGCGGAGTAGTAGCCCTTCCTCTGCCTCACTTCTCAGCAGATCAGTAGCATAACGAAGATTCCTTTACTGACCAAAGTCCCAGTAGTGCATTGTAATTCGTATTAATATACTTCCATCTCTAACTTCATGTTCTTCTTGCCACAATTCAAAAATACCAACTTCCAAGACTAAGTTTCCCCGTTAAAAATATTGGCAAGCCGTACGCACGTTATATATTATTGTTTTGACAATAAATGAGCGATAGATAGAAAATGAGAGTTACTAGAAAATGCACCTTATTTTCTATGTTAATCTCTATACAATTCTGTTGCAGATATCAGAGCAGCTTTTTTCCTACGGAATGGAATAATTCAGATTAGCAAAACCACCGCAAAAAACATCAAAATCGCCAACTGCTTCATGTTTAAACAAGGGATAAATATCAATACCCAACTAAATTCACCATTTGAAAATCATGAGGTGTGAAAGACAGTGGTAAAAATGAGGGTGATAAAGCAAATGGATAGGCTGAGTAAAATCACATTTGAACTCATCAAGAAGCTAGAGCATGAAGATTGCAAATATTTATTTTAGATGAATTCCGTTGGTAGAGGTAATATTAAATAAAATATTTTGCAAAAGCGATAAATCATTTTGAGGGATTTATATGAGGGCGAATAGCAGGGTCTGGCGGAAGAGTAATTTAGATCCAATTGTGGATTTTTTGCCGAGTTAGCAAAATTCCATCCCAGGACAACAAGTGGTCACGCACAACTACATTAACGCTATATCCTCCTGCTCATCAGAGACGAAATTTTTCCTATTTTGTATGAACTACGTCCAACCTCGCTGTTTTAAAGGTCTACCCACTAACTCTCGTGATCATCAAACGTAACGGGAGAGACTTAGGTACCAGTGTCGCCTCGAAAGAAACCAGTACAAGTACCAGGCCACCAAACCCTAGCGGGACGCCAGCTGGGAAGGGGAAAGAATATACAAACGTGGCAGAATGGGTTTTTTAAGGAAAAGAGGAAGAGTGGTGGGGAATAAAGGTGCCGAAAGATGGATGGGATGAAAGGGTTTGCTGCGTGATGAGAGGGGAGTGAGGATTGATGTCCAAAAATGCCTCAAAGGAAAGTGTAGAAGAAGCGAGTGTGGAGCGAACGCGGAAAGTTGAAGGGAAGAAAAGACGTGGATGGTGTGATGCAAGAAGAAAAATTGTTGGGTGATTTTTTG
Source organism: Ceriagrion tenellum (assembly GCA_963169105.1). Taxonomy (NCBI): domain Eukaryota; kingdom Metazoa; phylum Arthropoda; class Insecta; order Odonata; family Coenagrionidae; genus Ceriagrion; species Ceriagrion tenellum. Next base: position 124,528,439 of record OY720639.1, on the reverse strand, counting down.
GATCTAATCGGTTTCTGCTAACCGACGGAGGATGTTTCAAGGAGCTAGCACTTGCTCTCTAACTCATTTCACCTTCTCAGAGTAGAGCACCCAGACTGTTTTATCCTAGGCCGAGTATTCGAGCGGCTAAGTAAGTCAGCCAGCATTTTTTCTCGCCCTTCGTGAGATTCCCTTTTCTGTTTTTCTCTCTTCCAATTTCATATTTATTGCTCATTCATGATACGACATCTTCATGTTTTTCAAGCTTTAAATAATATGGCCCACATGTATAAAATTACTATATAGCAATTATTGCACAGTCCACTATAAATATTTCAGCTTCTGAAATGTACTGCCCTTAGTACCAGAATTCATCGTAATAACAAATGGAAGAATTGTTTTTCTAAAGAGTGACTGACGAGTGACATCAGGACAAGCCATTGACGCCTATAAAGATGGGTTGTCAGTGAAAGAAGTATTTGAAGAATGGAGGAAGGGGTGGAAGAAAACCCTGCGGTTGAAATAGCATGCTCTTACTTACATGCACCAGATAATTCAAATATGCCAGTTAAAGCAAACAAATGAAAACAAATAAAAAAATGAATGGTGAAAAAATAAGGAGATTATGAGAGAATTAAAAGTTGCCTATTGCAGTACCCTATAAAAATAATGCACCAGAGGGGAAATAGTTTAACTTTCATTCCAACAGGACGAATGGAGTTTAGCGCTGGACAGGATCACCGAAGGTCTCCAAAACATGAATCGCGATCTCACAATATAAATCTACGCCACTGCAAGGATTCAAAACTAGACCATCAGGATGAGAACCCATGATAAAGCAAACGCAACGACCGGATCCCCTCGACAGACGGTTGAAATGAAAAGGTGTGAAGAGAGGAAAGAGTATTGACGGAAAAAAATACGACGAAGGGGGGGACGATAAAGAGGAGATGGAAGCACATGCAGAGAGAGAGAGAGAATGAAAGAGAGGAGGAAAGAAGAGAAATGGAAAGAGGAGTAAAGCAAGAGGGAAAAAGGAAGAATGGCGGGTGAGGGGGAGGATGGCGAGAGGGGAGGGAATGCGGAGGTCAAAGTGATTTATTGAGCCCAGATTGCGATAGATAGAAGGACCAGACTGGTGGGATACGTGGGGAGTTGGGGTAGGGTTTAACGGGGCGGGGGGAAGTTTCGAGGGGGGAGGAAAGAAGACTCCGGGGGAAGGGATGGCCGGAAGAGGAAGGGGGCAGTGAATCTGCGGAGAGAGTAGGAGGGAATGAGGGGGGGGCAAGAATCGGAGGGGAAGCGTAGCAGGCACTGCAGGGGTAGGGATTTCGGGTTGAGCATGTTTGGAAGAGGCGGGGGAGGTGAATGTGTGTGATGAGAACGGACGCGTGCGGACTGCTAAAAAGACGCGTGTATGGAGGCAGAAAAGCTCGCGCGGAAAAGCCACTTCGTCCCGGAACTGAAAAATATGTAGGGGGAAATAAAAGAGGATCGTGAGACGAGAGGTAGGACAGTGTGAGGGAGGAGGTTTAAAGGAAGTGGATTTTCGAAGTGTATAATAAAACAGCACAAAAAACGCGATGAATCAGGGTTCGTCTCGCGTGTTCTCCAGAGCATGGGAGTCGAGAGGCAATATCGGATTTTTTTGCATAAAAAATCCATATTAAAGATCCATATGTTTACTCCGTGGTTAGCAGGCTTTTAAATTACCCTCAGTCGTGGTTTTGTGTCGCAACTTAACGAGCAGCAATATTACCCGGGTGTTCTTTACATATCATCGCTCCACAAATGATAAATGATTAATTATAAGGCAGATGGTTCGACCTTATATTTTAGAATAACAAATTTTTCATTGAGAAACATGCATAAATTGTAAATACAACCAGTTCTCATACCCGTAGACAACAGGGGCAAGGTTCATGCGTATCGTTGTTAAATTTCATCAAATAAATTAATTACCGAGCAGTGACACACTAGTTTTACACTCTACAACGGTTAAATTCTTCAGTATCAAAAAATCCTTAAATAGAGACAAATTAGAAGAAATCGCATAAATATTCGGCTCCTACTCGATGGCCCATGAGGTATTCAAGGGTATGCCAAGAATTAGAACAAAAGCAGATTTATGCCAATAGTATTTACATACACGACTGAGATCACTGTTTTGAGCATCATGATTCTCGGTAATGACCTTCAAAACAATACACAGGTGATGCTCAAGCCAATTTACAAATTCAAGCGGAAGTCGCTGACGTAGACGTTTGTATAACTATTGGAAACTATTTTATTTAGGATAAATAAAATGGTATAGAAGTATCCTTTTTCATAGTCACGACAAAAATGGATACTGTTCGGCACTTGCGCTTTATGACACATATACGCGGACTATTGGAAAGCATGGATTGAAGGGAATAGTAGATTTAAAAACTGGTAGCTCGAGATGGAAGCTGAGGATCAAAGGAGGTAATGGGATCAAAAATGAATAAATAAATCATACTGCGAAACAAGAAAAATTTGTAAGAAACATACTTGGATAGAAAATAGAATCGAAATCAGCTATAGGCAACCAAGGGGCAAAAAAAGATGACAACTTAAATAACATATTAATAAAAAACCTGCATATAATTAAAGGACAAAGCAGGGGACAGGCCAGAATTGAGGGCTACTGTCAACCAATCAAGGGATTGGGTTTCAAAGCGTAATATTTAAACAGCCACTCTACATTTGGATAACTGACAAAATTGATATAATAGAATATATACACTTTCTTACTAGACTGGTATTAGATTTCCTCCTTCCAACGAATTATTAACGACTACATGAAAAGTGGAGTGCACTACTATGATACTCCGTATTCATATATTTCACTTTCCAACCTTACTATTTTATAATTTACATTCCCCTATTCTAATGCTTTTTCATGGTAGTCGAACCCTCCCACATTAATTCGAAGGGTTTATGTAGATTAAAATTAATCCTTGTGAGAGATATTTTCGGTACAACAAATGATATATTAAGAACGATCCACCAACTCGCGTCCTATCAATCACAATTCGGGCAGGGTCGGCAACTGAAATGACACCGCAAATCACATCTCGAAAGCCTATGCGGATTTCTTTTTTTGTCGCCACGCAACCAGAGAGTGAATCGTGCAGCGAATGCGTCCAATACGCACCCCTGGTTTGGTGCGGTCGGTGGGATGGAGAGAGGGGGAGGGGGTTGTTGGGCGACCTACGCGTTTGACGTTGATCGATTCCGAGGTGGGCAGGCGGTGGGGCGCGCGGCGTGTGGGCCGGGAGGTATGCGAGGGCATTCGGGTGGGTGGTTTGTCTTACGGGCGGTGGGCAGGCAAGGTACGTATTGGGTGGCGCTAATGGAAGGCGATTGGGGGAGAGAGACCGACACACACAGGGAATCAGGCGCGGGGTTTGGTGAAAGGTTGGCGCACGGAGAATGCGCGGGGCAGACATGCAAATGCCCTCACCCGCGCTCTACGTGCACATTCACTCCCTACGGCCTCCCGTCCAAGGTGAATCGAACCCCGGTCATCCTCTCCGGAGGAAGCAAAATGGACTCCTGCGCTCCGACGGTGCCAGCACAAAGAGCATTAGGTGCACGCGGAGTGACCTGATCTACATCTACGCCAACGTGTCACCTTAGGAGTCGTTGCTTTGATGCGTGGCAGGGTGCGTCAGTATGCCGGAATTGAAGATATAAACCGGATATGCTGATATTTTTAATACGAGATTCATGGCATCGATTGAGAAAAAGCGGACAGTTCCAGGTCTGTACGAAAGTCAACTGTCGCATTAAACCGTTGAATTATTGAAAAAGCCCTAATATAACATATGAAAGCATAAAATATTCTTTTATCGGCCTAATACAGAACAGTTGTTTTCTAATACCACCGGTTATTATCTACTTTTTATTGATGTCTAACGAGCTTCAAGACATTTTTATTACTTCAAGTACTCTTTCCCATATCTTGTTCAAAGAAATATCTTTTAAAGTTTATTAGAAATCATAGTTTTAATTTCAGGAAGTGTTTATGAACCATAATATTGTACCAATAAGAATCGCGCAATGCGTAAAACAATGTAGATTATCAAATTCTTAATGTCCAATAGCAACCAAATCTCTGCCAGAGCAAGAAGCAGGAAAAGGTGTGAAACCTAGCCACAAAAAATTTAAGAGGAATTAAAATTAGTATTTGGTGAGTGAAAGCATAAAGGGTGAGGTATTTTCATGCAATTATTTCTTGCTCTCTCGTATGGGTGTAAGGAAATCAATGACTTGGAAGAAAGTAATCTTTTCCCTAAAACCAATAAGGAAGTGTGCGGCAACGGGGAAAGGATAGAATGCAGCTTGAGTAAGCATTGCACAGAAGAATTCTAAGAATATGAATCTGAGATGAAAGACAAACAAGGATAAAAAAATAACAAGAAGAGATGAACAAAAATTTATATACGGAGAAAAAATCGGAAAAAGTCAATAATATGCTAAAAAGACGTTTTTAATATCCTCGCGATCGGAAAAACTATAGGAGAGATAATCAATGAACACACCATGTACTATAAATTATGTATATATTATTGGTAAGTTCAAAAAGTCTTTACTTTGGTCTGCTAAATAACAGGAGTAGGTCATATTCTCTCCGACGATCTGAAACTTTCTCATGAGCCAGATTCTTGCTTGAGCATACTTAGCCTTACGTTTAGCCTCCAAATTTACAGCTGCTCCCATCCCGATGTTTTTACATCCAAATTTACACTTCCTGAACGCTGGTGAAAGTTTTTCTTGACCTCAATTTATTTAAGTTAACGAAAGAAATCTTACTAAATTATGATTCTTGGTCACAAACACTAGTTCATTGTTCAAGATGGAGTGGAAATACACCAGAGAATGAATCCTCTTCAGCTCCTTCGTCCGGGGTTCTTCGTAAGGCTCACACGAAGAGTAACAGCTTCTTTAACCAAAATGTGCTTTATTCGCACCGAAAGATAAACTAAAATAATCACCCAGAGTTATAAAGTTGCCCTTCCTTTATTTAGGCTCCGGCCATTAAAGGGAATATCAATATATTCTTTTACTCTTAATTCTACTTTGCCTATAAGACCTTTTCCAAACAAACTCAATTGAAGCTAGCAGCAAAATAACGACTCGCCTCAACGTGAATTCATTATTGCGCTAAACAGTTTCGTGAAATAAGTACACTTATAACTTATTCCTCTAACATTGTTGCATAACTGATCCAGTCGTACCATTTTGGGAGTCCTTAAAACAGGCTCGAATCGTACCGAATGATAGAAAAATCGATAGCAGGGCTGTTTTTTGAAGTAAAAGAGTCGGTGATCCCATTATGTGTGTTACGTGCAGGTATATATTTGTCCTAATATAAAAAATGGTACCATTATACAAATCATGCCACTTGCTAAAGAAATACCTACTCTAATTATAGATTAAAGGTTTCTGGTACTTACCCTGGAGCTTAATATCCGCAGACTTTTTTCTCTACTACCCACAGTACCTACTAGGCTATCCGTAGTATTGTTGTGGCCAATTGCTGCATCGATAAAACCAAGACTTTCATGAAATTGGGACATGAACAAAATCATCAGCGGCTTTCAAATGTTAGGCTGACTTTATTGAGTATAATATTAATTTATACCTTGAATAATAGGATTTGGGACGACGCGCATTTTAAAGGAAGGTTTTTACGCGAGATAAATATATATTTTCATTCGCCAAAATGCGAATTCATTCGCTTCCAAGTATCCTTCCAACCAAATCAATTTCGCCTAATCACTATTTTCCTCTTATCAAAACGAAGCGCAGGTCATTGTTAAATGCAATCCAGATCAAGGGAACAAAAACATATAGGGACCGAGCACACTTCACATTAATTAAGGGTAGCACATGACGAAATAGGTTACAAAAAAAGGGTATAGGGATTTATCTGTGGATGAAATCAACCCCGTTCCCTTTCCATCTCCTTTTTTTCTCAAAAATTGGAGCAATTACAGAAGCGCGTGTATTACGTTTAATTCCACCAGAAATTACCCCGTTAAACTGCGTCATCTACTGGGTGATAATAATGCTCTGAGTTTCGAGAGAACAAAATTATTTTCGTATTATTTTTCGCTTTTCGAAAAACGAGAAGGGTGGAATGAGGGCCGCACCATGAAGTGCACCACGTGGATGGGCTCAAATAAGGCCCGAGCTCGCCAATTAAGCTTCGGAGCAAATGAACAAAAAAAGAAAGGGAGCAGACTACTATTTTTCCACCAGTTCGATTGTTGAAGGATTGGAAATGGACGCCAATTAAACTTAAACTCTATTCAATCACGCCAGACAGTGAGCAGTCGAACCGGGTGAGCCTATATTCCCCCTGGCGTGCCATTCAGGAACTAAAATGGAGGTGAAATAGAGCGCGCGATTGGCTGAACCGGGGAAGGCATAGTGATCGAGGGTTAAACGGAGCCAGAAATGAGAATCAGAGATCCAGAGAGTTGAGTCTGGAATGTAGCAGCAACTGTTTTAAGGCAACACAAAAGAGATATAAGATGAAATGGAAATGAAAGATAATGGGGTGGGGGGAATTGAACACAAAATTCTAAAGTGGGTGGAATGTATTGGTCGGCAGCTTAAAAATGAGACGAAGAAAATACATCGAAAAAATGCATAAAAAAGGGAAAAGGGAAATGTTGAAAAGAAAATGATGAGGAGGTATAGATATTCACCACAATAGGTTCGTAACCGGAGTCGCATTCCTCAGTTGTTATTTTCGCGCAGGGGGGTATGATGGGGCCATGAAATAAATATATGATACATATTTAATTTTAAAAAATTGGTCTCTTTTTTGATAAACATGATATATTAGTATCGTTACACTATTACAATCATTTCTGCTTCCAGTCTACCACTTAATTTCCACAGATTTAATTTCCGGCTTTGTAATTTTCTCGACGTATTCCATTTTTGGTCCCACTCGGAAATGTTTTCCATCAGTTTCTTCTCCCGAGTTCGTTTTCATTTATACTTAATCCAAAATCGGATTGTGATATTTTGGAATTAGTCAGCTAATATTTTCCGGGGATAGAACTCCAGATGAAAACATCAAATACATTATTATACTAACATTTGCAAATATCAACTTCATATTCCGAAAAATATGTTAAATGTCACGTAAGAGAGAAGTAAACAGCTTGATAAAAATTAAAATGAGAGTCGTAATGAAGTAAATAGGAAATTAGCAGATTATCCAATGGCTGGCTACAATGGTTATATTTATATACATAATATTCTCTGGGCCAATAAAATTCCACCAATAATTTTATGAAAAACAGAGGTTAAAACTTAGAGCCTTTACTTTAATAAGAAAAGGAGACGGTAACTTAGATGACAGCTCTATATTGCGACACACAGTTTAAAACGAACTATCAATATCAATAACCGACAGATGTGCATACTAAGTTAAACATGCGGCAATAATTGCCTGATTTCAAATCATTCCTTGATTTTACTAGACTTATAAACAAATCATGTAGTTATGTTGGCAAATTAACAGAAGCAATTTATCATTGGTGGGTGTGACTGCCAATATTATAGTATATTTTTGCCGTCAAGTATTACTTCCTTTTTGTCTTTCTTTCTGTACTCGTTATCCGATGCAAATATTACCTAATCAGAGGCTCGTACAACAAATCAGATGACGCATTAATAATATCTACTTAACTTACGCAACTTTATGTACTTATGCAACTTATCTTGTGAAAAGCTTAACACATGCAACCAAATGTTGGTGCCAAACATATACACTCAGGAAACTCGGTAAATTTTCGATATATAATTTGATAAACTGAATTAACTTGGAAATTTTCACAATTATTTTATCACACAGCACTTTACATGGCTGCAATTTCAATGTTTTTATTTATACAATTTCCAGCTAACGGAAGAAATAAGAGAAGTACTATATGAAGCTTTAGGAGGACAGTATACATTTAAGGAAAAAAGAACATAACTACTAAATGCATGTCACTTGAAATGGCAAACTGGTCTGTTATAAGGGAAGAGAATTTGTAATAGAAAATGGTGACTTATTGTTGAACAGTATTGATCCCAAAACCTTGGTACAACGTGTAACTTCAAAATAAGGTGAAACTAAACTACCTCTCCATCTGCGAAGATAAACGTAAAGCACTTTCATTGAAATCAGAATCGCGAATAATGCGTTACGACGATGGTGAAGTCTGTAAAAAAAGATTTGCATTTAAAATTGAGTAATTTGGCGTTTAAAGTAATAATTTCGTATACAGTAGAGAATTAAAAAAAATATTTTACTAAATCAAAACTAAAAAAAATTAGCAAGTACAACATAAAAATTATACGAGATGGAGGTGGAGTAGGAGAGTAGATGACGACGGGAGGGCGGGGTTGAGAAGAGAAGGGAGTTGGAGAGGGACGGGACGAGAGATGGGACGCGGGACCGAAATAAGATCGCAAGAGTGAATCGGAAGATTGATGGCTTTAGATACGACCGTGTTTGTGATTGATTGAGAGTCAGTTTAGGTTTATATTTTTTACGTTTAAAGGGGAGGAGCTCAAGGCAGACGGCCAGAATGGTATCCTTTCCTGTAACAGATAAGAGGTATTGGAATAAACAAAAACATTATCTCTCTGGGTTTGATTTCCAGTGAGTGAAACACTCCCTCATACTTATGAAGCCGGCGGCTGACCTATATTTTTAAGCATTAATATTGACCGATGACTTGAGGGCTTGAGATAAATGCTGCTGCTACTTTGCTTCATCAAAAAATATTAATGAACGATTCATTTCACTCTATTCCCCAAAATTATTCGCGTACCGAATTTTGTTGAATAGTATTATTAATCAATTAATAAAATCATATTCACACTACCAGATAAGTCACCTAACCTTATTAAAGATTAAAAATTATTCTCCAGATAATTTTTATACGATGCGAGCAGCATTAGCAGTTTTTCTTCAGGCACTTGCGCAGTAATACTATGCATTTTGTTTTTATATCCTTTCTCCATTCACTAATACGCTCTGATATCGCATAAAAGCGCAGATAAATGTAATGAGACACCGGAAAGAATAGAAAATGACTTGGCCGGTGCTAGATAGATATTTTATAATACGTGTTGATTAATCAGTTTCGGCAACCAAAACATTATAGTTACCTATTGGATGAGTTTTTCATAAAAAAATTCTGTTTTCATTATATGCATGCACTTGTAGAATGCCGCAGTTAACAAGCAATAATGGACTCATCAACACACATTAAGTGACGATAATTGTCGTAGGGGTCTTTGTCCATGCAAGGGCTTTCTCCAAATTTCATGTTTATGTGATATTTCTCCAAGTAATCGTATTCCTAATGTAAATAAAACTTCCCATAAAAACTCTAACTTATTAGAAGTAAACCATTTTTGGAGACTTTTAAGAAAATTACTAATCATGCTTAGAGGAATAAATACTTATGAAAACTTTCACGAGCTATTTAATTAAAATTATCTTTAAAGCTAGCTTTTGTAAGATTTTCGGGGTAAACCAAATATCTGAAAATCTATGATGCCCTCAAAATCTCTCTTCTCAATCTTCTAAGTGATGTGTTTAGCCATGAAATTGACATTACGAAGCCACCTGTAAGTTTATATACATTCCATCGAGAAAATTGAGTAATAAATTCCAATGACGCGATAATGTATGTAAAATTTCATCGAGAAAAAGTCAGGACCTTGTTCACCTTGACCGGGACTCGAACCCCGATTGATTGGTATCACGTCGAGTTCTTAAGCTAGTTAAACTACTGAGGTATCCTTTTCCCCATGCATTTCTTTGAACTTCAAGGAAAAAGGTGTTTTAGGCTTCCGGAATTTCAATATAAGGATCAGTCCAAGACGCCTTAAACGGCTAGGTTATAACACGAGAACTGCTTAAAGGGTATTGGTTTTCCATTTTTTCTGCATTAACTTATATTGTATATATTGTTCCGTTTATTGCTCGATTTGAGTTATTAAAATATTAATGCGCTACATTTAAATGGTTCTTTCCGCTTACTCCTGGAGCCTATACTTCCAGCTGTAAAATTAATTTCCATACTTTATAGACTTTTAATAATTATAAACCTGGTTATTGCTCTATGGGGTACAAGTTAATTATAGTCACTATATTGGGTAGTAAATAATAGATCGGATGATTCCTCAGAAACAGCTACAATATCCATGAATAAGGGATTAAATTTAAAGCGTTACATTTGATACGAAATTTTCAATGGATGAGTGGTTTGAAATTAGCGTTTGCATAACCTTTCGATTCCACATGTAAGGAAAAATGATGGCTGGTGGTATCCACACCATCAGGGTTCTACCACCACCCCTCTTAAGCCCTGACTCAGAGTTCGTAAGCAAAGTACACCAGTAAGAAGCATGAGTCACAGCTTTGGATCAAGATGGAAGGAAGAATGGTGTCCTCACGCTGTAGAAATCGGCTCTAGATTGAAGCAGGGCTGTGGGAGATGGATAAAAAAATTGCCGATCTGGAAGCAAGTGAGTCGAAGGATAGAATCAGATGCGCTGAGGATATGCTCCGTCAGCGCAACCGACCCCAGTGTCCGCTTATCCAACCATGTTACTCGGACAACCCTTCCCACAAATTCCACCCAAACCGAGGCCGCTCCCAATGTTTCTTATGACGTACTCTTCTCAGCCTGCACCTTCTTCTTTTCATATGCGACGCCCCTCTAAACCTGCTCCCCACCCTACGCTCTCCCGGCCTCCCTCTCTTTCGGACACTCCCCACACCTTATGTGCAATCTTTATGCTTCCTCTCTTCTCTCTGACCAAAAATATCCTCTTCTTCAGTTACTCGAGCAAGAATTTATTTTTTCCCTCTTCCTTCTCCCCACACGACGTATCGCCATGAAGTTTTATGTTGTGACTGAGAGTATAAACTCCCTGGGGACTTGGATGAAATTCCCAAAACGAGCCGCTAGTTTCTGCATACGGAGGCAGTTATCTTTGCATTTAACTTTGAAAACAGTTTCCAGTAGACCTGCGATAATTTTATTAAATTGTGTCTAAATTTTAAGAATTTTTTCCGTAGTCAACTCTTTCTAGTTTCACTAAAATTGTAACTTTTTAGACTACAGAATCAGCAGTAAGAAAAACCAGGGACTGAAATACAGTCCCAACGTCCCAATTCTCGTTAAAAAGTACCTGCTTATAAGTATACGAATTTTATACCTTGAGAAACATTAAGCATAAAAAATTAATCATTAGTCTAGCTATTCCACCCAAAAAGAAACTTTTTACCAAAATTGCGGAGAAACTCAGATGTTAATACGTAAACCTTGCCCCCAATAAAATAACACCCCAAAAATGTACACCTTCTTACAATTTGCGTTCCTGTGTGATCATCCAGCTCTTCTATTATATTTAGAGCATAACTCTCAGGGACTTACTCTTTAAAGCAGTGTTTTCCAAACTTTTTCGAGCCACCGCCATTTAGTTACACAAACTTATACCTATCGCTTAACCGTAATCTTAAAAACCATTTACTAAATCATAATTATATCAGGATGTATAGTAAACCAACCATTATGATTGAGTTGATACCTATTTAAAATCAATAGATATATTTAAAATCAATAATAGTTTATTCATCTCAGGACTATGCATGTTGTTACCACTTGGTGAGGATCCCGCCTCCAGCGCCCCCTACTTCCCCATTGTTTCTATTTGCTCAACAAGATTGAAGTAACACCCCTCAGGGGGCGGTAACACCCCCTTTGCCAACCATTGCTTAATGATGCTTCTTATTTCCATTCAAACTTTTTCTAATTATTGATTACAGTTAACTATCATCGATTGTTTTAAATGAAGGATTAAGGGTTTTCAGTTCATTTTTCAATGAGAGCATCCTTATAAAGCGTGAATGGGAAAAAGAACCCAAATTCATTAGTACTTGATTTCGAAATTATTGGGAGTGCTAGAAGTCTAAGTTGAGCCCATTCATTGTTAAGCAGACGTTAGCTTATCAAAAAGATTCCTAATAAATAGGAAGAAGAAGAGTTTATAGTCATTGGAATAATAAAAGCAAAGAGGATTTTTTAACAATTCTTTCTCCACGTACACCACTCACGACTAAAAAATCCAACCACAACCACATCTCAAAAGTAAATCCTCTTTATTTCCTTATTCCAAAAGGTATCCATTTTATGCCTCGTACCTCAAAGTCCATTGCCACGGCCGTTATAGCGGTTGTTAGAACTGTAAGTAGGTACAAGAAAGCTAAAATCAGTTTGCGCGAAATGTTACGGAATCATAATTTATGTGGATGTGCCCAATAAATACATGATTTCTCAAGACTCTCTTCCATGTTATTAATGGATTCAAAAGCCAGCTACAAAATACTCAAAATAAAGAGGCCGATGATACGAGAGCCACGGAAAAGAGGACCATATAGATTTAATATTGTAATGTCCACCTTTGAGTATTTTCATACGGTTTATTTCTTTGTCCTCTGTTATTCATAACTGTCATAAAATTCTTAAATGTAGCTCCCAATTCGGAGACTATAGTTCCAAATTCTGAGAATTTACTCTACATAACACAATGGCTATTTCCGCCGATGGCATATTTGTATCTGCTACCGTTTTTTGAGGAAAAAGGCATCTTTATAGCATCGCAACTGGCAGCTTTATTTTACCACCGACAAATAAAGTTACGACGCCAGTTCCGGTAGCAGAGGAGAAATATTCTTACCTGCAAATCCGAACGTGTCCCATCAGGACTGTTTTTTCCCTGATTAGAGTAAGGGTTATTCTGCTCAATTATGGTTTTGCTGCCCCTCACAAATCTGACGGCAAGTAAAAATGGTTTATTGGGATTGCAGGGACAGACAGTAACGTCCGAGAAAAAATATGGCATAATTGTCTGTTATCGTGATGTTTATTATTTAAATGAATATACGTCCCTCAGCACGAATCCCCAGAACTAATTAATAAAGCATTAAATATGAAAATTAAATACGTTTTAATATTTTAGAAACCTTTTCTATTAATAAAAACTTTAGTACTCCTTTTCAGTAATCACTAATTATAATAAAAAATTATAAATGCTCGTTATTTTTTCTACACATCTGTATATCTTTTTCATCCAATAACTTCACCTGCCACCTCTAAGGCACCTTACTCTAATTTCAACAGTTCATAAACTCTCAGAATAATATGATCTAACGAAAGATTGGGCCAGATGTCAATCCGTAATAGCTTCTAGATATCATATCACTCTAGAAATATATAATCATAAAATATAATAATTTTTTCGCCATTATTATTTTCCATACATTTGCAGTAAAGCATTAATTAAAATGTTTTCTCAAACCCAAAAATTTTTTCATTAGAATTCTTAGAGAATACCAACGGAGAGTATTAATGATTGTTACCAATGTCACCAAAATATTCACTGTCAAAATTAGAAAAGCCAACTCAGCAGAACCAGAACTGGTTCACCTTGGAGTAAATCCTAACCTGTCGGAATTTTTTGACGCCATGATACATGAGATACTCAGACAGAGAAAAAATACATCTTATTTACAGTTTGGAAGGTTAAGTGCATATTTTTAGCCACTCTAAAAAATGGTGAGATAAAACGAGCGCCAAATAAATTATTCTGACACGCAGATATCTTCTAACTATCCAATACATAGCGATTTTAATGAATCCGATATATATTTAATAGAATATATTTTCAACGTTTTAGATTGTTTTTGTACATTAAATTATCCCCAACATACAGTGATGTGATCACTGATTCATCATGTAATTCTTTCCGTAATCAGCAAATAGCATATTAATAGCGCAAATTCAAATAAATCCGGCATCAATGCAGCATAGACGCGATAATATAAACTACCCACACTTTAAAAATAGACAAAATTATATAACAAGTAATTGGATAGAAAAAATCATACGAGTAATTGAAAATTAATCCATGTTTACACACATCTGTCCAATAGACATGAAAGAGAAATTGGAAAACATTTTGATGAGTATATCTCATTCAACATTTTAGGTGGCGATGAAGCTGTGTAACAGCAATTTTTTTGTGAATACATAGCAATTATGGGACACTGGCAATCTCAGCGGTTTGTTTGAAGAAGAATTTTTAACTCTGACGCTAATTGGTGGTTTTATGGCGGCTAAATAAAACTCGAGGCATAAAACGAACACGATGTCCATATCAAATTGCTAAAAAAAAGACGTAATGAGCGGTTTGGAGCCTCCCTTCTGGGATTCCTGATCTTGATTCGGGTGTGACCAAAGCCAAAATTCCTGCACCGCCATGCACGTACGTTCAAGCGCTTTCTATAATTGAGCCTTTTTGAATATTCCGAAACAACACTCCTCGTATTTGCCATTAAAGAATTATGTCCAGTCGCCATCGCTGGCGTATTGAATACTCGTTAATTATGGTATGACAGCCCTGTTTACGATCAACTTTTAGCATTTAGCTCCATTTCATCCACCCACCTCGAGCAGATGATGTCAGTCTAATTTCTGGGCATCAAGCACTATTTTTTGTACTTTCCCTGATCCAATTGCTTAAATCCATTTTTTTCGAGTCATCTTGGTTGGTATACCAACGCACTCCTATGAAGCATTTTTCGAATGTGCGAAATTCCACAGAGAAAAAAATCATCCATCTTGACCGGGATTTAATCCCGGATCCCTCGATTTCCGGCCGAGTGCTTTAGCCAGTTAAGCTGCCGAGGCATCCCCTCCCCCTGTGGAATTTTGAACATTTGTGCATTGCGGGTGACTCCGTAAAAGTGGAACTCCGTAGCTAGTCCCGGATAGCTTAAAATTTGTCACATTTTCCGAAGTGAATCGCACGATAGAATGCTAATGCAGTACCAGAATTATTTTAATATGGATTCTAGTATAAAATACTTCCACGAAGTGACGCCTGAGGGAGTAAAGTTTAGCAGTTAATCCGGGCAACAAAGCGACTTTAGCCGATGTGGAGTTGGTAATTTGTGCCCTGTAAAAGGTTTGCAAAGAGTTTTAATAGCATTGAGACAAAATATACGGGATTGCCGAAATAAGAGTAAAGGAATAAATGCAAATATCGTAGTATATGCATTGGAATGGGCACATATATTTCTAGAGAAGGTAAGAATCAAACTTTCTTGGAAGTTCAAACCGTTTTAAAAGCTGATAGTGTTTTTTAAATTTACCCTGGCGCTGATCTTTCCAGGAATCTTTCACGCATTTACCCAAGCACAGCTTTGCAACACTAGATATCAGAAGCAGTATACCTATCACAACAAACGAAATAGGATAGAGATTAGTCACCGGTGAAGGAGCGTTCACAGGTCATTCCAAAACTCTGTCGACCTACAAATCAATTGGTTATAAATATCAATAAAATCTAAAATATCAGTAGCTAGTTTCCAAGCGAGGGAGCGAGATCTTTCAGGGAGGCTTACAATCTGTTTAATTCTCTAAATATGCTTTGGCCTCGAAAAAATACCGTGTGACCAATTTCTTGAGCTACAAACTCCGGCAGAGTAATCATTCTTTGCATGTAGTCTGAATCGCTCGCAGACAACAGCGACAAAGCCAAAGATCACCTAAATCAAAGTAGTGCATGATTTTTATCGTTAAAATACTTGTTATTACATAATCAGACCAAAGTGTCAACGCAGCTTTAAGGCAATCGAATCTTGAACCTGGTGTATTCACTATCAACTATAGAGGGGCATTCTTAAGTCTTACTTCCACAAATCGTTACTCCCTTACTTGTTAGAAAAATTTTTACTTTTAAATTTACAGATCCGAATACTCTAGGAATACTGATGACAGAGTGAAGTATTTACGTAATATCCTGAAAATAAAACGTAACACCTAGCGCCTAACAGAAAACTTCCATATTTTGGCTGTCAACTTTCTCTTTTGACTACAAAATCTGATGCAAAAAGAATAAAAAGAAAAACATCATTTTAAATTATGGAAGTTTTCAATGACATTTCAAAAATTCACATCAAAAAAAGACGTTATGTCGATCACTTGGTAGAGAGTATAGAGGGAAGAAGAGTCGTAAAGATGAATAAAATCAAGAGTAGAGGGGGAAGACACACAAAACAATTGAAGAGAGAAAAACGCAAGTTTCACCCTAGTGGCTCATCCGACAGCCTGGCAAGCGAAACACGCCGAAAGCGCGGATGCAGATGTCAACCGCAGGGCGGCGCTGTAATACCGCAACACAATAGACATTCAACCGAGCGGTCGAATCGTTCCGTCACTGGCGCATTTTTCTATTATAAACGATTGACGGAGAGACAGGAAGAAAATGCAACTGATTTATTTCTTAAACGTTTTAAAATAAAAATGTTTTCGGCGATATTCAATGGGGAAAAAACAATACCTAACTTTTCAGCGTAACTTAAAGAAGGTAGCTCAAGAAACACAAGTGGTATTTTAGGAATTATCTTTGCGGTGCTAAAAGACATCCTATCAAACTCTCTCAATTTTAAAAATTGAGCTAAGATGTTATATAAATACAATGTAAAACATTGTCATAATCAAAAGATATAAAAAACATTCAACCCTTGGTTATCCTATTAGTAGGACCCGATGAAATCTCATCTTTTAACTATTTTATCCCTAATGTGAATATTATTGAAATAAACGCACTTTGCGAACAAAAATGAGCAGAAATAGCATAAAAAGTTAAAAGTCGAAGCGGACCATTGAGCATAAACCATTGGACTTATTTAAGGATACCATGGCTCCGGCTCGTGGACAGGTCTCTGGAAGCATAAAAAAGGAGGCGGATACGCCATTTAAAGGAATGATAGAAATGAGTACGCTCGATCTTTATGACTTGTTCATCTTTTACAATGGTTGGTAAACAGGATCATTTCGGCTATGACTGACAGAATCAATAAGCAATCATTAATGTCACATGCATCTACTGATGGTTCTCTAGGAATATTTATAAATAATTAATTTATAAATGTCTCTAGTATGTGTGTACCCATTTATATTGATGTACAGGTATGTATTTTATTTTTATGATATTTATAAATTTTACGTTCAAATGAATTTTCGGAAACGAAAGGGAAGTAATTAACCATAACCTCTCCATTAACTCACTTGAGTTAAAAGAAGAGGCTCTAACTTCAAATAAGATTTTTTTAACAATTTTTCCATGTTCCCATTGCTAACTTTAACGTTTCCTGATTCCTGTAACTTGTACAATATTCTAATTACTATCTATTTCTAATTTCTAGCTATTTCTAATTACTTTTATCAGAAGCTTATCACAAATAAGATGAGATTATAAGCAAAAAAATTAGAAAATTGGAAAAATGTACCATTTTTTTTTCATTCTTCCGATGCAAAATTAGCGCTACACCATTAATCTCATAGACATATATATATCTACGGCAATTTTTATGGAAATAATAAAATGGTACCAACCTGACATAGTTATGGACGCATATTTATGCTTTTTTTCAGATATTTTCTTCTATCCACCAATTATTAATAACAATAATTTTCAAGTGATATAGTTGTAGTCAATTATGAATCAAGATATTATTCTTTTTCTATTGTTTCCCTTACTTATTGAGTGAAATAAATTAATAATGTGTATATTTCAGGATTTTTCTTTATTTCCATATCTAAAATGTACCTTCAAGCTTTTTATTTCTATAATGATGCTAGCCATAATTCACAGAGAAGTGCATATATGCAGAAATGGCAGAAATAAGAAAGTAATTGTACGCTACGTGGCCAAGATAACTCAAAGATCTTCGTCCTATCTCTTAAACACATATTTTAAGTTTCAAAAAGTAGCGACCAAAGGTTTCTGAGGATTAATTAAAGTTAATCATCGTAATGCAGTATTGTGAAGCCTACAATTATTCCAGGATTTAATTTAATGCAATTGGATGAGGATTACATCCACGGTGTTTAAACTTCCAAGCTGGTTTACATCTCTCTCGCAATGAATCTGCTCCTTCTCTTGCCTCGGGAGGATCCCATGGTAGATTGATTCAACAGTAAATGATTTACGGAGGAGCTTAAGCGCACTCGATTAAGAAATGTTTCGAAGCTTCACTAAGTGACATTGAATGGGAAACAGATTCAGGAGTTTTGAACTTACTCAGAGGAAGGAAAGTGCTCAGAAGAATTTGGGGCATCAATTGGGGAAAGAAATGAAATATAGGACGCCAAGTAGCGCGATGTCGGTGAAAACTTTTACGCTGAAAGAACCAGAAAAACCATGAAAAAGAAAAAATGAATGATTAAGTAATTAAAGCTACGTTTTGAAAATTATATTTAGGTCACAACGTACATCAATTTGGAAACAGGCTATAATGCGAAATGGAGATCAATACTGCGCACATAGTACTCTACTCACTTTTTATGTTTTATGAATACAAAATTATCCTTGAATGATTGTGTTTATTACTCCTAAAAAGGATTCGCACCTCAAATATACTCAAAATATCAGACGATTCAAGTAATAAAGTAATGTAAATGCACCCTTTTAATTAATAAAACAAGCCCCTTTTAATTAAGAAGAGCTTAGCAGTGATCTAAAAATTAACTTCGTAGGGACTTAATGTGCGAAGATGTATCGCACCGATGCAACGTGACTAATGAATCACCAATTATCAAATTAAACATCTAATAAATGTTGATAGTTTACCGTTAGTTACAGATCCATTTATCATATCTATGAAATAATTGTAACAGATTCTATTATGGAAAAAGGATCATCTAATGAAACCTTGACAATGACACTAATGTTCATCATAAACATTGTAAAGCTTTACAAAAAGATGTCTAAATCTATTTTGAATGAGGATTATCAAGCCTGAATAAATCATTCATGTTGACTTAAAATCTACTTTACGAAAGATAAATAAAGATATTGTTGATGCAATCCACATTTTAAAAACATTCAAGGCAAAAATAACTGGAATCAAGTCCTGCAGAGGAAAACTTGTAACAATTTAAAAAATAAGTGTTTAGCTCTTCCTGAAGAAGTATGTCGATTTTGTCAGCGCGATTCAGGATAATATCATCAAGCAATATTTAAAATCCAAACCAACCGTATGAGAAAGCGCGTCAAAATACGGTTGGCAAAGTGTAAAATCCCTCATTGAACCTAAACATCGCTTCAGGCAAATAATTTACTTGAAATTATTTATAGATACAGTCCACCAATCCCCAGTGCAATCAATTTAGCCAATTTCCGGCAACAGAAACCATTTGGAGGACCCTGAGGCCAGCAAACTATATTCATTGGAAGCAATCGATTCGTCCCTTCTAACAACAGCAAGATGAAACATGGCTAAACCAGCAATCTAGAGGCACATGCTTTTGTGTAAACACCAAACATGCCACAAAGAGCACTTTAAATAGAATTTAACAAATGCTAGTGACACAATGATGCACTCGACAAGGAATCTGAGGGCAATCATTAACCTAAGAGTAGGGTATGTATTTTAAATGAACCACTTCTAAAATGCAATGAATATATCACGTAAATAATACTTAGCGAAATAATAAATCAGAGTTATTTTCTAATGCGGCCACCGAATTAACAATTCATGAATTCTGAAAAAAGAAGAGAAAATCAAGTATAGTCTAAGCACAGAGTTAAAAAAGCAAATAAAGTGCGTAGATGTTCAGCATTTGTGGAACAGTTTCATATTACCCCAGAATATAATGGAACCGTTAGTTAACTTGATACAAAGAGAAAGGGGCCACTATAAATTGCTTTTGGAGTAGAGATATGAAGATTATCACAGTATCTGCGGAATGTGATAACTCGCAGCTAAAAATCTATATTCAAGACCCAAGACAAGAAGTCTGACTAGACTGCACGAATGTAAAAGTTATCAAAATACTAAAGAAATAATTATGTTATAACAAATACCTTATGGAGAATTTTTCCTGAAAGTTTTTCAACGTATTGATGAATGTTAGATAAGGAAAAATAATAGCATGTAAGTGTTGTGATTGGAAGAACAATATGGAAAACATCTGCATAGATATAATATTTTGTTCGTCGGATTTACTCTAGAGAACGGATATTTAAATAAATAGATTTTATAGGTAGCTGTTTTATCAAAACTCAGGCATAATTAGTTAATTCGAAGATCGGATGATTTGCAAACACCGGATCGTATATTATTGTTTTAAACGAAGGTCAAAAAACTCCAAAATACCTTGCGGAATAATTCACATTTAATTTTAAAAGTCTTAACCTTTCCATCCCGTGTGTTAGTCGAGATGCGATGAGTAGAAGGCCACCAAAGTGTGTAGTGGATATGAAATATTTCGGACTGTTTTTAACATTTTAATGATTCGTACAATAAACGTCATTTCCTAAACCTCTAAGTGATTTTCCTCTGCCTGGCACACCACTAGTCCTCCCGTCGCAAGACCACCCTTCTCAACCCACTCATGAGGGAAAAACAATTCTCCAGGAGAATGCGGCTATGCCATCACCATGATTTCCACTCGAATCACTTCCATCACCGTCCTTAAATTCTCTCACTCGTACAAACCATAGGACATCGGGACTTTACACTTCCCATCCCGCATCCTCTCTATCAACACCCTTGAAGCAATGTCAATCACAAGCATATCCGTCGACAACACCTGACACACCACTCACTATTATGATGCACCGTATTCCACAGCATTCGGCCTTTCCCAACCATTACCGTGTAAATCTACACCCTACTCTGACAAATCATAGCGGTAACCTTTTTCTGAGGCTTTTTTTTTCTTTTCAAGTTCCTGCTTTTCTTAACCATTAATATTTGTAGGAAAGAGTACATAACGTATAGCAACTATTCTTTTTTGTTTAAATGTATTATACTCAGAATTCATTCTCAGACTGATAGCCAGAGAACATTAAACAATTATTATAATTATTGCCCTGCGATTCATGACGAGGATGTATAGAGCAGGCTCCTAAGCCACCAACCATAAAGAAGAGATGCTATATAAAAAGAATCCAGAGAGAAAGGCTCAAAAATGGAAATACGTGTTGTCGGATCTGTCTCATTTTGATTTTGCGTTTTGCGGTGATTGCGTATGAGTTATCGCATTATCAACAAGAGGAAAGAAGGAAGTTTTGTATCTGCTTTATCGCCTCTCTCTAATTTAGTCGTTTCAATTGGTCCTAGAGTTATAAGGCGGGGTTCAAATAATTTACTACCTGTCACCATTAATATATCCTGTTTTGAGTTCATTAAAGAATATTTGTCTCGCAAGATATCCAAGAGTCTCAATTGATTCAATTACCAGTCTTATTACCTTTGGTACTCATCAGTAGAATGGTAGTAGTTTTTTACGAATATGCAAATATTTCACGCATTAATTCTAACAGGGTAGGATCTTTATTTTTTATGGGTGCTTCTACTCGTGATTCAGCACAACAACAAGTAAATGATAGTGACATGTGCAGGCGTCAGCTGAGTCGTCCTAAGGCAAAGCCAAGCTTTGTGGATGTGCTCCCCAGGCGTTTCTTAATCGCGACCGTGTACTACCTTTACGTTGCCCAAGAATAGACTTTCAGGTTCGCAAAATCGTTCATTTTGTCCCTTATTGCGAGGCAAATGACATTATTTGGGTGACGCGCACTTAGTTTTGAGCATGGCTTTAAGAGCAGCTCCTTCTTAGCGTCACTCGGAATTTATTTTATTGATGGCTCTAAGGGAGCCATTCTACACAACTTGAGAAATATAAAGATATATTTGTTTTTCTGTTATGTCCCTTAAAAGTTAATTTTATTCCCACAATCATTCTCATTCGAACAGGGCATAGCAATGCTAAAATTTGTTAGCCAAGGGAGCCTTCCATAATGTATATTTTAAATGAAAAATGTACATTCAACTACTACTACTGCAGCAATATTTGATTACAACAGCTTTCCTCAAAGTCAGAAAATAGGTCACTGGGACCAGTCAAGTGGGATCACAACCAAAATACCTTAATGGTAATACAAAACTCAAAATCGAAAATCAAAAAAAGATGCAAACTTGGTACAAGAACTGCAAATAAATTATTTTATAGATGAAAAGGACATGCTCAAACTTTCATTTTGCTCCATGAGACGGCAGATAAGTGAATTTATTCCATGAAATTGTAAAGCATAGTTTGAGAAAAATGATTTCTTTGAGTAAAAAAATGGATGGAAAATTATAACTGTATTTCAACTTATTTCTTTGTTCCGATTCCAAAAGTAGTTAGTTCAATTACTTTCCACGCTAAGAAGACTAGTATTCTAGAAGTTACACAAAACGCATTTTCTATGAGAAATAAAAATCATACGTTAGTCAAGCAAATCAAATGATATTACCCATTATGAGAGCATAAGGCCTATTTAATAGGTTAAAAAATCCCTTATAACAGACTTAAATGAAGTTTTGAAAGGCTTACGAAACATTTTTAAACCTTAGCCTTTAATTTATAATCACAGTAAATAGCACGCTACTGCACAAAAAGCCGACGCAAAATCATTAAAACAATACTGAGGTTTTCTTGTAGTATATCAGACAACACTATAGGTTTTGGCCAATGGACGTAAATTAAATGTAAATATTCAATTATTAGAACTCCAAATGTTTTCCGTAAAATAGCCTCCACTTCAGAGCAGTCAAACGACTTTCTTTGTAACGTAGCCTCATTCACTAAGCAAATGATATGCTTATTTTAATATGAGCACTACGAGTCAACACTATGAGAGTCTTTCTCCAAAATAAAAGCCTAACGATACTCTGAATCATCGACTTTTTTCACTCTGAGCTTCAGTCAACAGAAAACTTCTATCATTCCATGATTCCAATGATAACCTAGGTCACAATTGTCATTCTGCGAACGTTTTCACACTATATAGAAAACAGGTGGAATATTTATTCGGACCAAAATTTTATATATTTTCAAAAATTAGAAGCTCTGTTTCTGGATCTCGTTAAAACAAATTACGTACATGTCTTACATAATATATGTAGACCAAAATGCACGTTAGTAAGTTATCACCACATCTCATTGAAAATTAAAACTATTCCCCGCGGCTGACCTTTCACGGGGTTCACGGGTGTGATTCACTACGCTGCATCTCGAGGTGCAAGAAATAATATATAGATGAAATTACCACGAAACGCTAACGCAGGGACGAGGAAATATGGCAAATCTTCAAAGCAGAAAGAAAGAAAGTATAAAATACTAGCGTAGAAACCGCAGTTGCGAGAGAAAGAATGGGGGCATCGAGAGTTTATGAGATCACGAATGTGCAATAAAAAACTGTAAACAGTAAATCCAATGAAACTGTGTACAAAGCAAACTGCTATGTACAAAGTAGATTTTGTCATTCTCTCGTTTTTTCTTTTTTGAAATACTCGAGCAAACACATACAGTAACAACGGGTACATACATATAGCCAGTGCATTAATGCCCAAGTCGATGTTTCATACGAAATATGACTAAAACAGTAATATATAGGCAAAACAACGAGCCTAACTTCTCTTAGAGGAATTAACACAAGTTTCAATGGAGTATAGTAGGAATGGTAACAAAATTCCAGTCCATTATCAATTTTTCTCAGGTTTTTAATCATAATCAACGCGCCTCATGCAGATACAGATTCTTCTTGAAGCGCGGAAAAAGCGGGTCGAGAGTGAAAAAATAAAAAAGTAAAAAAATATTAGTTCACAGCCTCAAGAAACTGTGAGGTGATGCTTACTTGTGAGGGTTCATAATCTTTCAGGAATGATGGGGGTTTTATTGAAAGAAATCTTAATACTCTAAGGAACAGGGAAATGTTGCTCTTCTTTGCCTTTTTCCATTAAATTAATATTAAGAAAATATTGAAAACCCATCAAAGGAGCTCCTTGGATTTTTGCAAAAAATTAAAATAGAAGTAAAGTTGAAGATCTCCATCTAAAACACACTCAGAGTACACATCACCATTTCACCACCCTAAACTTCATCATAAACACCTTTACACGGCTGGTGTCATAACACTCCCTGCCGCACGCCCATGCGGTGGCTCGCAGGGTAATATGTAGACGTTGATTATAAATTAGATAATATTAAACATTGAGTTCAGACGCAGTAAAGGAACTCCACACTTTCCGTCTCACATTTGTTTCATAGAGCGCGATTTTACAAGACGCGACAATTTCAAGTAACCTAACCTCGTACTGTGACGGTTTACTGTATACGCTATCTTACAAAGATACCGCTTACGTAAGACAAAAGGAAGGTACTTCAAGTAGTAAATGACAAATATAGAGAGAAGTTTTATGTATCATTTTCAGGATTTAATTACAGTGGACGAGGCGCTGAAAATTTGCCTATTTTTAGACAACTTACCAAATACATATAATTTGAAAAATATATAAATTTTGATAAGGTATCACTAATATCACTCGGTTTCACTAATTAGGTATCACTAATATCACAGCTGCCTGTGTTTCTTTGATTAGATGTTGATTATTCCTTTCAGCAATGAAGTGCGCAACATTTTTTTCCGAAATAATCAGTGTAAACAAAAGACACTCCAAAAAATCCATGTAACACAGCTCAACGAAATCAACATTCTATTTGGTGGTAGTCGAAATTGGATATCCAACGATACATGACTGGAAATGGGATAAACTTCCTCTGGGAAAAACATGACAGCGGAGGCACCGAGGGAGGAAAAAAATATTAAACGCGCGTTGACGAATGGATGAACTCTTGTCCGTCACACTTCCCCGAAGAGCCGTCTTTTCTCCCGCGTTCTTCAGAGCATCCGCGACGGAAAATAGCGCCTGGCCACCACAAGCGGAATTTCTCACGCCTCCCGACCGTGAAAACTCTGAAGCTCGTAAACGGACTATTATTCTCCCATCCATCAATACCGCGAGAGGGCGCGAGACAGCCGAGGGAAAATATTGATGGCGCCTAAGAGTGAGGAAATAACAATATCGAATGGGGATGTCAAATCCAACGGCCTGAAAAATAAGTGCTAAGTCTCCGGAAAGAAAAAGCGTGTAACAAGTAGTCAAAGTCTTAAACCCTTCACCGATAGCGATCACGCAAGCACTTGAAAACAGAAAAAACCTCATTTACTGAATTTAAAAAATACTATCGGCAGATACAACCTTATTTAAGGTGTACAAGAATAATTACAAATGGAAAGTTTAAACTCATTACATAAGCCAATAAAAGGTTTCTTTGGAGGTACCAGGAAGATATTTTGTATATTGAAACCAGATACATATGGTAAATCAAATTAAGGAATATTTTATGCATTCGACTTTTAACTTTGAAAAAATGTAACATCATGAGTCTTAAAATAAATACTTAAATACGTTTGCGAAACAAGGGTGCTGTGAGCGAATGTATATATCACTACATATGTGATACATAGGTACCAATCATATCAAATTTTAAATAGTTCTTGTGGCTAAAATGAGATGAAATTTTTCAAAAAACATTTTCATCGATTATTTTTCGATATATTCGTTAAATATTTTTCTCAAGAATAAAACGTTGCCGGTTTCTAATGCGAAGAAATGTATTTGAACCGTACGCGTGCTGTCCAATCTAAAAGACCACTGAGCTGAATATGAAAGAGGGCAGTTGTGTCAGTAGAGCCAGTAACGATGCGGAGAAGTAGACAACCATCGGTATTCGACAACGTATGGCGGTCCGTATCCAGAAAGTGGTTGAATACAGTAATCTTTTTTTTTACTTTTTTAAAATCTAGCTTCTATATGCGGTTCGCGGAGCATTATATTTAGGTGTCATGTAGAAGACTTCTTTTTGAATGAACTAAATTATAAAAGGTCAGTTTGATCTTAAAAGTAGCACTATAACTCATATAAACTCGTTTTAAATTCGTTTGTAAAGTGCATCTCCTGAAATTTTCAACTACATCGCTTTGTTAGAAACGAGAAAAATTGCAATGAGACGAATTATTGTGGAAATTGCACTATCGAGGGAGTTTTCATCTTTCAGTGATTGTGGTGATTGTGGAAGCAGCTCATAATGTATAGCTCAAAAGAGGACGTGGAAAAAGATTATCAAAGAGAAGCTACGCTCAGAGACAGAGATCTGTAACGAGTAGTTTGGGTTTTTGCAAGGGGGCGAAACGACCGATGCAATATCTACGATGGGGCAACTGATGGAGAAAAGTACATTATGAGCTATTTATAACACTCATTAACCTCAAGTAAGGCAATGACAGAGTCCCCAGAAAAGAGGTAGGGAGAAGTATAAGAGAGAAGAGAGTTCTGTACAAGTAGATGAGGTTAGTGCAAGAAATGAGAGAAGGAACAGTGTAGGCAGAACGAAAGGATTCCTCGTAGACGTAAGACCACAATAGGGGTCAGTTTTCAGCCGTATCTCTTTAATATAGCTATGGTTATCGATGAAAAGAATGTAAAGAGTCTATCACCTTAGAGAATGTTATTTGTGGATGATTCGTATCGACCTCTATATTTGGACCAGGGAGAAGCTATAGTTGAAGTTTAAAGAAATGAAAAAGGCTTTAGAATAGAGAAAAATAATGATTAGCAGGTTAATAAAAGAATACATGACAGCAAATATCGTAGATAACCTGCCCGTAAAGTTTAAAGAGGAAGAGCAAGCCCATCAATTAAGAAGTTCAAGTACCATGGATCAAACTGACCGAGTGGCAGAGTATTGAAAATTGAATAAAACAGGACAAACTGTGGATGGCTGAACTGGAGAAAATTAGTGGATTACTATGCTGTAGGAAGGTGAGTTGCAAGATAAAAGGAAACAAATTCAATTCATAGGTGACGCCTGCTATGCTGTGTAGGTCAGGAACGAAGTTGATTGCATTGGTCCAGGAAAGAAACCTAGATGTATCAGAAATGAGGATGCTGCGTTGGGTGTGTGGAGTAACGAGAAAATATTAGATACACAACGAATGCAATAGGGGAATGGAAGAATATAAACTCTAATAAAGGCAACCTCGGGGCTTGGATGTAAGTCTAACCCGTTTTCCGGGGTTTCCACCGCGTTGGTTCATGATGAGGACGATATTTCGCCGGCTATCCTGCAGGCTTCCTCAGGTCCAGTGACAGTCCAGTTGGGGAGGCGCCGTGGTCTATTGGATGGTTTTCGCGGTCCCCTTCCCTGATTGGTCCGCTTCGGTTCTTCTTGGAATAGCAGCGGAAAGTGGGTAGCCGTCGTCTCTGTTTAAGTTTTTGAGGGTTTTTGTTATTTCCACCGCTTGTCTGATGAGACAGGGGAAGTATCTCTTTTCTTTGTGGATAATGGTCGCCTCCGGGAATAGGATATTGTGCTGCGGGCCCTCCCAATCATGCTCCGCAATGGCAGAAAGGTGGAACTGCTTCTGTCTGGTGGCTCTTTGGTGTTCCTGGTGTTCATACATGATCACGTGAAAAACGGATTCGACTTACAAAAATGTAAACTACGGTGGTAGGTACAAATACAGAGAGGAAATATCATTAAAATGTTTCTTTACCAATGAATTTTTTTGTTTTACCATGATACTTTTTCCATCGGCTGAATATTGTGAACAGTTTTATGTTCAAATGAGATCTTTTTACTACATTTCCCTCCCCAATTTTTATATATTTGATTGATCTTTCCACCTTTTTCATTACTCCCACCATTTTTCTCCTCTCGCTCCAATCTAACTCCCGGTTCTTTATACTCTCATCCATTCCAGTCACCCATCTATTTCTTGGTCTTCCTCGAGGTCATTTTCCTTACATTTCCGTTTCATGTACCTTTCTGGGGAATCCGATAGTTCCCATTCTTTTTACATGCCCAAACTATTTCAACCTCGTCGCTTCTATTCATTTTCCTAGCAGTTCCTCCAGTAATTCTTCCCTGATTCTTTCAAATCTTATCCTATGCATTCTGTTTTTTTCTACTCTACTTCTGAGAAATTTATTCGTACATGCTAGTAGTCTGTTCACATCCTTGATCTTCCTATACCATGTTTCCGAACCATGTCAAGATGGGGGCATAGTAGGTATTGTAGGTAATCACTTTGCTTCATATCAAGCTCCTTGCACTTCTCAGAATAAAATGTCATCAGCTTCTGACACTTGTCAGATATAAAGCGTTCTCAGCCCCGCACGCTACTGGGAAATAAAATTTTAAAAATTTCTAATCTAAGATGTAAACAGGCTGCGTTTTTTGTGCATGTTAGAGCTATAAACATTTGTTTTATACGAACTTTTGGTTTTCTGATTTTAAAGTTTCTTGGCCTCAGTTCCTCCTCATGAATTTGATTTTCATTGGAAATAGCAGGGAAGTAGTAATCAGCGTCCCAATAACCGTTGGGCCTGAAATTTCATTACGATTGGTCGAAAATCTTAATTTTGTCCTTTAATCGCGATTCGTGCCGCTAAACGAACCAAGTAAGTTAGGCTACAAGATCATGAGTGTGTACATTATTGCCTATAACCAAGGATAAATGTGTCCAGGGCAAACGTTATCACTGACGATCGATGCACTGTATAATCAGTCTGAATGAACTTATCATGATTGTCACTCATCATTGAGCCACAATTATTTCCTACACATATTTATTACGTCAAGTATTGATTTTATGGGAGATATTTTGCACCAAAGAGGAAAATGGCAATATGCGTGTATGCCATTTCGGAGATGATCTCTGTCACCAGCTTGCTAAGTGAGTCTCGGCATTTTAACGTCTTGAAAAATATTTATGTATGCGCTTACAGATAGTTGAAAACTGTAGATAGATTCCGTAGATACAGAAGCGCATGGAGAAACCATCCGAACGTAACTCGCTGGGATTATAGAATTCAACACGGGACATAATGACTGTAAGTTTTACAGCAATCTCTTTGGCTTGTAAGTCACTTAGGGAAAGATCATATTTTCTCAAGTCTACGAGCAAGAAACTGAGCAATCAGTAGTCTATCTTACATCTCTGGACAATCAGTTAACATGTGTAACTTGCCCCATAATAATTTCTATATAATATACATTTTTCGGTATAAAAATGATTAAGATGACGTTAAGAAAAAGACGCCATTACCAGTGCACCTTCATCACATAAAATATTGCCTATGAAATATCTAGGTGAGCTCTCCCTACTATCCTAGGTCTCACCTACAACACCTCCCCCCCATTACCGGAGGAAGTAGGGATATTCGCCACCATTAGTTCGAATGGAGCCATGGGTGGGAGTGCCTGTTGGCTCGCGAAAGCCAGGGTTCGGGAGGTGCATTGATTTCATGCTGAAACAGTCGATGAAGCAAGGCAAGACCGTATCCATTGGCCAAGAGCGACGGTCATAGCCGGGGATACACAGGGAAATATGGGCAACATGAATAATGCTGGACTGGATAAAACCTGTTTCATAGATGCTGACAAACTATTTTGAGGATAAAAAAATAACGGAAGAAGAATTTGCATAGTCAATGTGGATCTTGAATATTCTGACAATGATAAAAAGAAAATAAAAATTATTTCTGAATCTAACGTTGTGAAATAAATTTTTCCGAAATATTATATAAAAATACTATTCATGGAGGTAGATTTAATTATTAGCCAGCTAATTCGTTCAAAAGTAGTATTTATTCATGTCCTGCCGTTCTAGCTTTCCAAGTGACTGTTAACATAGCACATTAATAAAGAATTTATCCCAGCACAAATATAATCGGCACGCTTTAAAAATCATGTACATGCACAACAAGTACATAATTCATTCTTTCCATTCTTCTTTCGGGATTCGGCCGCATAGTTGTTTTTCTGACAACTCTTCTCCTCCTATCCTGGAGGCGTCTTCAGGTCGAAGATGAAAACAACGACGCGGCCGAATCCCGAAAGAAGAATGGAAGGAATACCTGCTCGCTGCGGAAACCTTAAAAAGTATATAATTCATGTTGTTCATTTCATAAGTAGTAGTAAAAAAGTTGAGGCTTCCTCTTTAAAGCGCTATTCTGTTTCCCTAAAAATATAAGATATCTGAAACAATCAATAGCAGGTCGGCATATAGCTCTATGTATGAATTATAATAAAAATAAATATCTTTCTAATAAACTTTATTTCTGCCAGATAGAAAAGCAAAAGAAGGTAAACATTTTCCAAATAGGATCGTTTTGCTTCCAATTTTACTATTTGAATCGAGGGTGTAAAAAATTGTTAAACATACTCGAAAATAAAATATAGGCCTTGTCAATGCTCGTTCCTTTCCTTTATAATTAAGAACTAATTAGTTCAAGGTAAAATTATCGACCGGATACAACTCGCACCATTTTTATCTACTGCAATGGCATCTTTCCAATTCACCCAATTTTCCCTAATTTTCATTTCCGCCAATGCTACTTAAGATATTGAATACAAATTTATCACATTAATAAGACGGAAAGGTTTTTAATCACGCTTTATGGTAAAATTCTACAGTAAATAAATAAACTGTAAGACTAGATTGGATCAAATTTGTCATGCTCAAAATAATAACATATCTCTTTTATGTAAAACAAGTTGACGCATGCTTTCCCTGGGATGAATCGATAAGATAAATTAGCATCAAGAGGATACATTAAAGAGGATATGCAAACGTTATCCCAGCATGATTACGCCGACGTCCGCCGATGCAAGCGTAGAGAAGGCACAGAAAAAATTGAAAATGTGTGCAGACCTCTCCAGCAACTTCCAACGCCACAGGCTTCGTCGCTGTGGCTCACTAAAGCTGTCCAGCCCGGCCAGAAGTAGGTACTCATCTTAACGATTAGAAAGCACGTCACAACTTGGTTGCGTCATAACTTCAACCATCAATCTCCTCCATGCTCTAAGTCCTCAGAAATAACCCTCGGTCGCCTTTACTCACTCGGCCTCAAAACTTCTACTTCCGCTTGGTCATCTTATGACTCCCTCCTTTTTCTCCAACCGCCTGTCTTTCTTACTCAAGCCCTCAACATGGAGGTAGGGTCGCACTCTCACGCATAGAGCCCGAGACCATAATGCCTTCCGGCTAAAAACACGGAAAAACTTGGTCCTTCTGAAAGTTTCAAGGTGGTGAAAACCTCGGACTAGAGGGTGCAAAATGGAGGAAAGTTGGAGAAACGGAGAGAATACCGGAGCAGAGGGATGGAAAAGTGGCGCGGCATATTATAAGATATAACGGTAGGGCTAGGTATGGAATTATAGGGTGCAACGGGAAAGACGCAAACATTACCAAGGTATGGTGACAACCTACCGAATTCTGATACTCCTTCGCTCGCTATCAATTACATTCATAAGAAAGGTTATGTAACATTTGCAGAACAGGCGTCAGCTTATAATTCACTAACGTAGCACACAATATATTCTCTGATACGTCTCTTTGATACAAGGGCTCTCGTATTATACACTCATAAATCTCGTCTTTTACCCTCACGCTTTATTTTCGAGCTCAGTATCCATAGATGCAGCCGCAGACGGTAAATTTCCTGGAAAATCGATTGAAAAGTCAAATGTAAAGCTTGACTAAACTACAAACCGAGATATGGCATATATACGTTATACGCATCAGAGACAGAGCTTTCATTACCGCTTAAAATGTTAATAAGGATTTATTAAAAACTTAATTTAAATCCTTATCTTTGTAAATACTGGAGTAAAGTTATAGGCAATTGTATCCATCGTCTCGTCAAATAGAATTTAGTTGATGCTTTAACATTTAGAAGCATAAAAACTTATTAGGAGAGAAATGCTTATTCTTGATTAATAACAAGACAACCAAAACATTTCTGCCAACTTATGAGCCAAAACTTTGAAGATTTGCTGACCTCTTTGTTTGTTTATAAGGTAATACTGCATTGAAAATTAAACCAATGTTCTCGCTCTGGTAGCTTACAGCCTAATGCTTTCAATTTCCAACGACACCCAAACACCAAGAGTTTTTGTTTTTTAAAAGCAAAGTTGTAACTAAATGTGAATGCTAATTTATACTTAAATGACATTTATTTACTTAAGTACAGCATTCTTTAGAGCAATCCAAATGCAAAGCAGTTAAAATGCTGAGGAAATCCCGTTTAATTTCCCTTCAAGTCTACCACAAAGAAATGAAATGCATCTAATCACGAATAAATCAATGCATGGGTCGAACTTTCCCACATAAATGGCCCAAAAAAATAATGATCTACTCCTCGAGAACAAATTTAGGAATTCCCCGTGAAGGAAGAAAATGAAGTGGGTAGTAAGAAAGTCGACGAATAAAATCAAATGCTCTCTTTTCCACTCAACTCCTAGGAAATTTGTCTTCCGAATGATTTAACGAGATTCCCCCTATGAAACGAATTGAAGTTATTTATCGATCCTGGGGAATTTTCTCCCACCCCTTATTTCTCTTCAAGGGGACGAGAAAAGGGGAGGGAGGGAAAGCACCCGTAACCAGCTAACCGTATGATTTTGTGTCTATCAGAGAAAAGAAACTTTCCTCCACTTTGTCTTATCGGTTCTTTCCCTGGTCGACCCCGCATTCCCCAACTCTACCAACCCTCCTCACCTAAACCTATTCGTCCACCTCCATCCCCCAAGCGCCTACTACTACTACAAGCGGCTGAGTTCAGCATTCGACTGCGCAACCAGCGCGTGAAATTTCCAACGACAGCGTGAAATTTTTCGTCTTTAATCTTTCTCTTAGTCCGACGAACTTGATTTTATATTTCCTCAGCAACTTTCCCGCATTCAATAAAAGCTCACCGCTGCCAATATAAACCGATTGACAGGTGCATTTGATGCATATTGAGTAATGGCTCATTTTTATTTCCATTGAACCTATATCAATGAATTATCCCATAAATAAAGAATTACAGATCAATTTATACTGATTGGAATTTGAAATAGAACACTTACCACTGCTAACATCATCCCAATAAGTTATTAAGTCTTCATATGCATTACTTTACGTTACAGAGATGGTACAAATGTTATTAGTCTTGAGATCTAATTGAGGTTACATGGTACAAAATATATTAGTCTTAAGATCTAATTATTTTAAATTTTTCGGATGCTTATTACAAATCGTATTAATCAAATTCTTTCTACACAGCCATCAGAGACATACAGCTCATATTCCAGTAATAAACACTCTAAAATGGGTCTTCAACATACTAGTTAAACGCTATATTATCAGAAAATGCAGTCAATTGAACAATTTTACAGAATACTCGCTATAAGTTAAAGGATATAACTAGTTTTTTTACTCCCGAGAGAGCTGCTTGATCGGAGAAAAAGTTACCTATATTCTCCCGCTCATACCTAGGTACCTAATGCTAGAAGAAAATCAGAACAACAGAAGAGAATGACGATAAAACCAAAAGTAAAAATTAATTTATATTTAAACTGAGAATTGGAGGAACTTAACAGACATTCACACTCTTGTTTTACTACATTTAAATCTCAGTCAACAGTCACTTCATTGTTCTCACCTATGATTTCTCTGCAAGGGAACGTATCACATTCAACCGTGCTTGTACCAGACAAGGTTAGTTCACCTTTAGTTGTCTTATCCGTGTATTTTAACATGCGTTAAAAAATTCTCTACCAAAGTGAAATCCATGTGAAAAAAGTGGACTAACCTGACGTCTCGACTAATCAGAGAATTTCCCCATTCCTTTCAAAACTGTTTCTCAGTAATCCTTTTCCTACCTAACCATCGTCCAAATGCTCACACCCCCTTAATCCGCTCAGACTAAATAATACCGTCCAACCGCATTTTTGAAATTCTTAACCGCTCAACGTCTCTCTGTCTATCTCTGTCTCCCTCTCTCTCTCTCTCGCTGTATCCCTTTGAATCCGACTGCACATTTAAATTCTCCATATCCTCATCCCACTTCCGCGAAGACTCCTCACTTCCACGCACGAGTCTAATGCGCCCTTGGACCAATCGCAAATGATTTCCTGTTCGGCCGTCGAGCAAACAGTGGAGACGCTGACAGCAGAGGCTGAGTGAGTCGTAAGGCTAATATGGACAGGACGCGGAAAGGAGCATGAGGGAGGGAAATAGACGGGCTCCACCGAGATTAAACGGGACCGAAACATGAATAGTTAATGCGCAACCTTGTTTTTATGAACGGTGAGTGGAGGAACGATGTTAGGTGAGGAAATTGGTAGTTTTATCGTCGACATCAAATGAAAAACGTGCGGAGCACGAGGATATAGAAAGGTAGATAAATGAGACACAAAAAGACGAAATAATCTGCGGTTTTTTAACTACAGAGAGGCGCACCTCATGCGATAAATTGTCTCGTGCAATCAACATCAAGAGGTTTGCAAAGCCTGCTCGGTTTTTTTCGAGGGAATATATTTTAAAAATTCACTTTGGAATGATTATCACTATGGAGTACTTAGAAATCAAAATCTTGTTTTAACAGAAATTTTTTTAACTAATACAGATATAAATGCATTAATTTAGTGGGGCACCACGAGTAATCAGATTGAATTCATTGAACTCCAGCGATTGAATTATTTTCAACATAGGGACCTACTGTGGCTTATCTTGCTCCATATTTTGCAAATGTTCCGTTGCCACTATGATGGCTTCGTATTTAATAGTGTAAGTTATTTTATAAGGGCTTAAGGGCAGCTAAAAATAAGAAAATTGTCACATATGCAACGTATAAACTCCGCACTTTAACTTCATCTTACGTAGATCTTTGATGAATTTACAGAGAAAAAAATAATGACAGATCAAAAGTAAACCCCAAAAGCATTTCACAATCTGGTACCTAAGACTTTTTTCTAAGTTTATGCCTAAGACCTGAAGCATTTATATAAGGGGCTAAATCATTTTAACATACATGCGAGTAACGAAAGAAGAAAACATATTATGAGCAGCCTCCCTTCCATTCACACCAAAATTATTTCTATTTTTTCACTGTGTTCCTAAACCTGTAAGCCCAGTGCACTTAGTTTCCTTTATCCTTATGCACCAAACTTTTAGATCTCTAGCATAGCTAGAGAGACATTAAGATACTCTATCAATGTGAAAAACATTTTTCGACAAAAACCACCCCGATATGATGAGATACGGGAGAGAAATAAAGTGTACATAAATCACTTAAAGCAAAATAAAATTACCGTAGCTCAGACAACATTCACCAGGTGAAAAGTGCACGGATATATCTAATATAAATACAGTAAGCATTAAATGAATAGATAAAAGCACATTAAAGTAAGCTACAAAAATTCAAGGCGTTTAAAAGGGCTCTGTCATCAATATCTTCATGTGGAACGAGCCAAGAGTTATTAAATATTCGAAGAAACGAGAACTTCTCTCCCTCTTTTGCATAAAATAATTAAAATAGACTGAAAGGTTAATTGAAAATAATGAAAAAGTGATAGCAAGCTCGTTCTGGGTCTTAGCAGATGAGAAATGAAACATTAAAGGAAGTGAGGAACCCAAAATTGAGGAAAAGGCCCAACGATAGAGTCAATGAAATACAGCAAGCGGCTGAGCAAGACAAAAACGTCGTAACTAGGTTTACTTCCGCTGGTCTTGACGGACCGGCAGTTAATCAATCAAAATTGTTGAGAATCGGCCTAGATAAAAATATAAGAATTTTCTTTCCTTGATGAAGGAGAAGCGAAAACAAATGTAAAAAATTGAATTAATCCAAGAAAAAAGAAAAGGAAAACAAAAATATTCATATTTAAGCACCATGAGTTCCTTAGCTGTGAAAAAATTAATGAACTCTAATAAATATAATTGAAAAATATCAACCAAGTCAATATGATAAAAACATGAAGAAAATAAACCAAATTATAACAGCCAATCACAAAATGGGCTACATCCTAAATTAAATAACTGATTTAAAAAAGGGTTAATTTAAGGTGATTAGCAAATTTAATTTGGGATAAAAGTAATTTCAAGTTCAAGGACCAGAGTAGCATAGAAAAAATCGAAGTATATTTCAAAATATAGCCCATAAGTAATTAACTGATTGCATCAAAAAAATAAACAGTTTGGATATATTCTAATGTATCAAGCTTAGCTAAAAGAGTATAGATTCATATAAATAATACGCATTTCTATTGGACTTTAAAACCCGACTCAAACGGATTGGCATATGCATGATTTTGTCCTCTCCTGGCATAAATTATTTCCAACTGCAAGTGGTAATATTTTATAAGCATGCGCTAGTAGGTTATGAAGCATGGTGCTTGAAAACCCACGGTTTAACCGGATGAAGATGTTACCTCATAAATGTTTCACTAACACAATTGTCTATGTAAAACAAGAATTTTTATAAATCAATCTATTGGAAATTTAACTATATTTTATTCTTTCTGAAAAAATACAATTATCATTTCCCAGATGTATAGTTTAGTATAATCAAATAAGTAAAAGATCGCTTCCGGTCAGCTGTTTTTGATCGTATTTAAAGTGGATATTCACTGTGGATACGATAAAATTATACGGTGGAGCACACCAGACATCAGCCTAGAATTAACTTGAAGTTTTGTTTATGTTGAGAGGAATAACTTTCTCATTCATCAAAGAAGACCACCAACATATTCGTAAGAATTGCATAGCATTAAGCAAACTTTCCAAGTGACACAAGGAGCTATGTATTTTTCTGTTGAAGTTTATTTTTATTTAAAACTTGACGCATCACTTTAGTCCTTTTTGGACTTATTAAACGTTTCTGTTCCTGCTCTCGGTTAACAAAAACCTATCAGGAATTGCATATGATTAATGATAGTAATTACAGCTTGTCACTAAGAGAAGATCGTTTTCACAGCCGTTTTCTCTTATGAGCGTTGCATTTCCCATGAATAAGAAGACTAAATTATTACAATAAATAATCCTTTAATGAACTAAAGTTATTTAACGCAATGAGCTTAAAAACCTCAAAATCCCATTACTCTTGCGTTGTGAAACATCAATATCCTTTTTCAAAACAAAATATTCAATTGTAAAACATCGCTGGCTAATCTTTTCTCGAGAACTTTTATTGCCTTTGTGCAACTTAGTCCTCGTACCCATATTCCCTTTGATATTGAACAATAATTACCATGGAGCACACCCTCAAATCGTCTTCTCCAAATTTGACGCATAATAACCTTTTATATCTAGCATCCTTTATGGCATTTCTTCACGCTTGACAGTTAAATGTAACAATGTAGAGCTTTTAATTACGCAATTAGGTGACGTAGATATATATCACAAATACCTCCCAAGAAATTTTTTTCTGCTTATTATGAGATTCTATCATAACGTTTTATTGTTTTCATTATTTAAGCATTTGAGCAGAAGCCATAAGAACAAAGCGCAACTCTAAATTACATTTCAAGGCGCAATATAAAATTCATTGGTCGTTTATTTGGGGGAATCAAACCAAAATTGAAATCATTTTCGACATGCAGGAAATGTGAACAGAATCCCTAAGTCACCGTCACTTTTAACAAAAGCGACGAAATTTCAACAGTTTAACGGAACTTCCGACGGACGAAGTACTAAACTAATGAAATGCCCTTAACATGGCACCCACGAGGCAATCGGGATTCCACAGACACCTCTCCGCCTGGTCTGGGAATCGAACCCGAATCATTTGCGATGAAAGTTTGTACTCTTTCGGTAGTCGCCACACCGGATTTCCTTCTAATACCATCACATGAAAAAGGTAAGACCTTAAACCATAACTCGAGGAAGCATGGAAGGAAAAGAATGGGGAAAGAAAGCTAGAGCGAGGGTTCGAAAGCTTTGGGAAGTATCCTGAGAGTGGCGTCCAAGGGAGAAAGGGTAATGGAGATGGATTGCACGGGACGAGAGGAGAACGCTGTCTCGTCCGGGAATTTTGACTGATGGTGGAGTACAGGCGAGGGGACGAAATTAGGGCTCGCGGAAGACAAGAGGGTGGTGGAGGGCGTGGAGAGGGAGAAGCAGAGGGGGCTGCGCAGCAGAGGTGAGGAGAACAAGGCCCACGAAAAAGAGAAAAAATAATTAAAACGAAGCGATCCAAACAGTGCAGCGGAGTTAAGAGAGTGCTTATGTGCTCAACTTGGGTGGCATGCATCTAGCGCAAGGCTTTCCCTTAAAGAAGCTTTGGTGAGACAATGAAAACTATGGCTTAGACAACGAACAATGGGAAAGAGCGCTTTGCGATTCACTGGCAAACTTTAAACTCCCACAAAATTTTTGAAACTATGGTTCACGAATGTAGGTCACGCGTTAAGTTTAAAAACAGCGTTGAAACCGTAAATTAATGAAACTGCAAAAACGGGATTGATTCAAGCTAGCTGAATTATCTTGTAAGAGATTATATTAACAGAAACAATAGTGGTGATAAGAGTATTATTAAGTTAGGAATACGGTCCAAGAGTAAGCTTTGGGTCCCAATACAAATGAAAGTAGATTGAGCTTTGGGTCGCTTGCTGAATTTTAATGTAATTCAATGCGCTTCTCAAGTCTCTTTTTAAACTTTTTAAAGCCTTAATAATAATCCTCTGGGTTCTGATAACTATTTGGTGTCTAAAGCTACTTGCAGTTACTTGCGAGAAAAATGCTAATGGCAATGGCTTAGAATAGTTTAACATTAAAACATTAAAAAATTGGCTGTCATGGTAAATTACGCAATGAAAAATGTTATAAATCAATGCTGTAACATCTCCTTATAATTGCTCCCTCGTAAACTACCCAATGATGGAGAAGAAGAAATACCATTGAATCAAATTAGAAAATTATTTGAGTCTTTCTTTCGCACAGAGTTAAGTACAAGCTATTTCTTAATACTGCAAAGTAAATCCGTTGTAAGAGATGGAGAAGAGTTGCTCAGCTTCCTTAAGAGGTTACGATTGTAGTCTATGATTACCACCATAGTTAAGGAATAAGAAAGAATAGGACCTAAATTTAATAGCATACAACAATTATATCCAGTGTGAGAAAAACAATAATGCCTTCAAGATCTTTTTTGATGATCTCTTCATCTTCAAATGATCCTGAATGATAACTTCATACTCAAATGATAAAGGTCTTCACGACAAAACACTGAAAAATCCAAGCCATTAGGGGAAAGATCCCGCGAGGATAACCTCAAAGGTTTGAATCTATGGCCGCCGTCTAATGTTAAAAATTATCTGTTTCTTCCACCCGGACGTTCACCTTGACGGGCAAATTTGAGAAATAAAAAAAAAATGGAAAACCTCAGGGATAATCAGAATAATCAATCAACTCCTGTCAATGACGCCGAACTTTTCTCTTGGGATCACTTTCCTCAAAAAAATTCCAAGGGCGAAAAAAAAATGCCGAGCACTTCGTCAATCGGATGAAGGGATCTTCCTGCCTTCACCACCGAACGGAAGAAAAAGGCTGACTACGGGTTTCAAGACGAGCCTTGCGCTGGTCACATTCGTCAGAGGGACTTTACGGCTTCGCAATACGCGTGCGAGAAACAAAAGAGGTGCGGACGAAGCAAAGACGTGCAGAGGCAGGGTGTGAAGGTGACTTGCGACGTGCTGCACTATCGGGAAGCATAGGACGGCAGCGCGGGATGCAGCAACCAGGGGGGTGTCGCTTTTTCGGACGGTCATTTTCGGAGGAGGGATCGGAGGTTCGAAGGGAAGATGAGAGTCCCAGTGGGGGTGGGTGGAGGTTGGCAGTGCGGTGACTGTAAAAGGGGGAGGAAGGAAGAGGTGGACGAGTGGGTGGGGTAGAGGAGGGGGAGAGGAAGTAATTAAAAGCCAAAGCCATATCCGCTGACTCAGAAGGGTGATATCGGGGAGATAGGAGGAGGTGGCTCGGGAGAAGGCGACGGGAAAGAGGGTGCGCCGGATGCGGGAGGGGTCGGGGGATTGGAGTCCGGTGACGGGAACGAACGCCTCAAATGAAGCAAGGGACCCGGGGCGGAAGGATGAGGGGCGAGGCGGGGGTTGAGAGGGCAGGATGGATGGGAAACTGGTGGGTGTCACAGGGAGGAAGGGAGACGCCGAAGTCAAAGAAGAAGGGTGCAAAGAGAAGGACGGAGAGGCGATATAGCACTTTAATGTTCATTTGAGAATCATGAATACAGCATCTGAAAGTCTGTGGTTGGTGAGAAAACACATTAATTGGAACGTTTTACCCTAGAAATAAACAACTTGAAAGTTTTACTGCATAAATCAAAGTATAAGGAAAGAAAAGTGCTACTATAATCGATTATTTTCATATTGTCATTCGAGCCGCCGGTTTCAAGGGAGGTGAAATCGGTCATCACAAGGTAGGCTAAGATAGGTATGAGGAAATGAAAGAGATATGCAGTGGTTGTGCATTCATTTGCTTTCGCTTTGGTCATGAATATAAATAGTATCGGATGACAAAGTTCTTATACCTATCTACGAGACCACTCTATTTAGGCGTTTTATTTTGTTTTCTTTTCTAAAAGTTCTGCCCATTCTAAATTCACAGTATGGAGGTGCAGTAATATCCAAACTGTCAACTCGCCTTTCAATTTGCCTAGCCTTGTGTGAAACCATGCGATGCTTTATCGGCTCCAAAGCGAGTCATTTTTCGCACCTAGGCTCAATTTTATAATGACTTGTTGGCGTTAACCGCAAGATTACTTGAATTTTTGGTTAATTTAATGTTAACTGAGAGTTTTGGTTTGGAACACTAAATAAAACTTCCGTTAATTGGTACAAGGGCTATCGATAGGAGAAAACATTTACTTCGGTTACTGTACACTAAAATTTAAAACAAGAGATTATTATACTTGGTTATAAACTCAGTTATTTCAGGCATTTTATGGAATTTACTCAACATTGTAACTCGACCAACATTGGCCTATACATTCAATCGCAGCAGCATTTTTCTGAATAAGAGAATCATATATACTGGGATGGGTTCCAAATGAATGTACAATGGTCTAAATAGAGCTACACAGCATCTCTCTTTCTCTTCGCATTCCTAAGACATCCACCACTTTAGCTTAAAAACCCTTGGTTACTTATATTCAGCGCAGCAAATGTTCATTGCAGTATGGTTCTGAAGTTAAGTTAATGCCCATGAATTTGACTTCATCCGAAAGCCTTATCTAATCAATCAATCCTATTTTTACTACCCCACTTTATAATAATAGCGATAACGAGAATAAATATCTTTATACTTGGTACCAAATGAGCTTCATAAGTCCCTATTCGAAACATCCTATGTACCAATTTACCTTATGAACCGGATATGTTCAACTATAGGTAAGTTCTTTCCCATGTAATTGGTCAGAGAGTCCTTACGTGTGAAAACCAGCACTTTAGTTCATTTTTGATTCATTTTATGTAAAGGATTTAATGATTGCCATTATTAACGGTTGAAATGTCATACATTTACTGTAATCATTGCCAGGCCAAGGCAGGTAATATCTCTCTCGCAGTTTCCCCTGAGGATTGGCGGTTAGTATGGCGAATGAATAGGGACCGATATAAGTTGGATCAAGTCCTGGTTGAGTATTTGCGTAGAATTTAGAGTACGAAGAGAGAGAGAGAAGAGGAAGTGATGAAAGGAGGGAAGGAAAAACGAGACGAAAATATACGGTGGAAAAGAGGAAAGCAATGAAGGTGGAGAGATGGTGAGGGAGAGGGCGAGAGGGAGGTGGAAGAAAGGACCGGAAACAGTTGAAAAAATAAATAAAATGGAGGACGACGACGTTGGTAGAAGTTGGTTCGAGTGATATCAGGAGGCGCTTCTTTTATTTTTTTCTTTCTTTCCGAGGAAATCGGGAAGAGGAGGAACGATCCTAACCTTTTTTCAACTCCAAGTAAAGCATTCAAAGAGACGCGTGTTCCTTTTTCTAATTGGAAAAGTTTGAAAATTACGCAGCGATGAGGAAGAAATTTGAAGGAATTTGGGAAGAAATTGAAAGGAGAGCTTCCTTTTTTATCCCTGAGGGGGTGTGCAGAAGGATCAAGTGCGTGCGGATCGGTGGCAATTGGGAAATTACGGAAGAATTAAACGAGATGTATTGAGATGCCATTATGCCTATTGCACTGAGTTGCCCAAAAGTGGAATAAAAGTGAACTGTTATACACATTTCGCGACACTTTCCCAAAAATCCAAGTTGATCTTCGTCGACTAAAGGAAGAGAGAGACGACATTTGTTCGAAATCCCCTCTGTCTTATATGCAAGTGTTTTGCATTCATATTCTACCAAATATTGACAGTTCCATGGGCATTCTATCCCATAATATGCAAATATTTTAGAAGTTTGCTCCCTCATTAAAAAACGATAATTTTTCAATCCTTTAATACTCTTTGAGTCATTTTCAACCCATGGAACCATCCAAAATTACTTTTTCTATGATTCCCTTCCTATTCTTGTCCGCCAATCTTTCACTTTACACTCTCTTCACGAACATGTCGCCCCACAATGCGTCACGTATTCAAATTTTCCGCCTCCTTATCTGCGGATCTTATACCTGTTTTATATCACCTTACATTTTTCATTCACAGTACTGCCTATACTTCTTCAGTCGTACACATACTTTTCCCTCCACCTTTCTTGCCATAACACTTCTACCAATTAAGATAATTTATCACAAAAAGGAGATTTAAAAGAATAGAAGGAAATATACACTCCGAAAATGAATCAAGCTTGGTACTCATAAAACATCACTATGTATCAAACAATGAAAGCTTTTATGCATATCCCTTGATAAGTAAGTAAATTGTGTACCATGAACATAATTCGGCTTGGGAAATCCAAACGGGCAGATGGCAGTCTCCATGACCTGATGATGACAGTGATAATATTTCCTCTCCCATATACTTCAGCATTCATAAATTCTCCTCGGCCAATTGTACATGCATATACATAGAAAAAATTAATAATTTATTCAGCAAAAAACTTAATACACATAAATAACACTACTTCATTTATTTGTTAAACACTGGCTTATAGAAAGTGCAAGCGAAAGCTTCAATGGTGAAAAAGATGAAATGACTTCATTTCCGGGAGAACCGGGTTGTTTTTTTCGCTTCCGACAACAGTTTATCCAGCTGAAACCCTGGCAAAATTGGTGTTACAAACAAGAAAAAAGTGATTCTCGCAATAATTGAACCATATCATTGGCTCCTAGCGTTTCGTTCATAGTTGACCTTAACCCGGAGATCAACCTTCATTGATCGTCACTGGTGGACTATACCGGTCTTTTTTTTTTAATTTAAGTCACACCATAATGGATAAACCGATGTTTCGACCAACTTTAAAGTTACCTCTCTGGTTCATTATAGCACTAGAAAGCTTATAGACTATATAAAAACGCCACCTAAGCACAAATTCCATATTTGGATCTCAAATACCCAAAACTTAAAAAGTATGAAGGTTACATAACCA
The DNA here is from genome assembly GCA_963169105.1 of Ceriagrion tenellum. NCBI lineage: Eukaryota > Metazoa > Arthropoda > Insecta > Odonata > Coenagrionidae > Ceriagrion > Ceriagrion tenellum. The sequence goes on along the minus strand of OY720639.1, from coordinate 124,485,079 downwards.
AATATGTATTTGTAAAATTTTTTGTCAGCAATTTTGTCCATGGTAATTCAAAGAAAAATTACAGAAAGTCTCTATTAAAAATATACTTATTCATACTTGACCGATTTTATGAAGCAACTATGAAGGAAAATACATTATACTTTGATATCTATTTCGCTAAATCCCATCGAAAATACTACAAGAATAAATACTCCTCCTGCATGGAACTTCCGTTTGAGGGACAAAGGAACCCTCTGTCTAAGTTTCCAATCGGAAAGAATTTTACAGTTACAGTTTGAGCATCTTGGCCGAAGTGGCGGAGGTTCGGAGGAAGCAGAAAAGATGGACGGAGGATCTTTTAAAAATAGAGGGAATGTTGAATGAAGCAATTAAGCGGAGGACATTGAGGAAGTGTTGAAGAGGAGGAAAGAAAATTGCGATTCTGGACGAAATAAGAATAGGGTGACGATAAAAGGAACTTTAAAAGGGATCTAATGGCGAATCGCCAATAAGATGAAAAAGAGAAAGACACAGCAGAAATTAGGACGTTAGCATGTCTACTTTCTAAAAACCTACAAATCAGCTGGTTGAGAACTCAATAACTATTTTTCTGAATAAATGATGTAGTACCACATATCTGATAAAAATTATAATTCCATATGGAAATATTAACAACAAATTCAGCTCGATGTTTTCATGAGACGAATCGGGAATCGAACCAAGTACCTTAGTTTTGCCACACCAATGCGTAGATCAACACGCTACTCAGGGTTTTTAACTCTCGTAGAAATATGGGAGGATACAAGGAAACTAGATGTTAACCCCTCATGGTCCATCAAGGATTTTATCTCGAGGCAATAATAACGTATTTCATCGCCATATTTGCAGCCAAGTGAAATATTTAACAGCAATTTCAGGGATTGAGAAATAATTCACACGTAAAAATTACCATACCTAATTTGCCTACAAAAATCAGGGAACGTACTCTGGAGAAGCAATTACGTGGACAGATACAAGCTCGAACATAGCAGTATCTTCGGGCAATCTGAACTAAGCTTGGGCTGCTTGATACTCTGAGACATTGCTGAGAAACACCAGGTGACACTAGGGATGGAATGCTCCCTTTAGATTGAGTATTTGATTTTCGCAAGCTGTGAGGAGGTAGATCTTCCCATAGCCATTGAAGCTAGCTTCAAGTTAATAGCGCAACCCAAAGGCCAACATACATACCTGATAATTATACGCAAGGTAACATATGTACATACATATTAAACAATCACATAAAGAATTAAATAATTTACGGGTATTTTTATAAAACTATAAAAATATAGATACCCTTACTTTTGTATGAAAATCATTTTTTTAAGAATCTTTCAGGATTTGTTACAACAAATCATCAAATGTCGTTCAAAGTATTCAGCCATGAGTAAACTTAGAGTGTGAGCTTTTGAATTTACAATTTATTCCATATTTTGACTAACGATGCAGTGCAATGAAATGCAAAACCTCGAAATTATTAAATACTAAGGTTAATTTTTAAATTGAATACACAAAAAATGAACTCTTATTTAATTTTAATACATTAGCCATCTCAAGTGACATTTTTAAGTCCTTTCATAAAGAATTCTGAACTCCTCCAATGAGTCCTTTTATAAAGAGAACTTTCCTGAGCGAAGTAGTGGAAATCAAATCTTACTGAAATAGTCGCCTTTCTTACTTAAGCCTTGAAGCCTCTTCTATCAGAGAAATTAACACAATCGGATGGGAACATCTCCAATAAGAAATCAGAAACTACCTTTCTCTAACTGGTAAAGTCTGTTGACCAAGGCTCCTAAGGAAAATTTTTATTGCATAAAATAACTAGCAATTAGTTGATTATACTTCATACAAAGTATCTGATCTTTCACAGAGTTCTCTATAAGCCACCTTAACCAGGGAGGGATAAACCTACTTTAAACTGTTGAGATAAGGTCACGCCAAAGGAGACGGAACGGAATGGAATTTTTATTGGTTTGTTTTATGCCAAGTTCGCGTTTTCCAGATAGAAAAACAATCATAGGCTACACACGAACCCGCATTAACGAAATATTGTATAAACAACATCTAAATGCACGAAAATGAATTTATTTACTCAAGAAGATATCAAATGTCGCCCATAAAGTTTTAGAGAAGTCATTTCATGGTTTGATATTTTGCGAACGGCTAACGTGGTTTTACAAAAAGAGAGAAACTATCCTCTTACGCTGGTCTGTGACGCTTGCGCTAAGCTCGGCTTTGACAGAAGACTAAGATTCTTTCCCTCAGTAATAACTTCCGCAAAACTTTTAAATTGAACTCAAACTTAAATAAACTGACTAAATTTCACTTGCATTTTTTGTTGAATTACCGAAGTAAATTAACCATACACCGAAATATAGTCTTCCCCGTCTTTATATTCAAAATATAGAGCCGTCCTATGTCTCACCCAGAATATTCTAATCCTAAATAAGAAGATGGCTCTTGATAAAGTTGCAACAAGTCGAGGTCATGGTCGGTTCTAAATAAAGTTAGGAGGAAATTTTCGAAGTGACTTAGTTTATCATGAACAATAAAATTACCATAACTCCATGAAAGCTACTTTTTCTTAAAAGGGTTTTTGCCTGTGACTCTATTAATGAACAATATTTATCTTGAAAACTCTTATGACAATACATTTTAGTCATGGTGATTATAAAAAATAATTGCTGCACTTACTTGGCAAAATAACGTTGTGGCATCTGTCTACATGTATTTTCTTCATAATATCACCACTGTTCTATACATCAAATGTCTCTCGTGATGATATGGATACAAAGTTTTGTCTTCGGATCGTATTATTACGTAATGACTGAGCACGACTGGCGATTTTGTGCAAAGGCACGAGAGAAGAGAGAGGAAACGAACTGAAAAAGTGTGGAAGGAAGAAGCATACGGTAGCAAATATAGGTAAAGCGATGTAGTGGAAACCAGTTATTGAGGTCATGAAATTTTTGGTGCAAGAATTCTACTTGAGGGAGTATTGACAGGTATAGCTATATTAGAAGAAAAACTAAGATTTGAAATAATCACTAAAAATATAATAAACAACTGGAACGAAATCAAAGTGCTAATCAAACGACAGAGCTGCTGGGAGTTAGAGATTAAATGACTCGGTGATTAGTCACAAAATTATATGGGCGCTAAGGCTGATCGCAAAATAACCTTAGACCGTAGCAAATTAGCTCCATTTGAAATCGACATATTTCATTTGGTAATCGGTGTTCATCGTTTTGAATAAGAACTCACTTTAATGATAAAATTTATAACTTTCTCTTATTTGCAACACACTTGGTGACGCATATTATATGAATAATTTATTGTACCACTTTAAATTATTATTGAATAACAGGATATGGCTAACTATGCCAGTTTTCTGTTGCTTTCCATAACTAGTGAGAAATAACTAGTTATAAGCAAGCCGGGTGGTTCTAACATCATCAAAGGAGAGAAAAGACAACTAGGATAGAAGGAAAAGAGGAGAATCGAGCGGAAAGAAAGCAAAACCAAGAGAAGAACAGCGCTGAAGTGAGGGGAGAGAGGGGATTGTGCTCTGAGGAACTTAGATCGATGGCTAACGACGAGCGTATACTGGAAGGTGCCGGTAAGGAGTCAAAGTTACGAGTCAGGTAGTATCGAGGCGAGAGGGCGATACCATTGAGAGGCATTGGCGGGAGAGTAGAGAAGATGAAATGGTGCGAAAGGCGGAGGATGAGAGTCTGGGGTGTGTCTCGTTAGCGACCGTAAGCAGGATGCGCACGGAGCGAGTGAAAGAGAATGGAAGGAGGACCTCGCCTCAATAAAAGAGAAACGCATTTCCTACTCTCTCCCGACTCCTTATAAACTCCCAACAAATGCGGTCGTCACTCAATCCCGCTCCACTAGCTCAAATGACGGCAATGCCATCGACTCCTTCACGAGGTTCAAACCACAACGAAAAAATGTGTCGTTTTCAATGGCTACCTAAGTCACTTAGCGAGAACGGAAATTAATTTGTTAGCTTTCAACGCATAACCCAGGAACAATGAACGACTAATGATACTCTAATTTAAAGTGAAAATATGCTTCTATTTATATAAAACCTGAAACAAAAAAGGATGAAGTGGAAAGTGACTATCATCTATACATCCTCATACGAGGCTATATATAAAACAAGATAATGACTCCTCGAGCCTGCAGACTGCACATTAATTAAATTTAATATTTTTATCACATTACTCATTAAAATTAATTAATTATTTTATCAATAAATCCATTTATATTAAAAACATCAAAGGAATCGAAAAAATGTTTGAAATTAATTCCTTGTAAGGTCAGCTAGCTTCCGCTTTCCCAACTTCCCATTCACTTCTCAGACGGATTGAAGAAGGATAAAAATCATTTAAAAACAAAAAATATTTTCTAATGATGATTTCTCCAAATAGATAAAAAACAAGAGTTAGTGTGTTGAGATACCAATTTTCAGTAGAAATATTTTTTGGGTCTGAATCGCAATGAATAGCTTCAGTGATTCAGTGGACAAAATGACCGCATGAAATATGTACACCTCGAACTCACATGCCATTGCTTCGTACTTCTCTTAATTCGGGCATAATGTCCATCCTACAACTGAGACGTAGTTTTAATTGATTATTTTCAAGGCTATATGTCATTATCTATATTTTCTTTTTTCTATATTGAGCAATATAAATGGGCATAATATGACATAATATGCATATGGTATGTGCCAGGTGTTAGCAAAATGGTTTTTCCTGTAGGAGTAAGACATAAATAATCTGTAAAAATGAACTGACAGTACTGTTGCAAAACCTAAACTTGTCCATTAAGCCAATTTTATCAATTAGGTAAAAGCTATACGGTAACTGTAAACAAGTGGTAACCGTAACTGAGACTCAGTTAATATTTTAAGCCATTAGCCTCTCTCCTTAGCTCAACAGATGCAAGCTTATATTTGGAGGGAATACAAAATAAATAAAACACATTTCGCAATTTTTCACAAGAACTCTTATATAATTATGAGATGGCTATGTGAGCTGACAAGTGTAGTAAAATGAAAAAACAGTTAAAAAATGCAAAACATGTTTGACTTCACTCTTCCGCAACTATGCAAAGCATTTATTACAAAATAAGGAGATCATAAAATCCATTTTGTAGCTCGTAACCATTATACATGGAAAAGAAATGTATTATTTTACACGAGGATGTTTTATGGGTCAGTGTTTTGCCAAAGTACATAATATATTGGTACATAGACTTCGGCTATAAGCCATAAAATAAATTTTTAAACGGAAGAGAGATTGAGAGGAAATAGCCGTGGCACCATGCAACAGATATTCCCATGATAGGGTAAGTACCAAGGGACAATAAGAGAAGTAAACAATTCAAATCCCTCCCATCGCGATCCACATACTGATCAATGGACAGAAATATTCTGCGGAAAGAGTTTAGGGGTCTAAATCAGGGGAATGTGTTTCGACTATTTACTGCGCGCGCACCTGAAACGAGCTCTGCTGAAAATTATCCGAACGTGGAGCAGTAAAGTTCGCCCCCTGCGAGAGTTCACTTAACTCTGCAGCGCTGATTACACAAAGCATTTTGCAGTGTTCCGGCAAGATTTGACAAAACATGTTGGCGGAATGCAAACTTAGCCACCAAAGTACAACGTAACATCAAAATGAAGGCAATAAAACAGTGACTTGAGCTCAATCAATTTTAGCTCATGCAAATTGAATTCGCTCCGCAGGAATTTTATAATAAACTTTTCATACAAGATATTAGAAATAAACAGTAAACATCATTATTTGCCAGTCTGAAAAATAAATAAATACCAATTTGTTCCTTTTTCAGATATCAGAGAGTTAAATAAGAGATAGTCCAAAGTATCCTTTTCTGAATCGTATTCTACTGAACTATTAATCACAAAAATAATTTTATCATTGGCCAAATCCGGAAATGCCTAGATAAGCAAGGAATTTCATGGAGAAGCTTGCATGGAGGCTCTATTATTCCTCAGCAAAGTTCGTCTTCACCGAATATGAAGCAAGGTATTTCTTAACCAAAACATAAGATATTACAACGAAAACATCAAATAAAAAGAGATACTTTTTCGAATTGCAGACCCATGGGAAATTTAACAGAGTTTGATTTACATGCAAGAAAAAGAAAATAAAATCCTACTCAAAATGTGGAAACTTTTTGGAAATGGAAATTAGGGTGCTAGAAATACAAGCAACGGTGAGTAACCCGACGGGAAGTATTGTTATCATAGAGTTTCAATTCAATGCCGGAAAAAACTAGCTGAATCGCGAAGTTACGAAAAAAACATGCTGCGCACAGCAGGGAAAACGTAATCAAGAGGAGAGTCAAGATGCATTAAAATGACCATTTTCATTAGTGGAGCAGATAATTGATTCTCTTAAAATTGCAAACGCCGTTGGCGAAGTTTCATATTTTTACGGTTCAATAATTTGGTAAAACAAAACTACGAACGCAGTGCAACACAAAAATCATAATTATGCTTAAGCGCGTTGTTACATTCACACAGTATTTTCATAATTTCCTGACAAAAGGAGGCACTGCACTTTAAAATGTGCTAAAATTAATAGTGATAATGTTTTACTTTAAAGTTAAGCCGACGTCAGTCAACTTATAAAACACTAAAGATTCCAACGGGATATGGGGTCTCTGCATATTAGGATATAAACCCTAGAAATAAACTGCCTGAAGAGCACCTAGAGACACTTGTACACGGGAAGTTGCGTCATTCACTAAGTTGACCTATGGTACTCAGATCGATTTGGCCGGTTCAGCTCGGTATTGTAAACGCAACGGGCTAGTGGTATCGATATGGGAAGCGGGCTAACTCGGGAACCGGTTCAAATCAATATTTCAATAGTTTTTGCGTTGATAAACCGCGTCGGCTAGCTTTTAATGTTCAGATCGGTCCGAGTTCTGAGTTTGATTGGTAAACGTAGTGTTTGGTACAATCACGGTGAGACTATAATTCCATCCACCGTCATTACTTGCAATGCATCTGACTACTACTGCTACTTCACGATTGATGGCTCCGGATACTTTAACCCGCCTCCCCATTCCCCTTTAGCAGATGCAGTTGACATTCTCGCACCTCCTATCAGACTCAGGCTGTGTCCCGAGTTCCCAGCATTTACGAACTCGGGTTTACTCCAACGGCAGGCGCCGCCTACGTTGGAATCAGTCAAGTCCCTTCAAGTGAGCGCTCCGCTCTGTAATTTCCCTTCAATTTTGCCCATTAGTGAATCATTCTTGGGAATCTAGTCCTCAATTAAGACGGCACTACCAATACCCTCCAGGGACCTTTATCTCCCAATGCAGCGGCAGGCTCCATTTCATCGAATTTGAGTTTCAATCGCTTTTATTTCAATTTTCGCTCAAAATTAGCATGCTAACAGCTATTTTCAAACGACTTTCAATTAATAGTGGCTCTCAGATCAAAGTTTTTAAAAATTTCATGAAGAAATTATTTTGTCAGATTTCACTGAGTTGACTAAAACAACATTTATTCGAGGAAAAAGAAATTTTAATTAGAACCACTAGAAAATTACATGCCAGATAATAGCACCATTGTCCTTATTGTTTTCATTCCCTTCCTTTATCCAAATTAAAAATTAATGGCTCAAGGGACTTCTTTTTTAATTTAATCCATATCAAACGAAAATAGCTAAAAGGGGATTATGTTATAAATCTTTACCGCATTGAAAAAGCCTGGCAAGAGGGATTTATGCAGGAAATCAAATCTTCCAAAAGGAGATCTCTCTCAATAAACTCCAAATTACATCTCTCTTTAGGCACGAAATTATTTATACCATCTGAAACCACTCATCGTAATCAACAAATACTTGCAATGCTAAGGACATTGGCGTTTTATCAATTGATTGTCAAGTTATGACATTGAACTACCCGTCAACAATCCTTTTGCAGAATAAAAATATATACTCACGATTGGATCATAATATCCACCATTAACTTCCTCCTGAGCTTCACTTCGTCCCCTAGATAGCCCAACATTTTCTCATCAGCTCCCATCTTTTAAATTTAGTCGTCTCTCTAGCCGCCCAACGTCCAATTCTGCTGCCTTCTCCGAATTTCCCCCACCAATCTTCTCTCCCCGCACACAACTAACGCCTATTCATCACTACTTCGTTTGTCTTCCTCTCTGCTCCTCTCACTATGCCCATTTCTCTAATTAGCTCAAGGCCTCCATACTATGCATACCCGAGGGAAATAAGTTTTACATGCATATTTCCACCAATTTATTTAGATTCGACAAGTATTGACGCACTAAATTCGTCGACGGATTCTAAATTTCAGGACTAACTGCCCTTAACGTTTTGTTTTTGTACCCGAGTCGGTCACTGATACGTCGAAACTACCCTCAGGATTAAATGAAATGTGGTGGAAATAACTATAGTTCTTCCGTCCTATAGTTGAATTTTTGGATTGGATTTTCCAAAATGAACTTTTAACCTCAAGCCATTTAATACAAATATTCATGTTCCGCATTTCCCATACTCCCACCGATTGAACTTCAAGATCCATATTAAAAATTTATAAGCATTTCCTCTAATATTTTTCGTGGATCAATTTGATTCGAAATGACATCATATAACAATAACATGAGTAAATAATCTCGTCTATAACAGCGTCTTTCCTTCATTTTCACGATTCATTCAGCCAAGTACTTGTTTATCCCGCAATTACTCGAGCTCATTAGCGCAAGTTACGCTAGTGCAAGGCAAACTAATCAAGAAGCCTCGGTCAAAGCAAACAAGATGACACATTTTTCTTTTGCACGATTTCTTTTGTCTTGATTTCGCTACTGACCGTAATGAGTTTCGCATTAGCTCGTCCACCTTGATGCACAGGACCACAAATGCTCTTATCCCATTCTCTCTCCTGAATCCTTCTTAACTCTCTCTCTCTCTCACGCCCCTTACTTCCCTTCTCCATTCTCTTCGTTCATTTTCTCGATTCCCTTTAAGCCTCCATATGCCCTCCTTGCTTCACCCAAAGCTCCGCCCACGGATTCGTTAACGAGATGCAATGAAGGGAATGGGAAGAGCGTGAGGTGACACGACAGGAATTTGGTAGGAAAGTTCTTTTTTTTATTTTTTTAACGCCCCAAGAGGAAAGTGGAAAAAAGAAAAAATCCCCCCAAGGCCCATGAATTTAATTTCCGCCTATTCAATCGCAAAGGCCTCATAAGCGAACCATTCCTGACCGCCGTCTCACCCACCGGCTCCCCCAATCGCTAGCCCTGTCCCCTCTTCCGTGTTCCATTGATTTTACATGTCCTCTACTCTAAGCATCTCTTTCATTAAACTAAAGTAAATAAAACTTGATTTACTCACCATTTTTTCCACGCTCCGGATTTTACATAAACCCATTATACTGACAAACTCTATGCAGTGAACAAATGTTTACATCAAGTTATCGAAGACACTTTGCCCTCTCCAACTTCCTAAGAATTGGACACTCACAAATGCCTAGGGTTATAAAGAAGAAGATGTCGGCGATCCCAGTCTCACGGCCAATTCTACAATTTAGGCGTGCAAGTCTCCCTGAGTAACCATTTAATTTACAGATTATTTGCAAAAGCTAAATTTAAATTGATCAAAAGCAAGAGCAGAACAGTCTTTCTCAACAGGTAATATTTTACAGAGATTTGATGAAAGAGTCAGTGAAGTAACAAGAAAAAAAATGATCTGATCATTCGGCGTAAATATAATACAAATTGGCCAAATCTGATACTCCAAAGAAATATGAAGATGTATATAGTCGCGCCACTAGCTACTGTGCTCTCCTGGCGAGTAACATGAGTCTCTTAATCTCTGTTAGTCTCTGTCAACCTCTCAGAACACATCTTCACACTCTTGTAATACTTTATCAAAATACAAAGAGTAGCTCATAAACTTCTGCTCTATCAATTTAAGTTTATGGTCTATAAAATATTGATACATGAAATTTCTGTCCAGTATTATATATTCAAAGCAGGGTGTCCAGCAGTTGGCCATTTGAAAATTCCCTGAGATTTCCAGGATTTTCAGACATAATTTTTATTTTTCCAGAGGAAATCCAGATTTTTCTCCTTATTTATAAGAGTATGTTCGGTATTTTTTTGGCTGATTAAACGTAAGGATTGTTTTTAAACTTGCATAATTGGAGGAAAATAGACGCAAAACTTTACAATAGTTGGTGAGAAAATCACATCACCACTCTTTCTTAGATTTAAACATTTTCATGCTGACACTTTGGATTAAGGTTATATTACAGCCAGACTTTTCTATGAATAGCATTGATATAAAATGATTAACAACTTAAAAAACTGAAGGAATCTTTCCTTCAGTTTTTTATCATCATTTCTTCCCTTATTTTGCTAAATGAGACAACGCATGGTAAATTTGACTTCGCAACTTGCCGATAAAGGCATGCTCTTTACGCCACTGATTTACAGACTATGACCAATAAGAACACAATGTACCTGGATAGAAAACATTGTACCTACTTTCGGTGATTACAGGAATGCAGAGTGCGACAACGCAAGGGAAATTTGACTTAGCAACTTGCCGAAAAAGGTACATTGCTTCCGTTTCTGTTTTATATATTGACACCACATAGAATTCCAAAGTCAATTCGATATTTCCCTGAGATTGCCCTGATATTTCCAGTGAAAATAAACATCCCTAAGATTTTCCGGACCTTCATGTTTTCTAGAGAGCTGGACCCATTCTGTGAGTGCTGGACACCCTGTCTAAGACAAGAGTAAATGGATTTATCATATAAATACCGAATATTTTAGGAGAAAGTTTCTAATCTATCGACCACCGAAAGCCAAAACACGAAAAGAAATCCTCATTCAGATAGTTCAATAGTGAAATTGATCGAAGAGGAAGGAATAAGGAACCAGAAGTCTGAAATGAGAATTCTCGGCAGCAGCTTATGTACATAAAACATAGTATTAACCAAAGAGATTGCACCAAAGCAATTTTCATGAATTGCAAAGTAATCAGTTATAAAATGAATAGCAAGTACTTGAAATTAGTAACGGTAATAAAGACACACTGCTTATGTAAGACAGGATCATGATAAAAAACAGAGAGAAATAATTGGCAGTTGATTTATTCTTTCCTTCAGTATTTCCATCGAAAATATATTACATAGGGTTGGAGATCAATCAAAATATTAAAAAGGAAACAACGACAGCCATCGGCATTGTGAAGGACAATAGTAAACGTGTGATCTTCATTGTAAATTTTCCTCCAAACTTGGTGCATAATCGAGCCTAACCTTTGCCTTTCCTGTGCTACAACTCCAAATGTCACAGACACCAGTATTTCCATTTCACAGCGTAACGCGCACTCCACTGGAGTCGCCTCTGAGGGTTTCCGGATGAAAAGATCCGCCCCACGCACCCTCGGCTCTTCCAAACTTTAGATTCACCTCCGCGTTCGATGATTTCCCAGTTGTATTCCGGCAGGGTTCGCCAGGCTTCGATGAAAATTTTATCTTTTTCTTACACATTTTTTTGCCATCAGCAAGTTGAACTGAGAATAGATGAGGATCATCATGCCAAGAAAAAATTGAGCTTTTAGAGAGACGATATTTGAGTAATTACCGTAAGAGGAAGCTATTACATAATTGCTAACGAGCTGATGATACATGTCGCGATAAGTACTTATACTGATGGAAAAAATAGATAATGTTATCAAACAGGGAAAATAAACGTATACTTAACTTACCGAAACTTATTTCATAATAGCTGTCTTTAAACCTAAGAACAGTAATTCATATCATAAATAGTACTGAGGAAAAACTAATTTTATCATCAGACGCCATCAAACAATTATACCGTATCTCTCCGAATAAAAGCCGCACTTTTTTTCCCGATTTTGGGGCCTCGAGGTGCGGCTTAAATTCGAGAACTTTCTTACAAATATGTAAAAATGACGGATTTGAGCAAACTAGCCATTCGGATTCTAGCGGACGCCAGCTAAACACGCCTCAGCCACGGACCTGCTCGGGCCTGCAGTCATCTAACTGACGTCTATATGAAAAGATGAAGCAAATGAGAGGCAGTGATTAGCGAGGAAATTTTACGTAATGTTTGCATTATGTTAGGCTCCTTTAGTATTTATGCATTGAGCGAACGTAGAAAGTAGTCTAAAACATATCTACGGCATTGTAATTCCCTTATTTTTTCGTTTTTCTCTACTTTAAAATTGTGCCATGGTCGTACAATAATGCTTAATTCCTCGAAATGATTACCTTAAGTTGTAAATTTTATAAAAACCCCTAAAAGTATGTTTATGGTAATTTTTTATTTAACGTAATTACATAAGTTAAAAACTATAACCCTAAGGAATATCTTGTGAAAGACGAGGAGTAGTATTTTATCGCCATTTAAATTTAAATTGTTTGAAATTAATGAACATTCATCCACAACGAGGAATCAAGAGAAGACTTAGACAGCTATCCGCCACTGAATCGTCAGGTTCAAGCGCACGACAAAAAACGCTTTAATTAAGCGCTTTGAGCTTTTCCGGTTATAGCCCAGCCACGCGCAAATACCCTCCCACCAAAATCCCGGATTCCCATCGACAGATAAACGATACGACGCATTAAAATGCCGAGTAATCCTAAAACATTTGCCTTTTCATTCGCGCGTCCGAGGTTTAATTGTTGAAAATCACACACATAAACGCCGCTTACTCGCGCGGAATCGCACCATATGCGAACAAATTCGGCTTCTTTGGCTTAAAATTTTTAGCCAAGGTATCTGCATAAACATGTAGGTGCCTGAATCCTGAGAGATACCTGTCGGAACACCATCAAATTAGTGTACAAGGGCAATGACGCAAAGAAAGTTGACTATGAGTGGGGAAACGAGGAACTAGAATAACATTAGACTCATGAAACACTTCATTAATTAGCACATCCTCAGCCGACTTGAAGAATGACACGATATAACATCAGCCTATTTTTGAGGTAATATAACAATTCCTCAATATATTGTTACCACTCAAATTTACTTTGACGACGAACGATTATGTATCAACCAATATGACCTAAGTGTTTAGAGGCATAAAAGCAAACTCTCTCGCATAAAACTTTGTCATTGAAATCTACTGCAAGTAAGTAAGTTTTGTTCGGTTTGAATTTGTTTCTGAATACCTTGATCAATCAAAATCACTTCGATGATACCCAAAACCTCCCACCTATCCAGAGGACTTTACTCTTTCACTTCATCTGGAATCTATTACTAATTCTAATTCTTCATCACCAACCAAACATTCTCTCATCCATTTCTACCCCCTTTCTCCATTTCATCTGGTGACCATTCTAATCCATCAGACCAATCTGAGTGAAAGGCACCTAAAATTTTATTGTCCTACTTAATGCTCTCTAAAATAAAGAAAAATTATATTGATTTTGATATGCTTAGATGAATAGGTATATGCGACTGAATCAATCTCGAAATGGACGGGGAATAGCAAGACGCATGGTGTTAATCTGGGAGTGTAGAGAGAATGATAGAGGTAATACTAAGTCGAAGAAGCATTCGTCCATTAAGGTCTGTCTCTCCGAAGACCGTACATTCCTCATGCGACGCCAGCACAACGTAGAAACGACCACATATCAGCAATTGCTTCAAATCGGTCGCAATAATGGAAATGGCCTACACACTGATACCCTAGCCCACTGGGCTTGACAGCCTCAACCTGTGACATTATTCACAGCGTTCGTACACCAGAGAATGTGCTGAGAGAAATTTAAGGTAGACAAAGAGCACGGAAAACAATAATCTGAAAAAATAAGTCAGGGGAAAAAATATATGGGTGGAGAAGCTAATTAGACCAGAAGACATGTTCCAGGCTGTGATCGACAGCAATCTATTCGGCAAATGAGGATGTTGGAAACAATTCAATAATACTCTATATGGGATATAGAGGCATAACATTTCAATTTAAAAGATACAAAACAAAAGCACGGATTATAATTATATCGCAGTAAAAATATTTTAAAATGTTAACTTTAATCGGTAGATTCCTAACTCTTAAAATCCCTAATCGCATACGCATGGTATTTGATAGATGAATGGGAGGGAAACCTAACGGAATTAACAACGAAAACCATCCATCGACAATTTTACTCTTGGGAAATTGGAAACAAAAGAGCATAATGTATTATGTACTCGATTTCGATCGCTAGGCTGGAAAAAACAAATAATATGAGTAGTTCAATTCTCCAATCACAAAGAGTTGGATTAATGCTAAATTTAATGGCTAAACTTCTATTAATCCGTCCACCGGATCGTATAAACATACGATCGAGTGGATGGATATATCTCATTTAACATCGTCTTCAACAGCATATCCCAGGCTAAACATTCCCTTATGCGCCCAATCCCCCAGTGACCAACATAACTGCCTCCGAAAAGTCCTTCTCGCTCCTTTCCCACGGCTGAAACTCGGTAAAACCTCACTCTAACTAAATCAAATGAGCAGATAAATGGAAAAAGACAGTTAGGTCTTCAGCAGGGCATGTGCAGCCGATGAAAATAAGAAAATGGATATGATGAAGGAAAGTATTCTAAGAAAATAAAGGGAGAAAAGAGTAAATAAACGAGTCGCTTAGTTGTTATTGGTCATTATTTGTACGCTTATGATGAAATAAGATACACTGAGTGAGCTTTGACATTGGTTGGTGTCAGGGATTTCACCACGCCTGTTGACTTTATTAGATAAAAGTTTCGCTGACATTCCAGTCAGTAACTTCATGTAAATTGTGACGGACTATGGTTTTCCGCCGCCATATAAGTCAGCTCGCGATGTTCCTGCTCTGCAATTTTCCATTATTGTTTGTTCTTCTTTTTTAACGAGCCATATAAAGAATAGCCATCGTCCCTATTAAAAATTTTGGGAGTCTTGAAGATCTTTCCTTATATACCTTGGGTAGTGGCAGTCATTTTAGGGTCTTACTTCCAGTCCTTCAAAATCAACTGTATCATTCTGTACCACACATATTCCGCAACTGCCGACGGTTGAAATTGCACCTTCTCTGAAGGTTGTATGTGCTCCAGCAGGAAGACTTCAAATTGAGCGAAACTGTTGCCTTATAAAGCCAGCGAACGCGGTGAAATCCTGGCAGCTATGCTAACGCCAACTGATCGACGCCACTAAAATATACGCGCTAGCATTTTTTATTGGTTATTATACACATTAAAATAAAGAAAATGCATGCATTAATGATTTTGAAAAGATCCAAAGTCTACAGTGCGCAGAAAGAGAGAAATATTACAAGAAGAGCTTTCCAGGCAATAGTAGAGTAGGAATGGTCCATTTTAGCGTGTCTCAATTTGATAGAATTCCGGCAATTAAAATCCCAAAGAGTGCATTAACCTTTAAACTTTACTGTAAAATACAGGAATAAATTCAAAAACAAAAATGATCAAAGAGGATAACTTGAGAAAAAGGCGTATATATTTCTCAATTTGACCTTTTCCTTCAAAGGAGCATTAAAAAATGTATAATATAATTCTCATTCTGCGGAAAAAGGACACGCAGTATCGTAATATCCCATGAGTTTTTTCAATCAGTCTCCGAATGGTTTGAGCACATTTTCAAGCGGATGTAAATGCATTCATTTATCATCATCGCCACTAACGGTGAGACTATCGCCAAATGCGGCCAGTCCTCCGATGACCGGCCGACCTTCCGCCACCTTTCCAAAACGCCCTTACCCCACGCTCAAAACCTTTCCGGCATTCCTCTCCTGCATGTGTATATCAACAGATGATCGCTGCGCGATTGGCCATACCTTCTCTTCCTCCTCCCACCATTCCCTTCCCACTACATATCCCTCGTTACCCACGTCCTCCTCCTTTGGGGCGTTAAGTGGACGTAAATCTCTAATGAACAAACATTGGCACGGAAGCGGGACCCAGTTGCACTGCGCGATCTATCTTCTTCCAGCCATCGCCGGAGGGAGGCATGCGGGGCAGTGCGATCGAAGGGAAGCGCTGAGGAGGAGGGGAGGCGAGAGGAGGGATTCAAATGCCGAGAGTGGGAGTCCAAAATGGTGCACTTTTACCCCCCGACCATCTCGCCCGCTACATCCATTCCGCTGCCCCCTCTCGCGCATCCCCCCATTCGGAGACTCGGGGATCGCTCTGTGCATGTGTGAGATTCGCTTACGGGAGAAGAACGAGCATTTTGATTCTGAAAAACAGGATGAATGCGTGGGATAACTATACAAATATATGATTACAGGCAGCATATTGGAATTTACTTTGTAAATCTAACATAATTCTGAATTGAGAAGATCCATGTACGATAGAAACATTTTAATGTATTTATGAAACTGTCATTTTTGGGAAAAGGATTCCACAGTTTAGAGGAGATAATTATTAAAGATCCTAGAAAAACTTTTCAACAGATTCCGGGAATAAGGTGGCGCATAAAACCCTGTTCGTACAAGATTCCTATCAAATGATTTTCACAAGATAATTAGAAATTCCCTCGAGGAACAAAGGAGGGTCTAAAATACACATTCCCAGGGGTGACTAAGTTTTTGCAAGCCACGATTATTTCTTAACTATTTCGGACGAAAATCTGACAGAGGCCTAGTAACATTCCAAATTCTTGTTCCAGCTCATTAGAGAGTCTATTAGGATATATTATATAATATTTTTTCCAAATAAATTATTCTAAATATACACTGTTGTATCAAAAACTAAATTTTGTGTTACTAAATGATAGAAATTACAATTCTATGCGTGAAAACCGAGTAAATATGTGCATGATAGGTTTTAATTAGTAAAGAGGCATGACAGCTTCTCTACAGAAGTAATAGACAGGAAATTTCGAAGACAGATCCCAGGTTAGCCCATGAGCTCAAAATGAACCACTGTAGGGTGTTTTATAATCACCCTTTGCGACTTATGATAAATAGGAGAGACAAAGAATGGCAGATTGAGGGTCAAACCCTTTGCGTCTTGAGATTAAAACATGTCCGAAGCGCACTCGTTAGTATCTTCGAATGCCTGGTATGAAAAGAGCCAAAACCACTAACTTCCCTAGCGAAGGCAAAAATATTAAAATGTTCACACCTTTTTATTTATTAATAATAAACCATGTACTTATCGTTTCATTTATAGTAAGTAATTTTATCATAGATTAACGAAAATACGATGAATTAGCTCCGATAACAAATGTAAAAATTAACTTGCTATACATTACCAAGAAGTTTTGTTTAAATATTACGTAATAATGTCGTTAATAGTGGCTCAAGAAAGATAAAACTAATTCAACAAGATATATTTACATGAGAGATTCGTAAATTTTTAACATTTTCATCTCATCCTTCTAGAAATGCAGCAAAATAATCGATATTTTTTATATGATGCTACGTTTAGCCGAAAACTCGTCCTGGGATCTCATAAGGTAAGTTACGAAATTAAAATGGGTATGTTTCAGCATATCTACAATCATTTATATTTATCCAGCAACGTAGCTCTTACTCTGGGATACGAATTATGGCTAAGTACTCTCTATTAATAAAGAGTAAGCATCAAAAAGCAAAATATGGACTAGATTTCGTTCCCCACTTTTACCTGTGAACTTGCGGGGAATTTTACAGTCTCCCATTTCGTCTAAGATACACTTTTAAGTCACATTTGTGAAATCCGAGTTGTTACTAGTAGACTTGCAACTTGTAAACTTGAAACTCTGAGGAACGGGCCCCAGATTGTGCAATTTCGTGCCCCTGATAAAATGAGCTTTACACCTAATCACTCAAGAATTCTTTCGTAAATTTTCATCAAAACTAAAGTAACCAGCTGGAAACAACAAATTTAAATTATGATTAAAAGCACTTATTTTTTCAATTATTCCGTTTATTTCCAATATATTATTTAATATCTCAACGCTATTTTAAATTTATGAAATAAAAAATTCAGAATAAAAAAGAAATTATGTAAGCAAGTTAGACGTATATAACTTAGGTTGAATTCTACGTTTTTCAAATTTTTACCAAAAACGTGGACACACGTATTTGTATAATTATTTTGATCTCTCAGTTTAACGAAAGTGATTCTAAAGCGGCCAATTCATTTAAAAGCCTGCAGCTCAAGGACTGATGTTACCTCAATTGCTAATAGCATCCAGCTATAAACATTAATACTCCTCCGCCCGTTGATAGATTGAAATCAGGCCGTTATCATCCAAAATTCGACATAGATATGCAGTGCCTTCATTAAATTATTTCACGAAATGATAATTTTCTTCACTTAACTTGCTAATTTAAGGGAATGATAACCAAAGTTTCTTCGGTTCAAATTAAAATAACTCACGATACTATAGCTTGATTCGTCGAATACTTCGACAGAATTTGGATCAAGAGAAACTACGTTCAAATGGACAATGATAATAAGGGCCTTCCAAGAGAGTTCGGAGCCTCCAACCTCCGTGCGGCAATTATTGGATACGGAAAAGTTCTTGCCGAGTCGTTGCATTCAGAACGACTACGGAAATGCTGGCGGAGGATCGTACTCTCAGAGCGGGCAAGTCAAAAGCAGTAGCTCATCTGAGGGGGAAAAAGAAGATAAAATTTCAGCTCAACTAACTTCCGCAATTACTTAATTTAAGAGCTCGAGATCCCAGTAAATTTTCAATTGAAAAGTAACTATGCCTACTCCCTTCTGGATCTTGGATTCGTCCACTAGGAGCCAATTCGTTCAGAATTAGAGTCCAGGAGATTTCCAATCTGACTACTGCGTTCCTGTGACAGAGATGAATGCTAGTATATAAATGTCTCATTGTAGGTCATTTCTAGGAAGCAGATAGAGAGTTTTGTCACCAGTCAAACCCTTGCAATTTTCATGTTTTTTAATATAAGACGGAAGAAAACAGAAAAAATATGCTAGTCCATAACATTAACTTTTAAACTTGTACCTAGAAATTAAATGAGTCTCTTAAATATCAAAGGAGGAAAATACTTTTTTTGAAGTAGTATCTAATGATAATTTATTACCAAAAACACCATGCTTAAAAACACAACGGCTATGTTACGCCTGGTTTCTTGATAATGTACCAAAAACATCTTTAGGCACATGCAAGCAGTAAAGAACTGTGTGAACTTTCATGGATCTCATGGCATCCGATGGTCTCGATTGAAGCTGGAATGTCTAAAGGAGCGTTTAAAAGCAAATTCTTAACTAGAAAAGTCTTACAAAAACAACAATTAATCCAAATTTTAAATAATGTAATTATTTTAGTCAAGAGTTATGTGTCAATCGACTTACTCAGTCTGATTTGGAGAATATAATCAGTCTTAAAATAAATATACTCATTCCGATTTTATCTCAAATATTGCAATACCGGCATAATTAGTCATAAAAACTGTTTAGTTGCCTGCTTTTTGGTATTATCGGCGAGACCATCTAATTAAGATTTTTTTATCAAATCCCAGCACGCTTCTTAAAGCTCTCAAAAAGAGAGTAGTAAATATTATCCCTCGTTTGTGAATAATTAATAAAGTCACAAATTATACATCAGGGATATCCTACGAGTGTGTCGCGCATAAAATTAGATTAAATAGAAATTAGAAAATATTAAAAATTTCTATACTTAAATATAAAAAGAGATTTTTAAAGGCTGTTTCTACATGTTTACAACATTAGATTATGATACATCAATTCAATATGGTAACATATATTTTAAGTTACTAATATAAATTAATATGAACTAATTTGATCGAAACTTTTCTGTTACATATTCTGCTGCTGTTCCATAAACCATAAATTTCATTACACGTACTTTGAAAGAAAAGCATTCTCTTTAAGATTGTGAATTGAGAAGCAATCTCCGACAAACTGCTTGATATACTCACAGCAGCAATAATCTCCCTCGGAAACCAGGCAGAGAGTTGACCGTTGCCTTAATTACTATTCAATGAACGCTAAAGGAGGTTGAATAGTATGTACCCAGCAGAAGCACTGGTATGCAATGATGAGACATAGAGGCTTGAGATCCGGTGGATTAGGGGCGAAACTTCAGAAGCCATGGGGCTTGTCCCGTTGGAATCGATTTAGAGTGTAGTCTAGGCTAGGATGCACTGTCACTAACTAACCCACCTTGCACACTCTGACATTTGACGGTGAGGACGATAGCCAGGTACCACTGGTTGAACGATGTAGGTAACTATTAATTGCAGTAATATTTCTTGAAATATTGGCAGTGCTTGAAACAAAGCAAAAGCGAAATTATACTATATAAAATTGAAATTTAACGTTAGTGATGACATACAATTCATCCATAATAATAAAGGAGCTAAATTGAAGGATCTAATTCCATTATGACTTAATTTTACCATAGTTTTCCAAATATTTGGAAAAAATTGAAACCTTAGTTGACATTGAGTGAATAAAAGAGAAATTTTCAATTTTTTTGCAATGTTAGAGCGAAAAAAAGAGATACAGAGCAACTTCGATTCTTCCGCCTTCACGCTTGCGAGGTCTTAGGTAACTAAAAATAAGTGAATTGTAGAACGCAGGAATTCTGGGCTCAAATCTTGAATAAGAACATAGTTGGAACTGCGAAACTAGTAGTTCTCTACATAATCATCTTAAGTATTACCCGAGCAAAGAGCAATAAATGATGTATGCTAACGTAGAAACAATAAATATACATCACAACAGAAGCATATTACCTTTAGCACCAATGCTCATATTGAATAAAAGGAAAATGTTTCACTCTTTAAGCAAACGTAGACAATAGTGAGACCAGTTGATGAAAACTGATAAAACTTTGTGAATTTTAATTTTTTCACAGTTAAGTTATAGCCTCTCTCGATCGCAAGCATACAAATGGAAATATGCCAAAACTGCAAATATTTAAGGCACTATTGGTGTGACGATTGTGAAAAATGGTGCATTGACTTTTAGAATCATAACCAATCGAAAAAAATTCGATAAAAATGTACTACATTTTATGTTTTAAAAGCATTTGCAAAGTTAAGTTCCTTGGATATTAGTGATATCAAAAAGGGACTTGAAATATTTCTACAAGACTTATGACTATAAAATTAATAATAATCAAATCACGGACTTTTACAGTACACACGTGTAATGACTTATTTAAAAATAATCTAAGGACTGCGGATTTCTATGTTTCAGTAAGTACAGTATGCATTACACATATACCCATATCCTAAGTTGTAAATCACCCAACAATCGTGGCTCGAGCAGGATTAGCAGATAATGGCTTTATCCAAGCGCCCCTATGACTGGCATGATTAAACCGCAAGCAATTCTCAGCATAATAAAAAATCTATATTAATGCAAGGTATCCAATAAATTTTAATATCAGCTAAAAGCAATAACGGATTCTCAATCTGCCTATCTTCATCAGTCTCGCGGTGCAAGGACATTAACCACTGATGGACAATCAAAACCACTAGGTAATTCGTAATTAATTCATCATACCAGCACTCGAGTGATATATTGTTCCACGTCATAAAGGGACTACGATCAATAGCAACATACATCTCAACGCAGAAATCATCTAAATTAACCGCAGAAAATCATGTTTCAATACCCAAGGCGCTGAAGAAAATCGTAGTGTTAACCTTAAGTTTGCCATTAGTTTCCAAATATTTGGAAATAGATGAAATCTTAGTTCAGATTGAGTGAATAAAAGAGAAATTTTCAATACTTTGCGCAACTTTAGCAGGAAAACAAGAGCAAAAGTATAACTACGATTATCGAGCCTCCACGCTCACGAATCGAGTTTGATAGGAAGGGATTTTTATTCACGACCGTTTTAGTTTAACAGAGAAGTTAATGAGCAATTTGATAAAGATTGGGGGCAGAAAATAAATGAGGAGACAGGTCTAATTATGGAGGACGGTGATGGTGTTCAAGTGAACAGGCAGGGAACCTGACACCACCGTACTGCAGGCAGGCAGAGGGGAGGACACGCTGTAGAAGACCGTATTCATTTAAGTAGTTACCGCTCTACTCCTCACTATAAAATACTGGTAAATGCATTTCACTTAATAACAAAGTCCTTATATTTACTCTAACGTTACCAAGAATTAACCTTAAACTCCAGTTTCATATATATTGGAAATATTTCATTCTGCCTTCGACTGAGGGAATAAAAGTTAGACGATCTTGTAACAGAATCAAAAGCGTAAATGAATAGCTACGTGTAATGTTGATAGCTATGTTTGACATCTTCTTCAAGTCTTGCTTGAACTAATTGCAACAATATTCCGTAGAAATTATATATCTCAATAAATATAATTTTGTAGCAACGTAAATAATATTTTTTCCACCTGATATCACCAACATGGTAGCTGTCTTGCCAACGACCGACCATGAGAGGACCTACTGAATTAATTGTTTGAATCGCCAAGTATTTGTTCGAAAATCAATCAGATAATTTAAAATAATACCACCAGTCATCTATGAGAGCGATGAAAATCAAAGTGAATTTGACTGTTTTGAATAAAGATTCATATCGTCATAATACTCCTAGAGGCATTGATTGGTATACATAGGAGAATACCTAAAGGAGATTGACATATATCCCCATAAATGATCTCGGCATATTCATTTTAAACGAAAATGATCATGAAATGATTGATTACTAAGTCACTATTGGCCAAAAACGCTTATTATGTCCTAAAACTCTTAGAAGGACTGGCGTCATAAAACATGGCATATCAGCACAGAAAGGTCACAACTGCCAAATATGGCCAAGATTTATGGATTTTATTTTAATTAATATGACATTGCATAAGAGTGCATAGTACTTTAGCAAATGACTCAAACGGGAGAATATATTGTTACTAATTAGGATAAAAAAGACAGGTAGACGAGAGTGAGGTAGAGTGAGTGACAGGCAGACAGAGGAGCCAAGGGCGGTTTGCATAGAGGGAGGGGATAGAGATGACGCTTTCGGCCTGAGGGCTGAGCGCGGCGGGTGAATCGAGGAACAAGGGCCGCTGTTTCCTCCCTCCTCACCTCGGGGGCAGAGTAGTGTTCGGGGGTGCGTGGGTTCAGAGTGGGGGATCCCTTCCACGACAAGGGGGCGGAGGGTGGGGGTGCACACTCGAGGACGCACCCGGAAGGGTTTCGAGAGGACACCGCGGGCACGTCTGCATCGCAGTAATTACGCACACAAGCGCGCGTCCACACCCTACACCGCTTCCTCGTGAGGGTGCGGGTTATGCCTCGCTGCTCCACTACCTCTTCTTTCACACACCCGCTCTCATGCTCCGTAACAACCCCCGCTCCTCCCTCCCCCCCACTCCCCCAGGGCACTCCTCTCCTCGTCAAGTCTTGCCCTTCAACCTTACTCATTCAATTCTCATCGCTCTATCCTTCCTCAACTATACCACAGTCTAGTATTGAGAAGGGAGCTTCCCATTCAACAAGTTGAATTTCGAGAGGATTGGAACAGTATCAGCGCACTTCAGAGAACACGAGCGATGAAATAGACGGCAGATAGATGGAACGATGCGGGGCGTAAAAATAAATGGCAGCACGTAAGTATACACAGCCGTGATTTTTTTCAATATATAAAATGTTTTCAAATCAAATGATTTTATGAGTAAAGTCATTTAAAACTGCATTGGCGATGGTTGGTATAAAACTAGAGACCCCCATCGATTCTGAACGGGACGGATTGAATTATTTACGGAATGACATAGGACTTATATCTATAGAAGAAAATGTTACTTCCCATTCATATTCTAAATTTTTTGCCTATTGTGAATTGCTCGTTTAGTCTCTTTGAGTTCTTGAAATGACATTAGTTTTAAGACGGAAAACTGATAACAAACAGTTAAATTAGTGAGCTGATTATTCCTAAAACATTTGGATAAAAAAATAAAGACTTCAAGAGGTAAAAATGAACTTCACATATCTTTTTATGGAATCACTTTGACCAGCTTAGGGTCAAATTGGTGATAAACATCGAAACGCCAAGAATTCTATATCGCTCCTAAGTATATGGCGCTGACCATTTCCACAGACGGGACAGTCGGACCCCGTTTGAAGTTACTCGAAATTAAATATCTTCAACACTTCAAACATTTTTTCTTTTTTAAATATATTCTATAATTGTTCTTTGTGTTATGGTCCAAGTCAAAAATTAATATTATGTTATTGTTAGTTATGATGCACTATTTTTGTTACGGGTGGGACAACAAGGGGCGTGATGTTAGAGGTTGCATTCTCTTAATGATTCTGTGCTCTTTCAATCCTTGACAGTAAGACACAAAACTAAACATGTACTTAATGCGTCTAGGAAAAACATTAAATCTAACTTTTAAAAGGTATTTTTCTGTTACGGGAAGGAAATACGTTCGTTTTATTCAAGAATAATTATGCCCCTACATGTTAAATACATGACTACAATATTTACAGTTAGCATATGCTATCTTACCAAGAGAAATAACCTTGAATTAATATAAAATGAAGTTTCAATTAAATATAATATTATCTCATGAGAACCAAGTTAAAAATTGTCATGGGTGGGGCGAATATGAGTGGGAAAAAAATCTCGTAGGTATTAGTTTTAATCATTATATTTTTGCTGTAATTAGACGTATTTTAATCAATTTGTCACATTCCCATCATAGCAAACAACCTAAAAATAATTCTGTTCATAAAATATTTTTTTTTCTTTTATTGTCGCTGATGGAGTATTCAAATATCATTTCCTTATGATGCAATATGCAAAGACAGAACTTTTAGAGATTACAGGTAAAAAATTCAATGAGTAGAGAAAATACCGCTGTTGCAATTTTAAGCTACGCCGTGGTAATATCCTTTCGCTGAAATTAGAGAATACTTATGTCAACTATCTTAAGTCTTGTCATTGAAACGTAATTTTTAAGCAGAAAAGGAGCGTATTATAATATCAATCGCAAGAGATGAATACTTCATTCTAGCTTCAACTCGATAGTAAAATATACCAGGGTTGAAATTCGCCATGAAGAAACCATTTGACTTGACCGGTAATGGGGAGATCCGGGGGCGAATCCCGGTCAAGTCAAATGATTTTTTCATGGCGAATTTCAACCCTGGTGTACATTCACCCGTGCGAGTGACTTCGTACCACATCATTTGTTAAATGCAATGATTGGAAATTCGATAATAAAAATTCCATACTTCTATTCAGATTGTATTTAAATTCGAAAACCAAAAAAATTATAATCATGCAAAGTTTCCGACACTTTTAGTATTGGTGTAAGAAAACCGGGCCCGTTTTGGGGCCCCCGGAGCCTTGAGGCGTTTTTATATAGCCTAAAGCTCAATATCAAGTAAACGCATAAATCAAGCACAATTTCAGAGCAATAATTTTCTAGGACAATAATAACGAGCATTCAGATACCGCTTGTTTTCATTTATGAATATAATAAAAAAATAAACAACATTTGTGGATTTGATTCTTTACTTCTTAAACTCACTCCAGAGCACATGTAATCCGCCCTCAAATTTTTCTCAAATAAACCCTCTAGTCTTCTGACTTCTATTATTTGCAACTGAATTCTGAATTGTTACTTTTTAATTACTTTCCACAACCTACCGACGCTCGTAAGGTAATAGAGAAATCAGAAACTTAAGATCCTTTTCCAAGGGCTTGGTGCCACTGCAAAATATAATAGATAGCACATAATGAAATGATAAGGAAAATAAAAGGATAAATAAAAAGATTCAAAACTAAAATAAGTACGTAGAGAACCTTCTCATCTCCCCCTCCTCCTCCTAGGTAATTTCTATTTAATTACTCTACCTCTCATAGTTCTTTAGTACCTTAGTTCAGCTCATTTCACTAGTCTTCCTCATTGATCCCTTCCCCATCCCTTCCCCGAGTAGGGCGCTCGTTGGAGTCAACATTGGAGTCTTCTCCATCCCACATGAATTTGAAATGCAGATAATGTATTTGAATGTCTTAGTTCGTATCATTGTTAAATTGCCTATCAGAGACTTCCGACTCACCATCGGAGGTCTCATTCAAGAGTATCACTATATCATGCGGAAGTCGACTTCTGCGCTGAATGGTAGGTACACACATTCGACGCGTTGACTGGCAATATAAAACTGACAACAAAGGAAGAGGATGAACGACAAGAGTCCACAAAAGCACTGCATGCTGCGGCTGGTCAAAACTTGCTCAGTGCTGCTCCAATAAGAGAGAGCACGACTGGGTTTGGAGGTTTAATAGAGCTAACTTCTACAATATTCTCCCTTTCCACCGCATTCTTGCCCTACCCATTCATATTTAATTCTACGATGGTCAGCTAAAAGTGAAGCTCGAGTAACTTTTAGAAGAAAACTTATATGTACTAAACATGGCATATCGGGCTTTGACGGTAAATTTTAAGCAGAAAGAAAAAGCGAAAAAAAAAACAAAAAAATGCCAGCTTTTACAAGCAAAAAATATAAGGTTTTATGAAAAGTTATACAAGCAAAAGTTCCACGATTAAATTAAATCTCTCGTCGAACATTTTAAATACTGAGATGAGGCAAACTTGGTACGGAAGGCGTTATGGTTCATTCATCAATTTTTCTGTCAATTTTGGAAGAGTTTACAAAGCAAAAGTACGTGAATTTTTTCCCGTCCTTTAATTCGTATTCAAACGTCAGGCTATTAGCGGTGAAAAATATCATTTAACGGAAAGGGGAGCTTTATTTAGCTATTTACGTCACCAGATTTCCCTCCTATCGCCGCGTGAAGGAAAAGCTGGTGTCGTAGGCTGTGACGTAGGTTTTGAGAGGCTCATGGTGTCACGACTGTTTTCGTGACACTGAGTTATCCAGGTTGCAAGCTGTTCACTGTTTACATCTTGTTTCCTCCAAATAAAGAATAAAGTTCTGAAAAAAGTAATGTCTTGTGATGTACTTCAATGTATTGTCAGCGAGATTAGTAAGCTAAAATATAGAACTTATCGAATAAGATATTCTTTGAATAAAGATGCACAAGGGTATTAGTTATATATCGCCGCTATACTACGAACCAAAACAACTCAATTAAAGCTTCATTATTTAGTGAGAATTGCAATATGTCCTAAATCAATAGGAGAAAGACCCAACCCCATGGTAAAAATCATACAAGTTTAATAAACAATGTGAATTAAGTGCTTCTATCAGCCAAAAGTAGATCTCTGAAATTAAAAACCGTTTTTGGATAATAACCACATACAAAAATGTGCAGAAAGTTTCAAAATTGATTGGAAAATGCCTGGGGTTTATTTTAACCGAATATGTTGTGAATAATGTCCGTGATCTCTGGCAGTTTTTTCGCTTATATAAAGGTATAATCAGAGGTCGATTCACGTTTTACGGAAAACGGGGGTACCAAAGAGTTAAGTTGCATGATTATAAAACCATTTTAGAAAAATATGCTTAGCAATGTGGATATGTTAGGAAACTCAAGAAGTAAAACACGTCAGGTTACAAAAGCGCTTGATATATCTTTCGCATCGCGAGATATCCGTATATGCGGCTCCGTCTCATGGGAAGAAGAGGAGCGATATTCCCATCGGATGAAAACCAGAGAAGTGAAAGCTGTGTAGCTTATAGGTTCGATGATATCCCTAAAGAACAAGCATCCAAGTTTACCGTAAAAGCTTTCTTCCTATTGGGATTCGGGAAAATAAGAGGACATTTCTAGAAAGGGTGAAAGGAAAAGGTAAAAATCAGCGCTCGAAGCCACGAAAAGAAAAATCCATCTCTCGCCCAAAGAACCAGGCCCAAATCTTAAGTTAATAAAATAGTGATAAGAAGTAATGCGGAAAACTCATTATTGGTGAATATGCAACGCTTAAAACGCTGGTGATAGTGTACTTGGACTTTCATCGAACAACAATCAAACAATAGAATTATATTTGGATGTATCGTGCTCAACATCGTCACTTCTTCTACCTGACCCAGCTGATAGAGACATAAATAAAATATAAGGGAGTTAATAAAGACAAAACATATACAAAATTTCACTCCATGTAACGCTGTTTCAGAAAAAACTGTAAGTAATCCTTGTTCTTGAAGGCGGGAGTGGAATACAGCATGCATGGTGAAAATCATCGCTAAACGGACCGATTCATTTTTATATGCTATGCGATACAGGCTGTGTGTTCGTACCCTGGCTCACTAGTTCCTCTTTGCCAATCAAGATAACGATTACCACGTGTAGCGTTGGTCATCTATATGACGGCAAAAAACGTATAGTTAACGATGGTGTCATTTGCTATTGAAAGACCGGATGAATGGAGATACCTTGCTCGACATATCAAGCAAGCAAAACAACCAATTCTAACATTTTACCACCCGGACTTCATAACGCTGCCACGTAAATCAAAGTTTAAATATAGCCTTTACAAAATAATGTGAATGGCACCACCTTAGTTTGCCAATATAATGCCAAAATATTCCAACAGCAAAGTTAACTCATCGAGCAAAATAAAAGTGCTGATTTTTTATTGCTTAGTGTTCTACAATTCATCATTTGTAGTTTCATACAGCCTATAGCTTCAAATGCTTACTGTGAGTAAAGAGGTTAGATTGAAACTTAGAAACCCAAATGTCAATTTTTCACGAAAATTAGTAGTTAAATAAATAAATTTTATGGTTTTTTAATCACAAAGGTACTATCGCATAGTATAACCAAGACAGTGCCTATTAAAGACACTACATCCATACCCAATTTTTCGATCAAAACTCACGACTTTGTTTTCCATCAGACTGTACGGAAAGTTACAAGGAAGTTGACTTCAAGCTGAATTCAAATACACAATGAACATTTAAATCGGCTAATGAACCAATAAAATATTTAACACAAGATTTAAAAACGGAAAAACCCAAAATAGGAGTGTGTTTTTCACATGGTATCCAAGTTTGGATCGTGATTTATATGAAAAATCTTCGTCACCCCTGGGACACGATAAAATTGCCACACGTAAAACGCGGCATGGACCGGTAATAGAACCACGAACCTTTGGGTAGCCGGCTTAATGCACAGACTACCGCTACCAAGAATTCCTAATTCCTTTCGGAGGAAATAATGGAACTAACGTTAAGACAACGCGTTCCATCAAAGATGGCAAGGCTATAAATGACCTCAAAGATCCACAACCAATGCGGTTATATTCTACACCAGTACATTCCGTATTTATCATGGTACGTCAGTATCCATAATTGTAAAAATTATCTAATTAAAAAAACTAAGATATCACCTCTAGAAAAAATCTAGGCCGAGAATCAAACTACCGAGTTTTGGCACGCAAGGCCAATGCACAATCAGCACACTGACGCAGGGTCAGAGCAAAGAACAAAGTCCAAGCCAAAAGTCAAAGTTCCATGGCTCGATTACAGGTCCGGATCGATTTGTTTCTTGCAGATGTTTCTGATTATTCCGCCGCCGTAATTTCATCCGATATGAATATCTTTATCTCTAGGATATAAACTCGAGTCCCAGGGTGAGGAAGCCTGTACTTAAGCAACCACAATCACTTTGCCTTCCTCTTTCTTTATCAGGAGTTTTCATTTTCCGGTACAGTACCATATCATTTCATCAGCACCACCACATTCGATCCGACGAAAATTTCCGTCCTCTGTCCGACTCGCCGCATTTATATTCTCCTAGAGCGACCTCCAAGCGGCTGCTGCGAGCTGGAGAGCGTCTATAGGACGGACAACATTTGGAGAAGGAGAAGAGAGAGAGAGAGCTAAGAAAGGGACCGGAGGAAATGGCGAGGAGGGAGTATAAAATTGAAGAAGACGTCGTCTGGTGAAGGGGAGAAAGGCAAAGGAGAGGGGATGGAGTTGTGTCGTGGCCTTGAGCAGAATACAAGTGTACACATATAAGAGAGGAGGGAGGATGGTAGGAGGAGAGTGAGCAAAGAGGGAAGCAAGGGTTTGAAGGAGACTTCCCTCCGACTGACATTAAGGGTCCAGTGAGTAGAAAAGGGAGGGGGCGAACTGGGGTTCGGGGGGGGCGGGTTTAGAAGAGGTTGCTGGCGAGGAGTTCTTTTCGCTGAGAGCAGGTAGGGGAAGTATGAGCTGAGAGAAATGAGGAGGGGTAAGGGATGCTTGCTCAAGGAGTATCACACTAGAAACGAGAAAAGGGGGAAAGAGAGAGGTAAGAGGAAGTAACAGAAGAAGAAGGTTGTGCCAAATGATGCTGAATCGACTTCGAAAATCGACAGAAAATCGATACTTTTCCACGTCGATCCCGGGGAAATAGATATCCATTTTAGGAAAAGCCATTTCAGGGAGGAAGGAAAGCAGCAGAAGGAAAACTTGATCCTGCTGCAGCAGGTAAGAGTCATATATGAGAAAGATAAGGGATATAAGTTGACATTGAATGGAGTGGTGCAACTCATCGGGTAGAAAATGGATATCAATAATCAAATATATTCTTTTCATTGCTATAATGCATTTAATACAATTATATTTTTCTCGACCCCCTTGATCTCAATAGCCATCAACATGGAACCGCTTTTTATTAATTTGTACGGGTGCTAGATGGATAGAAAACACTACATTAGACTGCATCATGCGCACCATACATATACTAAACATATTTTGTCACATTTTTACATGTCACAATTTTTAAACATTACAAAAATTACAGTGAATGTAGCGGATTTATTTGTATCTCATTTCGGCATAATACTAGGAAAAGCACTGTTAATTGAAACAGCTTCCGATAGTAGAGCAAGTTTGGAGCATACAAAAATCGATCAAAATTTACACTGCAAATAATTCACGTTAAATAGGTTATTATAATGGCCTCTCAATGGCACAAAAACCCTCATAAAAAGATCGTAAAGAAGTATATAATTTTTTTATCCACAGTTGCGGCAGGAGCAGTGCCGCTCCGATAACAATTTATTCCACCCATAAGGCTTTATAATATATTCTAACTAATACGAGGGTGGTATGATGATTAATGAGCCTTGAAACGATCTGTCAACAATGCATCGTAATCTTGTTATTGTTTACATCGGCCATCTTTGAAACGGCCAGGATCAAATTTTCAACCAATACCATCAAGTAGTTTCTGTGTGGCAGCTGTTTGAAGTGAACAAGTTCGTTTTTT
This sequence comes from Ceriagrion tenellum, assembly GCA_963169105.1. Classification (NCBI taxonomy): domain Eukaryota; kingdom Metazoa; phylum Arthropoda; class Insecta; order Odonata; family Coenagrionidae; genus Ceriagrion; species Ceriagrion tenellum. The sequence continues at coordinate 124,453,895 of OY720639.1, read as the reverse complement.
TGTAAAATGGAAAAAGAGCAATATCGGTCGGTGATTCGCTTTCTGTTTTTGAAAGGGAAGATGCGAGAGAAAATCAAAAAGGAGTTAGACACCGTGTATGGTGATGCTTCACCTTCAATTTCCACCATTAAGCGATGGTATAATGAGTTCATAAATGGACTAACATCCGTGTTTGATGAGGCGCGTCCAGGACGCTCAAATGAGGTCACCACGGAGGAAACCGTCAACTAAGTCCGTGACATCTTGCTGAACGACTGCAGATTGAAGTTGAGGGAGATAGCTGGGACATGTGGGTTGTCATCAGAACGTGTGCAAAATATCATGCACGAGCATTTGGGCATGAGAAAGCTGTCGGCCCGATGGGTACCGCGTTTGCTGTGGACTACAAGCGGATTCGTGTGACCACTTTCAAGGAGTGTTTGGCGCAATCAGAGGGACTTCTTCATGCATTACGTAACCATGGACAAAACATGGATCCACCACTACACATCAGAAACCAAACAATAGTCAAAGCAGTGGACTTCTCCGGGCGAAAGAGCTCTGAAGAAGGCAAAAACGGTCCCATCGGCCCGGAAGATGATGGCGACCGTATTTTTTGGATTCTCAAGGTGTAATTTACATAAACTATTTAAGGAAAGGAATAAAGATCACGAGAAGGTCTTACAGTTATTTATTGACCAGATTCGACGAAGAATTGAAGAAAAAACGGCCCCGTTTGGCCCGCAAAAAAGTCCTCTTTCACCCATTCATCCCGAATCGCCGCGACCAAATTGGTTGAATTGGGCAACGAGGTACTGCCGTATGATCCGTATTCTCCAGACCAGACCCCGTGCGACTTCATTTTGTTCCCAAACATGAAGACTTGGCTCGGAGGCAAACGCTTTACGTCGGATGAGGAGATCATAGCGGCCACGGTTGAGTATTTTGCAGAGTTCCCGAAAAAATATTTTTTGATGGCTTGAATAAGTTGGAAATCCGGAGGGAAAAGTGTACCGCCCTAGAAAGGGACTATGTTGAAAAATAAAACGATACGGATAATAAAAAACAATGCTTTCATTGGTAGGCTCATTAATTATCATACCACCCTCGTATATGCTGCGAGTACTTATTTTATTAAATTCAGGGCTACAGCGCAGTAGCCAAGGACATATTTTTTGACACAGTCTTTTTACGCAAGTATGAGAATGCTGGTTTTGAAATGGTACAGCACTGAATAAATTATTAAAAACAACATACATCAGTAACAAGGCAATGACTGGTAAGATGGTCATGAGTATGGCAATAGAAAGTCTTCCATATGATATAATACATCATTTAAGGCAAGAGCAAATTGCAAGCACCAATAAGGATAAATCATAATTGACGACCCGTTTACTTATTTTACATCATAACGTCAGTGCATATCCTCTTTTATTCTCCAAACGGTAGTCATTATAAAAATTATAACCATAGAATTAACCAGATGTAGAACTTATGACCGTATATAACGGGAAAGTTTCATAGGTCATAACCAATAAAAACGATATCATGAAGTGGCTATTGACGCTTTAGCAGACGATGCGTTCCTAGCTAAAGCTTACTGAAATTAACGAAGGAATGACAGTCAAATACATCACTAAAATACGCAGATTGCATAAAGGAACTTCATCAAAGCTCATGACTCAAAATAATTTATTCACTCATTCAAAGTTGCACCACAAAGATGGGTAATTGCTTTTTCTACGTGGGTTACCCAAAAAGTGATGCTCTACTTTTTTCAAAACTTATTCATTCCACAGAAATTAAATTAATGAATATGAACGAATGATGTTTTATCTACTCACATAGTTTTGCACAGAGCATACTTCAGGTTTTATTTCCTTTCTCCGGCGATTCAGTAAAGGGCGTGTATGTCCCGTCAGTATTAGTCCTCGCTCTGGTTATGGAGCCAGGTTTTAACCTAGCTAATCACCTACTCATCGTCCATATTTGTAATGTGGAAAGTGTTATTTTTGCAAACCGTGTTAGAAAAGAAGAGAAGTTATGAAGAAACATATATTCTTTCACGTCTTAATCTTGTGCCAGACTGGTATTTGCGAGTCCAACTCGCAGTCTGTCCCCTAAAGAATCCACTAAATTAGTCCGAGCACTCAGACATAAGTTGCAATAGCGTCGTGATATTAATTTATATAAGGCTTAGCGACCAATGGAGATACGTCTCTCGATGATCGTTTCAATGCTCTGACTTCTGTTAGTATGGCATTTAAAAATGTAGGGCATTACTTTTGGGCAGTTCTGGTTATAACTCTCCAGTGAAATGTAATGGGAATCACTCAAATGTCACACTATAGCATCTGGCAGGGCAGCCAATGGGGACTATCAACCAGATGTAGCGGGTTGAACGCCGGGAGAGTAATTCAGATGGGATAATATCCTCCTATCTCCTCGAGGATAACTCCTCGATGCCTAGGCTCGAGAAGTGTGCTCGCCTTTTAGCTTAAGGTAGTTGGATCGAGATAGTTCCCTAGTCATAATTTAGACAATTTTAGAATTATACGTTCTCATTTCAGCAGCTGTAGGAAGCATGAATTAAATATTTCATTATAAGTGGTGCAATAATTTACATTCATATAACTGAAATATTCAGTAATTAAATACAAATATCTACAGAAGTCTTAAATTTGACAAAGTTTTTTCATGCGGTACGTTTAAAATTTATTCACAACAGAAGGATATTTGGGATTCTGGAAACATTACTTCGGCAATCCTATAGTTCATATTAGAAAATAATGGATAAAAAATACAAACTGCAGACCGTTAATTATTTGATCAGTTCTAGGTGCTGGCATTACCTCATTTTTTGAATGAGGTCTCTCTGGATTGTATATACGTACAATTTCCAATGCATAATGGCTGGTATTTTTTGGCAAATATCTCCAAAAGTAGTTCAGTTAGGGGCTAATATTTTGGTACCTTTGGAAGGGTTAGATATTTTTATTTAAAATAAGATCAAATTCATTTGTTTCTAGGTGAAATGATAATTTTCTCAAACTAGCTTAATTCTTGTTATCAACCTTGTTCGAATAGTGAAATCGATCTTCGAACTTACGATTGGTTCATAGAATAAATGATGACAGATGAAACATGTGCTTCTGGATATGAGATGGGTAGGGATTTAAAGTGAGCGGTGAATTTTTTTCAACTGATGTAAGTTTTCGAGCGGGTTATAACCCCATGGGGAAGCGCAAAAATGTCCTAGTTCCAAGAATAATGATGCACTCATCACTCTCTACGACAGAGGCTGACAGTCCAACGCAGACGAAATAATCTTTCGGCTGTTCGGACTAATCCAAGTTTCCCGAGGTGGAAGGTCGTTATGCTCTCTACAATAGGATAATATTTTTGTTATGAGGGTGAAAGTCCAGAAGCAGGGATATGAATGAAGATTGGGAAAGCAAGAGTAGTGCCATCGCAAAATCATAAATGATTGAGCCATAGGGATCGACGGAAAATAAGCGGGTAATAAGATGGATGGGTTCCGGGAAAGGGCAAATCACGAGAGTGAGAGGAAATGTATGAGCGCGAGTCGTTACCCGGGAGCAGGAAAGATTGGTCGTAGCCTCTTGTAATTCCAACGAGCAGATGAGTCATTAAGCCCCCTATTTACGGGCAGCGATAAATCCTCGTGTCGGAGGGGGGCGGATATGTTCCGCCTTCCGTCCGCTCTCCCTTTGCGCTCATCAAAATCGGAAATGGCACAGCGCAAAAGTCATCCACACCTAACGGTTTAATCTCATTCCTCCTTGGGACGAATGATGGAAATTTTCAAGCGGAAGGTCCTCGCTCAAGAGAGACCAAGGAATTGGACTGAAGAGGAGGATTTCCCAAATGTGCGCAATTGTAAATCTGGTTCCGAATCTCATTCTGCCAATGAGTGACTACAAAAGGCTAATGAGGGCCACTACGCCTTTGAGTTTTGGAGAAGAATTGGCGGACAGCATGTGAAAAAGTGAGGGCTAAGTTTGTAACACCGGTACATTTATCAATACGTAATTAGGTTCGAATTACCTGAGGCAACAAGGAGAAAAAAGAGAGAGGTGAAAAGTCTTCTGAATTGTTTTGGCTGATACCGAAAACGACAAATTAAGCAAGACAGAAAAAAGTGAATTTGAACCAAAATCGAGGACCTAACAGTGCCAGAAAAGAATCTAAATAAAGTAATTTGAGAACCATTTGAGTGATAATAAAAAAACTGAATAAAAGTTAAAAATAAATAATCACGGAAGATTTGGGGAGTTAGAAGTTATTATTCATTGAAGAACCGTACAAAGCCTTTTAATTAATGATTGTTACTTAGTTTAGCATTAATAAATGATAATCGCAGCCCTATGGGCCTAGTCTGTTGCAAAAATGAGTATTAAAAGGTCATAGTACAACAAATTAAAAATATTACTTTCATGGGAAAGTAAATGATAAGATACTCGGAGAATTTCATAAAGTTGGGGGCGACGAATTGGGTTTTTATGAGGGGGCATCTGTTTATTTCAACCATACGCATGCATTTATACATGTATCCACGTATGTGTACGAGTACCTTATAAATAAATGCATCCGAAAACAGACAGGCGTGCGGCAGGACCGTGTCACACACGATGGGAAGGCGCGACGGTGTGGAGCACATATGGGATGCAGTCCAGCGACTGCAGCAAGGGGACGTAGAAATTGGGTCAAGGAGTATACTGGCGAAGTCGCCCAGGGAATAACAGGATATACGGAGCAGGGTTTCCAGGGGACATGGGAGTAAAAGAGAGCCTTTCAAGGCGCCGGCACGAATTCTATATAGAAGGAAAACGCATATCCACTGAAGGAACTCCCGAGAATCCGAACAGGAGATATCTATATGAAAAGGGTAGAGATTGGCCTCCCTGAGCAAGGAACGTTACATCCGGCTAGAATTAGAGGAAGATACTGCGCTCTTTTAAATTGGATATATTAAGAAGGATCCGCTGTAGAATGAAGAAAATTTCATTTGCCGCCCTACCCGTTAAAGATAGAAAAACATTGTCCCTTATCTCGCGATGCCAGCATAATCCTGCCTTCCAGTAATTTTATCCTGCATATTATCGAATAAATTGCATGAGTATATTGTTGCAATTCACAAAAACATAGGGAAGTTTGGAGTTTACATGCCACACAAAAGTTTTGGAAAGATTAATGTATTATGCTAATTCATCCAGGAAATTACATATGAAAAAGAAGAAGACAATTATTCACATTCATCTAAACTTAAATTCGTTTAGCATATAACTGAACGTAAAATTCACTAAAAATGGCACTATCCGCCCTCAACCCCTCAAGCTAGAAATCTTTAATTAGAAATGCCTTTTCACCAGCTATAATCTCATGACGCGCCGTGACGTTAAATGAATTCTAACTTATGGCTGTAATTTTCTCCGGGAACCGAATCGCAAGAAATAGTTTCCTTTCTGAGTATTTTATTATTAGTTTATTTCTTACTTTTAAACTTTCCTATGTTTGAAAAGTACATGATGCAGTCAGCTCATATTTTTCGATTTTCCACACCTAAAGCCCGTCGAGGCAGCTCGGATATTGCCGGGGCTATTAAAGTTAGCTTTTCCTCGGAAACAGCTATCGACGATCCTCTTTGGCCAACACTAACCAGCACGAACTATTTCTCAAGGTTTTCCGAGTAATAAATTTGCAAGGACCAACGAGCTCACCATTTCCGCGAAGGAACTCAATATCACGGCTCATCTTCATTGAAGCGTAAAGTGCGGTCTCTCCACAGTGGAGAATCACGAGCAGGCCAGGCAGAAGCTGAAGCCATGGTCACTTATTAACTATCCTAACATTCTTTCATCTCCTTGATTATGCCTATAACACTCCACCACTAAGGAACAATGTGAGTAGCACTGATCACGTTACTTCCCTTACAGGGCACAAGCAATATCCTCATCGCATTCCCCAAGAGGAAAACCCTTATGGAAGTCCTTTTAACGGAACTATTGAGGGAAGATCAGCTTTGATGATCTAGGGACTCCAAACTGGAAAATATTTCCTCACAAAATGCAAAACCTCACATCCATTCATGAAGCTTTGTGTTAACTTAAATAAACGCAGAATTTCAAGAGAAGAAAAAGTCATATTTGATTGATGTCTATTCCACATTAAAACATCAATCCCTCAAATTAACAAAGTATATTTTACGTATTCTATCGTCTTACTGCTATCCTTGCCATAATTATTGTGACCTATGAAAGATTAGATAAACGAACCAGAGTCAATTTAATTCATTCATGCGTACGAATCCTCATTGCTAACTTGAGCCATTGAAAAATTACCCCTTGAATCTATTTAATATTTTATTATTATCGTCATTTTGCGAACACAAAAAGTATTTTACTATCAGACCATAGTCTCCACCGGATTGTGGTTATGTTAAAATATGATACTACCCTAAATAGGGGTCGAATATTTTTACCCGAATGGAAAAGGAATGCAGTTGGCAAAGTTTGACGGTCAATAATGCTGTTTAAAGATCTCACAGTGAGAACTTATACCATGCGTTAGACATTAATAATACGTCCTTAGGGGATGAAGTACTGAAAAAAATATTCTAAAACTATTTAAAAATTACAACTGCAAATTGTAAAAGCTCAAAACTGCTTTAAAATAACAGCTCTCGCCAAAAATACTCAAAAATCCTTTACGAATAGCGGCATCTTTTTTCAAAGTTCTCCGCCAAATCACTTTAATGCACGAATGGTCCGAATCCATATTTGAAAAAGTGGAAAGCTGACATTATAAGTATGAAATCAACAATTAACAATAAAACGCCACAATATTGTGAAATATTAAATTTATTGGAGTAAGCATAGCCCATAATTATGAAGCCAGCTTTGGAGGAGAGATTGAGGCTCACCTCAACCTGAGCCTTGCGCTTAATGAAACTCACAACTTGGGGTAGGATGCGATAGTTCATTCTTACTAAATGCTGTTTCCCTGGTGATTATGACTAACATTGGTCAGCTGATGATAATCAGGTAGATTTGTGTCAAATCCAAAAAAAAATTCAATTTATGGTGACAACTTCATAGTCCAATAAACCAGTTTAAGGAAAAAATAATTTATGATTTAAGCGTACTGCTATGCTAGAAGCAAGACATTCTTTCGTGACCAAATTTATTTTAGCCAATCAAATTATTTATATGTACGGGCAGAATACCAGTTTTAAATCTAATATAATAGAAACTTTAAATAAGCATTAAAAAATTCAGCACATTGGCGATAATTGAATGCTAAATACTATTCAAAAGGACTACTTTAACAATGGTTTTAAATTAAATATTATATTTGATCGTTATTTGAACTAGCATTTTACAGCCCCAAAAGACGTCAATACCTCCCTTCTTCTGGCAAGATGTAAGATATTACGCTTCGAGACAGTCTGGGGTAATTGCCTCCTCACGGAGTGTGTAAATTGTGTCAAGGTCTCCATCACTTGTTTTTTTTGTTCAGCTCGACTTCGCCATTCCCGACCGGCCATCCTTCTCTGAGGAACAGAGCTTCGACCGACATCGGCCCGCGTTAACAAGCGAGGATCTAACGGCGAGGGACACAACAACGAGGACTATTGCGAGGTTCTTAAACAGGCAATTTGTAACCTAGGAGGTAGTCGTGCTTTGGAGAAAATGTGGAAGATGAGCGTAGATACTTCTCTGACCCAGGAGTCGTGGGCCTTTTGCTCATTATTGAGGGGGTTTGTATAATCTGACACATTTTAAAGTTGAAAAGGTTAATTTGCTTGAGCGACGCCTAGATACTGTCAAGGGAGAGGGTGGGTTTAACCTAAACGAGGTCCGGCTAAGGATTTGGACAGATTTGGACAATGCAGTACATTGGACTGAGCAGACAAGGGCGGATGAGACATGACTCCAGGGTAGCGCTTTGAACGACCTGGTAGAGACGCTTTAAGCTGATCTCACTTGATTGCGACTTCGAAACCCGTACAAATCGCTCATCTTTCAACTTACCTCACAATACCAAGGATTACAAAAGGTCATGTCCCAGGTCACAATTATACTTTTTTCTGTACAACGTGCTCTTTCTATGCAACAAATAACTCATGCAATCTTTGCATAGTAATCACATAAACACTAACTCCATAAGGAAATTAGTATATTCTTTTAAATGGGGTTTTTTACGACGAATACTTTGGCGCACGATAAGCGTTCTTGATTAACAGAAAATGCAGATGTCATGTAACACAGGGTAACACACTCATCTTTCATTGATATTAGCACCAAAAATTTGAGCACAGTGAGTGTGAAATGCCCCATCTTTAATAAATATATTTACACTCCAACCGCGCGAATGCGTACCATTTCATTTGTGCAGTTGTCAGTGATTGGTAAAACTCTCATAATCTAAGTAGAGTCGATTCTAAAAAGGGATTTGCCCGCAAGTGTACCAGAGAAACCATGGGACCACGCCCTTCCGCTCTTGTCCTTTGAGACGGTCTAATTATCCCGGTAATTATGGTCCTCCAAAGCTATGAATAGCTCTAAAAAGAATGCAGCTGCCATTAAATCATAAAAATATGATTTTAATTCTCATTATCCGGTATCACAATGAATTTCTCCAAGATTGGGAAGGAAATTGAATCTCCCTATGGCGTGATACGCGCCTCTGGCGTTGAGTAACTAAAGTGGCTGAAGGAAGAAGTTTTTCGCTCCCCAAAGGCTTGAGTTTGAATTTCGACAGCAAATTAGATTTTCAAGTGGACCCTCTGTCCCTTATTGGGCATTAGGCGGGGGAGCGCTATAAATGATGGTCCAGTCCGCGACTTTTAGACACTCATTACTTCTACCATTCTACCTTGAGGACGTGCTAGAAAGCAGATCGTTTGCCATAGCTGGCTGTAGAAAATACAGCAGGGGACGCTTTGTGACACATCTGAGGGAACTATAAATATCCAGGAGCAGAAAAAGATACAATGGCCATGGGTTTTAATACCTTTAACATTTACTAATCATATGTTTTTCAGAGTACCTTCAGGGCAAACAAAATGGAGAAAAATAAACTTAGATGGCCATAAAGTAAGTAATAAGTGATAACAACTCATTCTCCTTTTTTTAGAAAAAATCATTCGCACTAGCAATTTTTATAACACCAGACCCTCTCATTAGTTTCGACTGAATATTTTTAATTAAATATCCTGAGGGGTGGATGCAATAAAAAATACTTACATTATGAACGAGAAAAAAAGGGAATTGCATCCCACCATTCATTCACTCGACTCTCTCACAATCCCTTAAGCGCCTGAAAAAAACGCCCCGGCCCTAAGCCCTTCTTCTTATCCGGGAACGCCTCACTGTCCCTTACTCAGATGATGCGCTTCCCGTTAGCACGGATATGAGGGACGCCTCAAGTTCTCAGTCCGCTAGGCCGAAGCCGACCGTCTTCCCACGGCGACAGACAGACCTCAAGCCGACCGGAAAACCAGGCTGTGAAGCCTCTTGGGGGTCTCTCGCCTGTGGGCACGTATCTCTAGTCTAGCCTCATCAGATTAAAACGTTTCTCCCTTTACCTTGTTGTTTTGTTCAAGCAAAATGCTTCCATCTACCCAAATAATTTAGATTGAGCTTACATGCTCCAAATTCAGTCAATCGCTCACTTGATAACTGAACTAAAGAGGATCTAAGTCATTACACAGTGCCTCCCTATCAAACCATCATAATCTCATCTAATTTAAGAGATAACTGTTCCCCGACCTCATGAAACAAAAGGTTGTTTAAATAAGGGGAGCTAAAAGCCATAAAGTCTAATGAAGGCGTTCTTCATCAAGTTATTTTCTCTTGACTGCTCCGATAATTTCTTAAGCAAAGACTTTTAGAAAACACTACTGCTGCACAGTTGTTACATGCACACTACGAAGTGACATAACATTGCATAAATTAAGTATTTGTGAAATACTCTAATAAAATTTGAAAATAAAGTCCTTTATAACTTCCAAAATTTTAAACAACCACAAAAACCAATGGGCGATTTATTACACGGATTAGTAGGCAGAGGTTAATGGTCTTCAGCCTATGTGGAAAGTGGTTTTGGATACAGTGGAAGGTTAATATATATTAGTTCGGAGTCATGAGGAAAACCTCTTTTAATTAATAGCCAAATCACCTTCCTTATATTTCTACGGCCAGACGTAGAGAGAACTGCATAACATTTAAGGCAGTCAGAATACATAGAGTTTAACGTTAACCAAACATGCGGAGCTCCGCATAAAAAGATATTGAATTTATAATCGCATGGCTCACAAAGGTCGGACGAGACTTAATTCTCTCCATATTCTTCATGCATTAGGCCTAACTATTCACGTCTGGTGGAATTGATTTAATTGCATTGCATTTTTTGTGCTCGTAATCCATTGTGCAAAATGGAAAACTGAATTTTTATTGCATAGGAAGTTATTTTTTGAGTAAATGGAATTTATGGAATATTTTCACCGGCAAAGATATTTTATGAGCGAGGCTTAACGATTTAAATCAATTTTGAGCATGATGTACAACAACTACTATCGTTTATACATTAATAAGAATGACAAAACGATGTTCCGACATAATAATCTTATCGTACATAAATGGATTCATCGGGACATGATAGGTGAGAAGAAGTTAGACTCAACTTCTCAACTACCATAATTATTTCCATGTACTTAGCCTATTAGCAAAGGCTTTAGTCCAAGTACCTCGTCATCAAAATAATAAGACTATATGCCTCACCTCAGCCTCCATGATGAGGAGGAGATCCAATCGCAGTGCGCCTGAGGTATTCCCTCGCACGCCCCTTGCATAAAACATACGCGAAACACCCGCGGGAGTAGTACTTACCTACTCTCCTTTTATGCACCCACACAAAGCGTTTATGGAGGAATAGTCCAAAGTGATGAGCTCACATGTGAAAGGATTCACTGGGATAACTATCTTTATTTAAACATGAAACACACACATACGTATACAAACGCACGTATAGAAGCAAGATACAGAAGCGGCGAGAGAAGCATGGGATGGTGCTCATGAGCACAGCAATGGAATCGCGCTATCTTTTAATACCATCGCCATCCATCTCCTTGCTCCAGGAGAGCCCGTATCCCGCATGCTAAGGAGAGCAGAGGAGGGCATTTCTTGGGAGATAATTGAGCGAACAACATATCCTCTGACGCAAAGTTCGGAATTCTCTCTCTCTCCTCTCTATACCTTCCCTAACAGCCCTCAGGCACCAACTCTATATCCCTTCCTCCGTCCACCAAAGAGAAGTCCTTTCCTTTGCGTACTATCCCGTGCACCCGTACACACTTGTGCGCCCTCGTGGGGAAGAAGGTTACAAGGCCTGCAATGTTTGCCGTCTCCACGGTAATCCCCTGAAATACTCCTCCCGAGTATACCGTCCAACTCTCGAAGCTCGCCTACCTCTCTCTCTATCTCTCTCCCTCTCTCTCTCGTGTCCTTCTTAATGGCAAAACTAAGACGATAAGGGAGCGGCCCTCGTAGGCATTGCATCCAAAAGAGTGGGTCACGAGGGGAGAGAGATAGAGGAGACAGAGACGAGCATTCCGTCAACCGGTACACACATTTCCGTAATAATCTTGGAGGAATTCACGGAATGAAGTTGATTAGGGTTAGTCTGTGCGTTCTTGAGTAGTGCAAGCCACAAATGTGCCAGCACAAAACGGAAGAGCGCTTTAAAACGAAATGAGATAGGAATATATTGAGCTATCTTAACGGCATTGATGAGTGTGGAGGCTTACAATATTAACAAGTAACAAAAACGAATAAACTTTCACTGCATGGAATTTGTGCTGTAGGTAGTGACTCCTTTGTTAATCGTTGCTGCGCCTAATGGCCGGAATTTGCCTAAAAGTTTACATTTCTCTACGATCAATCTCTACGATCCCTTTCGGGATATTAAAATTTTTCCCATTTATACGTATTCAAGTGCCTCTCTCTTTGCTCACGTTACTCAAATAAACAACCACTACTTTAAATAAAGATAATCTCACATTTTTATACCTTAAATTCGATTACAATACGTGAAGTTATTATTAACTTGCTTACTTATCTCAGTTCTTGAAGGAAATTTTCTTGAAAGAATTATACAATGAACAAGCGACTTGAACAAACTCCCCACAGGCAATCAAAAAAATCTAATGCTTGCAATATTTATAATAAAACAAAGTAACTGCTCCTCCATATTATTCACAGGCGTTACTTTTAACGAATTGCTATCCAATATTGCTACACTACTTACCGGCGTTTGTTCAAGTTTTATACTTTTTTCACAGGAGTAATGCACACTGCACCTACTCCGCTCATTTAAAATTATTGTTTAATAATTAAAATCTACTAATACATATTGCGAAAAAATAATAACTCAACTGAACACGGTTTTCTGCCAACAAAATATTTCTTCAGTGAGAGTTAACTAAAAGAACTGCATTCATTAGAATCAATGTTGAATGAATCGATCAAGCAGGTCAATGGAGAGGAATATAGTAATTACAAGAGATGGACTTCTTTTTATAAATTTTCAAGCACAAAAAATATATATTCACTTTTCAAGGCTGGCAATAGGCAAGAAAAAGCAGTAAAGGGTGCTGTTACATTCAAACACTATGAGCAAATTTTTTGGGAATAAAGGTACGTTCTTGTAATAAAAAGCTGCTCACCTCAAACTAAGGGTTACCAGGCGTGAGCTAAGTTACTTTGCTTGGCTTTTGTCACCCAAGGGCAGCTAAAACCATTGTATCAAACCTAACCACTAGGTATTCAGCTGGGGTAAATTTTCCATCTGATTTGAAGCATAAATAGACACATTATACACACCAATCTCGACAGTCCCTTTTGGAATATTTAAAGTTTTCCCATTTCCACTGCGAAGGAAAGCTAAGAACACATGAATACACGCAGATAATAAATTATGAGCTAATATTCCTTCCCCATGAGCTAAAAAATGTTTAGACGTACTGAAAAACCAGTTTGAGCAAAAAAGTGAATATATATTAATGAGTACTAAGGCGTAGTGCGGCGTTGGGATTTAGATAAAACTCCCTCACCTTTCAAATTACTTATTGTCGAAGGTATACGTAAAGGAACAATTACAAGGATTCATAATACCGTTTGACTCAATAAAATGGGTGTAATGTCCGTGCATACGTATACACATGGTGGTTACTCTGCAATGATGAGAATCAATTACGAGAAAATGTCTTAATAAATTCTGGCATCCCCTAAGCCAAATTCCCGCGATGCCTGATATAAATCTTGTAATTTATTTTAACTCCTTGGGTAGTAAGCAAGCTAAAAGCAACGCTTTTGTCCTCATTTTCAAAGTTTTTTGCCCACACGGTCACCTTCCTCCGACCATCCTGCCATGTAGAACCATTTTCGAGGGATAAACCCAAGTCCCTCCTTCATCCCCCCGAGGTTTTATCCGCACGGATGATGGTGAGCGGCGGCCGCATCGCAGCCACCATCCCATGGCAGGGCATGGTCGCCCGGCTGCGGTGCGACAAGGCCAGGGAGCAGGTGTCTCCCGCGCTAAGCTCCTTGCGACGCTCTCTCCCTCTAGACAAGTGAGAGGATATCGCCGTGATCTACTCCTGGCAACGCAAAGCGTGCACCCACGGGCCGGCGACAGGCTCATGGTGCTCAGCCATTCTTCAACTCTCAGACTTTGCTCGTCAGTCAGGAAAGTCAATATACTTTGATCTGGATTTTAATCTCACTCGTTAATAAATATAAATTGAGATCTAAATTTGGCGACATCCAGCAATGCAGGGGCTCTATAGCACGTTACCAGCCCGAGTGCCCACGTATATGATAAAAGATTTTCGAGGAGTAGATCACTACTCGATACTTTCATTTTTGAAGAAGAGCAGGGACCTTGTTTCAAAAAGTAGAGGATAATAGAGCTACCGGAAAATTAGAATTGATTTTTTTATGGTGATGCTGGAACGGAAACACTGATATTCATTTGAAGAGATTGAATGGATTGGTTAATTATTGGAAAAAGTCGCGGCAACCAAATGAAAGCAAATATTTCCTGACAGTGAACTAATGAAATGAAGTAAAACAAAAACATCTCAATCAGGGAAATACATATGGAAATTAGTAATTTAGAGTGGATAACGTCTAAAAACATGTCCTGTATAGAAAATTACGCGGAGGGGGCAATTATAAAAAAATGTCTTTGCCAGCGTGTGATAAAAGTCAATTTTGCATTTCTGAGGAGAAGCATTTTCACAAGTGCTATACCTGTTTAAAAAGACAATATACTTAGAGGAATCCTTAGATGTGAAGAACTAATAATCGTGAATAATTTAAAGTATAAGTCCCAAAGAATGCCACAAATGTGAAATAATAGCACGTACGGCAAGTATGGAGGTGATTATATCACTATTGGGATTCGAGAAGACTTCATCTGGGTACAAAAAATTCTCATGCATAAAACTAGATTATTACCTGCCTGCTGGCTCATCACTCTTCTCATTGAAAAAATACAGAACTAATTGAGCTGAAATTTTGCATGACTCTAACATATGTACTGAAAAGTTCAATAGGAGTATTCGCGTAGCACCCAGGGGTGCCAAGATCCCAAACATGCCTTTGGATGTAATTGACTACCAATAAACTAGGATTTTGAACCCTCTTAGAGACATAAATCAGTTGTTGATTAATATATTTACTGTTTTAAAACAGAAAATATTCAGGAGAGAACTTAAGTGCCAAAACAGAAAATTTCCCTTAAGTAAAAAAATGTATAGCATAAATCGTAAATTACATTCTATTTTGTAAAGATATAGCTACTTAAACGTACCTTATCCCTTGCGTTAATATTCAACTGGTATTTTAGCCCGTATTCAATACATCAAATGTGCTGTTAAATCAAAATAAAGGTTTAGAGATCAGAGGTATGTTTGGGACCCCGATGGACCCAATCGTTGATTATCACGACAAAGAAAATGATAACCCCCCTTAGAGTCGCATTTTGGGACAACTACGAATATAATAATTATATTAACTAATAGTCCAGAAGTAAAACGCCTTTAAAATTGGTGAGCATGATTTAAAACTTGGCAGAAGGCCCCAAGCACAATTATTTGTCACCTATTTACTAAAATAAATGAACTTACCTTCTCATTAGATTTTGTAATATCATGTCAGAATGTGGAAATATAAATTTCAAATCGCCACTCGTCTATAAATGTAGAAAGTAATCGCAACTTTATCCCCACGGGTAGTCAATATAGACTAAAATACTCCTAGCTAAGTTTCCTTTTGTTTCGCAAAATGTTAAATGAAATACTGTCGTTAGAAATATGCATATAATGCAAATATTATAAGCCAATGCAAGTAAAAGGAGGAAAATTGAGACCATGTGGCATATGAGCATAATTATTTTTCATTCCAAGTACTCAGTATTAATTTTAATATCACTCTAATAATACCTAATAGTTTAATTATGTACGAACTGATTAACAGAATCCAAATTCATACGATCCTTCAATATAATACAGAAATATTTCTCACCATTTTAACATACGCAGTTCATCACACGAATCAACTCAAAATTTCCGTGCATGACTTTATTTTCGTAATTAAAAAGTTAGTCGGTTATCCCTTCATGTATTAACCTTATTAATATTTAAATTTTATATTTGAAATGCATAATTAATTTTCTTAATTTTACGTAAATTTGCAATCAAACATATCTAAACAATGAGCACCATATGATTAAAAATTTACCCTTCAAAAAGAATATTATTAACTTAATTTGAACTTTTATGTCTGATCTCTAATTAAAATATTTATTGAAATAGTAATTTATTTACAAAAGAAGACATTATCCGCTGTATAAATCAATTACTCAGAAGATCACACGTATCAGCATTATTTTCCAAGCAAAGCATATAAAATTAGCATTTTGAATCACATTTCAAAGCAGTCAGGAGGGAATTAACATACAGGCGTAGCAAGTACACGAATTATTGCCGATGTATAGCCACACAAATAATCAAACAATGTCCTAATTGTCAATTTGTAGATGTATGACCAGATTTCTGTAGCTAAAGCAATGCTTGCCATTCTGAACACACCATTTAACATCATTCACCGCTTTCGAGTGAATAAGATTGCGACAGTTAATTAAGTCAATGCCTCATGTTACTAGTCCATCTGAAATTCTCCAACCACAGCGTATCTATCTTTCCTCGGAGCACAACTATAACCGTAAGTATATGAAAATAAGAACAACAGGAGGACACAATTAATGCGGTTACCATAAGGAATGAAGAAACATGGCTGCAGAATTCGTACGCATGACCCAGAGTAGTTAGATAAAAACTGAGTTTCGATTAATACCAATAAATAAATTTTATAATGTGATAGTATGTACTAGATGTTAGTTCCAGCCCTTACCACGAGAAACGCTCTCTCTCTCTCTCTTTCTTAATTTCTGATTCTTAGTTGCAGTAACCTCTAAACCTCTATTGAAATAGGATTGCCAAAATAGGTAAAAAGAAAAAAATTCTGGATTCGAAACCGTAAGGGCGTGTTTCATAGAATGTGCTTGTAATGACGTAGATACCATTTTTAGAAAAAACCGCATTGGAATAGATTATTTCAGAGGCACTGGTGCCATAAGGACCATTTACACCCGACTAGAAAAAACCTCCAGAACTATTAAAATTATCACTCACCTGTTTGATCTTAGTTTGTTATCATTGGTTTTTTTAAGCGGGCGAGGTGAGTTTTAATACTGCGTATGTTTCATCTGCTTTTATTTTCAATTTTTAATATATTTGAGATTTAAACTTGCGAAATTCCCTCTGGTAAAGATTATGCACAAATGCAAAACTTTTTGCATTAATTCTACCCCATGCTTTTCTTCTCACTATATATTTTAATATATACTTATATATTTATTTTTTTATATTGGTTTAGATGAATTTACTGGAACTATTAAAATTAAAAAGCTCAAGGCGAGATGTAATAACACAAGAGAATAATAATGAAAGTTTGTTACTGGATTGTTGACAGCATGTTCTATTGTCATTGTTTTCTGCCATTATACATACATATCATCCAAACCATCGTTATGCCGGATTAATAAGATCTTGATCTCCATCTTCACATCAGCAATCCAGTCAATAATAGTGAACAAGGCCAAGAGAATCGGTATGCTGATGTGTATTAGGTGACAGGAGAGTGAACAATTTAAATGACTCGCTTTAAGGGAAAGCAAAACCAAAGCACAAATCAAACATTCCTGTATGGACTAGCCTTAGAGGTCTCCGGAGCTGATTTGAAAGAAAGTTCAAGAGCCACGGAAAATGTCATTTTTGCAAGTTTCAGTAATAAAACTCATATCAAGTTCATAAAAATTACAAGTTTCAATTGGATGCATAGCTTAATCCGCAATACTAAAACTTTCCGTAAATATATGAAAAGTAGAAAACCAAATACAGGAATAGCAAACCACTGGTTACATTTTAACCCAAAGATCATGTATTCGTATAAACTCATAAACGAATAGGAATTCAGGAAGTTTAAAACCAAAATAATGTAAATGTGAGCCCCAAATGCCAAAGAAAATTAAGTATTGTAACCAACCAAAACAACTATAATACCAACGAAAGTCAAAAATAATACAGCAAAATGGGAAGCATTTAACCATAAATAACCAGCTGGGTTGTCTTCTTAAACTAATTTTCTCAGCCCTGGCCGTGGGACATGGTAATAAACCGGTAAGTGTTAAATATCTAGTCTCAATTTGCCAAAAATAATATTGTGACACTGTACTTAACTAACTTGCCACTCGAATAATAATAATGGGTTAAAACGCGGTAGAAATAGATTAAAAATGCTCTACAAACTTCTAATAAACAAAAAACAAATTTTTTTCAGAAAATCATATTTTAGCAAGTGCCCTGGGTATTAAGTGCGCTTCAAGAGAAACTCAAGGCTCCAAAACTGCTCATGACAAGAAAATGTTTCGTGTCGTTCTTATTTCAACTTCATCTAATATCTGCCCTAGCATGAAAATGGATCCTTTACATTTCTAGCAGCAGGTACATTAACTACTCGGAAAATTCAACATTTTTAGCTAGGATGTAGTACCTGAGGGGTCGGATTCTTTTCCCATCACATCGCCAGACTTCCCTGGAGAGACGACCGGCACCGTAAAGGAAACCTAGGGGACAAGATAGAGGAAGTGCGGAGATGAAAAAGAAAAAGGCAGTGGAGCGAGAGGCTTGAATTCTTTCGCATCAAACCTTCTCAGGTTCTGCACCCTTCTCCTTTTTTTCTCCAACCCCTGGACTCGTATCAAGAGTGGCTTTTTCAAGAAGGGAGCCCCTCTTTTTCTCGCTCGCCCCTGTCCGCGGCACAAGTCACGCAGGAGTTCGAGGGGGAGAATCTCCAGGACAGACAGCCACCAACCGCTACTGCGCTACTGGTTCTCAGAGGAGAGGGTTGTTACAAAACGAAGGGTGGCAGGAGAAGGGGATCTGGAGTCCTTGTATCTCTCTCCGAGCAGCCTCTCCAATTGGAATCCTCGAGGGGAAAAGTGGAAGCGAGCGCAAAGAGCCTCGTGGATAAAAATTCGATACATATGGCAATATATTGAAAATGATACGCGATGTTTATGATATATAGCATTACATTTTATGGACAATTGCAGGAACGAAACATAGGTATTCTTTAAAGTTATGGGACCCATTAGCCATAGCAAGCATTCAATAAGTGTTTCATAAACATTCGATAAATTTATTGGTTTCATAACTTATGGCATGGGGTTATGAGTTCCTTAAGTAGTCAAGATGGCGGATGCGCAATGAACCGCTTGGAGACCTAATTACTTGATAAAATAGCTGTTTTGAGAAAACTGACCAGTTAATTTATTCTTTCTGGCTAATAATTATGTGCATTAACAATTATTCATAGGCTATGCTTTCGCAAATTTTATCCGGCGATGAAAGATTAGATTAAACATTCAGACCTATTAACTATTGTTAAATATGTTAAGTAACTTGTAGATTTGTTCCTGCAACCCGAATATATTTATGAGATCTATAATTTTAAGGGTGTCATAACTATTGATTCCATAAGCAAATGTTCATGCAACCGGCCATCAGGGTCATACAATGCGTCGTATACCTACAATAGTCATACACACGTCTTCATGGGATATTATGAGGTACATATAGTTAGGGTATCTACATCTATATAATACCTCGCTACAAGCCGCATGGGCGTGTGGCAGGGGGTGTTAGGTCACCTGCCGTGTAAATGTTTAAGTTTTTTGGAGATATAAAGGTGACATGAATCATAGGAGTGTATTTAGTGGAGCTTAATTTTTATTGTGGCCGCTTATTGTTAGCGGAAAGAACGAGTTTTTGTACCTATCTGTTCGGCAGTGCATCTCAGACCTAGAGGAATGTGACATATCGCGAGCGAACATCATTTTACATGTGGAAAATCTGGCATCATTGATTAAAATGTCGCCGTCGTTAGAGATAGGGTAAAATCTTCGACTGAGGTTGTGGGTTTGAGCCCCACCTGGGTGGTCTTTTTACCAGCCAAGACAAACTGCATTGCAATTTACGGATATTTACACATTGCATGACTTTCTGATCCTCAAAATGTTGAGAAATAAATATGACATTCAGTTAAAGAGATAAGCAAAATAAATATTACATATGCAAGGCAATTAGCGATATCTTCGCAATGTCACACGATACCTGAATAAATATTAGATCATATAAATGATTTAAATCATCCGAGGGAAGGCAAGGGAGCGGACAGTAGTAGACAGCGACAAACAGGAAGATGGAGGGAGTAGAGGACTGTAATTGAGAAGAGAATTCGTGTCTCTATCTTCAGCAGATCCTCCAATTGGACTCCTCGAAGAGGAAGTGTATGTGAGTCTCACCGGCAGAGGTGAAAGATACCGTGTCGATCGCGTCCATCAATTAGTGGTGCCTGCTCTCCACCCGCGAGATATAGCGTTTAATAACATGTTCTGGTTTTATTGCAAGGAAACACTATGGAATATGCGAATTATCGAAATACGATACTTAACGATATGCACATTTACAAAATATGATGTTGCCAGTTACGCGGTACATAAAATTACGAATCGTGCGATACGATGCATATCGAACCAGCTCGTGATACAAATATCGTTACGAAATAGATGGGTTAAGTTGCAAAAGCATATAAAAAGCATTATTATTTCGTAAATGAAATATTAGAATTGAGAAAGTTTAATGCCACCAAAGATATTTGCAGCTTCTCCTACAAATATCAATACAGGGAATCATAGTTGAAAAGAGTTTCAAAGACTTTTCACGATTACTATTCGAAAATGCACATTTTTGTTTATTGTTATGGACATAAGTAATGTAAATTCCTCACACTTTCAATTTACATATAGCTCGTATATGTATTCCAAATATTTTTAGAGATATTACCATAATCACATCCATATTTTTGCAAATTAACACAATTGCATCATGCTCTAACTTGAAGAATTTTTTGGCAACAGCCATGTAATTTGACTAGGAATAACCCAATTATATTGCTTTCGTTGTGTCCGTAAATATCGTCACCATGGAAAAAAATAATTTCAAAATATGATTTGCGATCTATATATTGGGTCTTTTGCTGCAGAAAATGTCAACTACGAGTCGATACTGTATCTCTTGAATATCGTGACCTATAGTCGTGGAGTAAGAGAGAAAGAGACGCAAGCGGAGAGATTTGAGCGTGGGTATGCGATAGGATATCTATGAGGGGAGAAGGACGGAGAGTCTCTATCTCGGACGGATGTACACGTAGAAAATGGTGTTCCGGACACAGACGGCAGTAGAGACCGGGCTCCTCTCTCCCTATCTTTCTCTTCGGAGTTGCTCCAGAGGTTTTAATGTTTGCATTCCGTGCACGTTTTATCCGTAACTGCGACTGCGGTGCGGTGGCCCGAAAGGGATGATGGGAATCGGGGTAGGTGGGTGCGAAAAGAAGGGGAAGGCTCACTTCAAAACGTAGGTGCGAGTGGTGACTGTAAGCATGTGTATCTTCACCGGTGGAGGACGTCGTGACGGCAAACGCGTGCAAAGATACTTCGGGGATTGAGTCATACATATTAACATTCGTAAGTAGCGTTAAATACTAGGGAGGTTGAAAGTACCGAAAATCAAATTAAGTTTTTAATTATTTTTTATGGGTGTCATATTCCTAAGATAGTTTTTTTTTCTAAATTTACCGCCATTCATAAAAAAAGAAAAAAAGCAATTGGAGATTTACAAAAATAGAGAATAAAATTTGTTTAAAATAGAATAGAGAGTTTAAAATTAATAAAATCATCTACATCTAATTAGAAACACGTTTAATCGACTCCTAAGCTATGAGAAATTTAAATTTAGCAGGGTAGTTACGCTGCATGATTGGTTTCTTCAGCAGAAATCTAAGAATATTTCCAAATAGGACACAATCAAAGTGATCTCACAAAAAACAAACCACATCATTACACACTTTTCTTGTAGGCTATCTTTATAAAATTTCCCGTCGCAGGATATCCATTCCGCATCGCTATCTTCCACTTGGTTAGAAGTTCCGATGTTTTACCCAGAATATATAACAGATTAGAAACGCATTTAACATCAAATTGCATCAATTACCCTATTGAAATGGAATGATAATTATATAATAGTGAACGAAAAAATATCGAAGAAAATAGATTGTAAACGAAAGAAAAAAATTATATTTTCCCTGCAATGTAAGAGCTTTATTGAGATTCTTAAATGTAAATTCTTCCTAGATTTGGAAGGAGACTTTCGAGGAGAGATTTTTATAACGACGAACTTGAATACTTCCAATCATTGCAGTCACTTCCAATTGTATATGCAACGAAATTGCATAGAATATCCCGTCAAAGTTTGCCTTGTAGGAAGACGACTTAGTTTTGTAACTTTTTAACACCCATGGTCGGCAATTGGGGGATCCGAGTTCGAATTCCGGTCAAGCCAAATGATACTTTAATTGAGAATTTCATCCTTTCATTCTTTTATCCTGGAACGAGGCCTTTTCCATGACGATATGAAATGATAATTTAACTTCAGTTTCCATAGCAAATTGAAGAATATAATATGAAATTCATACATAGTTGATCCATCTCACGTCAAAGTAAATATGCTTGGTTTGTGTCCACAGCATTTCATTTTACATACGAAAATTGCAGCATTTGTTTCGACTTTTATCAGTTAAATACAAAGGGTTAAACACAAGTCGAGTGGAATCTGGTCAATCAGGCCTGTAGCATTTATTACAGAAAATATGCTGAGTAATGAAAGTAATTTTACATAAAATTCAAATGTATGCCAACTAGTGTTATGGGCATTTGAAATACGAAATTTCTTTTTTTAGGAATTTCCGATTTTAGGAATGTTGAATAATTTCTGAGGTGATTAAAAAAATACAGAAGTTTTTTTTAAATGAGAGCCCAATTCATGGATTGTCCTATTCTTGATGGAACTACAAAATGTAAGGAGATATACCGCGACCAAAGGAATCAGTGACCCAGATATAGCAACGATATTGGACCCAAATGATGGCAAGGAATTACCATACTTCCCGACCTAATGTCATTTTTCTCCAACACTGCTGTGACCAAGCAGATTTACACTGTACACCGCCTCTAAAACACGAGAAATGGGATACAAACTCGATAAATAATGACTAAGGCCAAAAAGAGCTTTAGAAGATGGTGATAGATGTGTACATTGAGTTTATGCACAAAGATACGAGAGGGCCGGTTTATTTCACATATGTTCATGAAATATTACAGTCGTTTTTAGATCTTTGAGGCAGGGGAGCATACAAAACTGGGTCACTTAGCGATACTCAAAATTCTTTTGGAAAATGATATAAAAAATGGTATTTCTCTCGCGCAGTCAAAAAGCCCACAGGACCAAAGAGTTTTTTATCAGAACCCTTTTAGTTAAGCCTATTGTCGTATATAACTTCAAAACAAGACCAGTGAAATTATATGATTCATTTTCTAAAGATTAAGTGGGACGGACTATTCCTCTTACTACGCAACGTACCAATGAAAATAGAGGTAACGTACATCATTTATTAAGCTGATAAATTTCTTACTACTGCTAAAGAAATTCTTCAAAAGCTATATGAACATAGATATGTCTTAAAAAGCCGTGTTAACGTTAAAATCCGAGGCTAACCCATCCCTAAGAACACGAGTAGGGATTATTTCTACAATATAATTTTCCCCAATTTCCCAATTTTTAATTCTAAGTTGAATTAAAAAATAATGCAATTTAAACTCTCATAGCAGTAAAACCAGCCAATAAAAACAGCATACAGCAACAGAAATTCTTATCATACCTATTTTTTACCATTCAGATCTAACCCATGTCTAAACCCGGGTAGTTTTAAATAAATTTATTAGGATTGACAAATTCAACCTTATCATTTACAATTAACATTATAACTAATTTGGTTCGAAAGGTATGTTTGGACGAGCATTGTCTTTATAGCTGAAGATATCACGATAATAAATACACATCAAACAGACAGGGATAGAAGCCACCTTGTAGCAATTTAGATCCCAAGAGAATGTAGCCTAAATCCTCCACACGTTGGTCATTCACCGACGCCCGATTGACCTATCCCGAGCCCTCTTGAACCTTCGCCACCTCATCCATTCATATTGATGTATGAATTTCGCGCTAATCTCCGGACGATTCCAATTCGGGTCCCCTCCGAAACGATCCACGTTTCCCCTCGGCCACCCAGGGTCCGGAGACCGATCATATCCGCTCCTCGGACGTAGGTAGATGTATCGGTTTAACGCGTCTCTCATCGCCCCATGCCCCCTTGTGACTCTAATATGAGTAGAGACCCAGTTTCTCCACCTTTTTTGAGAGTTCACAAGAACGCACAATCTCTCAGACCAAGGATCTTTAATGGAATGGCAATACTGAAATGCCTCTATTTAAGGGACCAGAAAATCTCAGAAAAAAAGATAGCCCTAATAGCCAAAACTTAACCGTGTATATGCATCAAATTTACTCTTCCTACCAGAGTACCTGTCAGAAAATTCTCTTAATAAATCAAATATGCTAAGTAATTGTTTATAACTTAAGGCGAGGTTTGCTGAATTTGAATTGTACTTTGAATTTTTATAAAATTCAAGGGTTAAAAATGGAAACTCAATAGCTTTGCGTCATCTCACAATATTACTCTTTTGATTTGCTAGTACTGTAACGAGATAGATCGGATCATGTAAGTCTATGTTCTCCTCCACGAGGGACGATAAACGGTCATCACTCGTTTTCATCACATTAAGATATGCCACTGAGCATTCAAGCGCGTGGTATAGCCAGCATTAACCGGTAATGACGTCATACACGGCATTCTTTTAGACTTAATTTTGTGACTTCACTTAGTGTGCAACATTTTTGAACACAAAATATTGTCATAAAATGTCGTACGCCGATAAATTTTTGCTCTAGAGACTTCAATAACTGAAATTAACAAATAAATAGTTTCTTTAACGCGTGCCATATAAATCAAGATCGTACTATGAGGAAAACTATCTCAATATCATGTCTGAATCTATAATTCCCTATGATTACGTGATGTCTACATTCTTACGAGTCTTCATCACAAGCGTTGACATGGGTCAAAAAAGTTTCCGAGGAGTAAATATTTCTTGTTCAAAAATATATTTACATACATTCTGTGCTAGAACCTTCCAATTTTCAAAAACTGCTTGAGCGACAGAGGCACTGCCCATATAATACCCAAAGGATGTTCAATTATCACCAACAGGAGGTGTATCTTTTTATTCACAAGGTAAGGTAATCAATACACATCATAACTACGTAGGGTGATCGGGAATATTTTTCTCCATTCTTCTACGTACATTACTTCATAGGTAAAATAAACATACCATTACACCACTACATGCGAACCTCTGACTCTTTCAGCGTATTTCTTTACGAGTGTTAAATATTAGTATATTCTTAGGTTTGGAGTTCTAGATTCTTTATCATTAAAAAGACTTACACAGGGCCAACAAACAAGCTACAAGACACTGTGACTGGCATTATCCTGCGTAAATCTTCGATATTGAAGAAAGTAACTCGGTATAATTCCACACTTAATCGTACAAATCGTTCACAGGCACAGTTTTAAAATTTCAATAAGCATTATATGCTGAAACCTGGGACGGGAAGTAAAATAGAAATTGAAATTATGTCGAATTTCTTATTTCAACATGAAGAACCTACATAAAAGGTGCCCCTGGCCTCCATCTCCACTCTTGAAGTAGATAATTATACATTCTAAGGCCTGAGCTCGGTACAAGAGATCCAAGGATCACATATAAAAATTAACGATGATACTGTCATCATTCACCACAGAATAAACGGCAAGGTTCTATGATGAAAAGAAGTTTTTTTGATAACTAGTAAAATTGGTAATAATATTTATATATATCTTTATCAATAGAAAAACTTAAGGATATAAACGGCTACACTAATTTCAACCATTTGCGGTGATGGCACAGGCCCTATACGAAATTTAATTCATTAAGCGTGGTTAATATCAGCCTATTCTCATTTAGAGAATCTGTTTTTTGCCATCTGAAATTCCGCACAGGTTCTCCTTTTCCTTGTCCACCATTCTCGGTTGGAAAGGTATCATCCATTGAATGGCTTGACAGATACATCTCACTCGAAGGAAAGCAAGGATCTCCGAGTAATGACACAAGACGCCATCTTCCATTTAGGGAGTGGACATTGGAGATGTTATCTCCCCTGAATTCGCCTCCCTACATCCCGTCCTCTTCCGTTTTTCCCTCGTCCACTCTCACGCAAACACGCCGTCCACACTTCAGTAGTTTTGAGTGTGGACAGAGTTTTCCGGATATGAAGGGCTCCTCACGTTCTTTTTCCCTGCGCCGCTCTATCCCTCCCGCCCACGGTTCAGCCTTTTGCTCCCTTTGTCCATAAGATTCCCCCTTCCTTGCCTCGCCACCCAACCGGAAGAATGGCTTGACAATGAGGAGAGGAATAAAAAGAGTGATACTGGAAGATGAGGATTTCAGGTTGCGAAACGTGGAAGATAGAAAGGTGATGGTGAGGAGATAAAAAGGTTCTTATTTTCACTACACAACGAATCTTTGACTTTTATTAAATTCAGAGTTGAATATACATCCACATCATAGGCAGAAAGTTTTAACACTCTCCTTTAAGAAAGTATGACAGTATGCTAGTTTTAGAGATCATGCCTCCATGATTCAACTTTTTATAATACATATGGATCACTGCCAACGCCTATGATCACTCAAATATAGGGCACAAATTTCCTATATCGTATAGAAAGGGAATTGTACAAATATCAGGTTTATAATCGTAAAACAATGAGCTGCAGTAGAACCCCAAACGTATCTAGAGCATTATAATGAAGACCCACAAGAATACAGTTACGGATAAAAATACAATGGTATGTTAACCTTAAGTTGCTATTAAAGCCAGCAATTTCTTGATTTGTAATCATAGTCTTCCACTCGTTTTTACAAGCTTAAAATTAATATAATTTAAATAAAATACTATGATTTAGAATGATTAAATTTCTCTTCAGGCCACATTGGATTCACCTTTGAGAGACGAGAGCTTGCAACTGCCAATTGCCAATGACGATACTATGATTGTTCATTTTTTTGTTTTCTGTGTTTGTCGTCTGCCTTCCTCTGGCAAACTTTTATATATATTCGTCACTTAAGTGATCCTAAGTGCAGTTATATATAAATATATATATAACTTCGTCACAGGGTGACACAAAACATAAAACATATAATAAGGAAACTCACGAGTTTAAAATTTTCGGTGGGTCGCCCGCACCTTCATCAGTGATAGAATGAGGATTATATATATATATATATATATATATATATATATATATATATATATATATATATATATATATATATATATATATATATATATATATATCCAATGTAGCCAATGTAACTTTCATGTAAGTATTTAAAACAGTGCTCCTGGGTATGAAAGAACCACGATTAAACCTCTCAATATGTATATAATCTTCAAATACATTGAGAATGGAAAAGGTTCAGTAAGAGCGCGAAAGTCACTTATTCATAATAAACACCTAAAAATTAAAATCATCAGGCATACATATGTCGCTAGCTTCATGCTTAGCTGACGTAACATAACGTATGACGCATAATTATATACCTCTTACAAAATTGTACAAAACATATAAAAAGTTTCAGGAGCAGTCTATGATGAGATACATAGAATCTCTATTGCTTTGCATAAATGCCATGGTAGTATTGTTTAACTGATGGAGTAAATACATAAAGACTAAATTTTTCCATGAGCTATACGTCAAATAATCCCATAAATGTCATGAAGAGGTACTTAGCAGGTAGCTGGTATTTTTACATCGTGGAGTACAACTTCACCCATATGTAGCTCCATATCTTATCATATTGTAGAGCACATATAAATGCTATTCCACCATTTTTTTATAATTCCTGGAGCCATGTCTATAATGTGTAGCAATAGGCTCAATTTTCAAGCCTAAAGAATTCTATGGAAAGGATTCCAGATTGAGTATTTCACGCTATTTATTTAAGGCAAAGTTTTCTGAAGGAAGTACTAATGCACTTTGGATTAGGAAACGTTGATTCCTCTGACGAAAGATAAAAACAAATAAAAGGATCTTTCACATCCAAGGAATTAAGGGAGGGAGATGCGGTAGAAAAAAAGAATGGAGCTTTTTTCGGCAGAGGTGAGATCGCTGTGAATTGGTTGAAATCGACGATTTTTACGGAGAGAACCGCTGAGAGGAGAGAGAAAAAGGCGATCAATGGGATTTGCGAGAGGTTTTTTTCGGGACGAAAGCAAACTGTGCTTAATGGAATGGAGACTCTCTGAAGAGTGGGAAGAGATGGGAGAAAGGCTTCAGTAGGGAATGAGGAGACGTCTCCCGTCGGAAAGATCTGATGGAAGTCTTCCGAAAGGCACGAGGAAGCGCTCGATAAGGCCTCGCTTCAAACCGAGAAGACGGATGTTTGGAGGATGTCTGTGACGAAATCCGGGACCCAGTGCATCCACACAAAAGAGTTGGCGTGAACTGTAGATTAAAGATGCTGTATCTTCAGACAGGTGTGCTGAATTAATTCTCCATTCCATGCCTGTGATTAGTGCAAAACAAAAAATCATTTTTGGCACACGCATCAATTCGGAAGTAAATTACATAAATGGGTAACAACGTGCGTCACATGGAGTAATGGGATGGATTATAATAATTTATTCACCGCACCGCGCTATTGTCCAGGAAATTCAGTTTTGCTAGGGAGAAAATATTATAGCATAGGGTACTTCACGATCAGTTCTTTAAAGAATGTACTCATTAAGGGAGTAATTAAAGATGTTATAAGATGCAAATAAGAATTATGGATCTCAGCAAGATCGACTCAGCTCTTTAGAAGGGTTCCAAATTCAATCACTGATTTATCATTTGATGCACATTTTTTTATGCCTTGCTCATAAAAAATAACGTGATTATATCCTCTCAAAATATCACTTGCATTATAATAAGTTGGCGTTCATTTTCTCACCTGTAAACCTGCATATTTTCCCGGATGATTTCCTTATTCAAGTCATAGTTCGTTCATTAATGAAATATTTAAAATGAAGCCATTTATAAGGATATTGCGCAACGCAGAAGTGATATGATATCCTGAAAATAAAAGATAGTTTTAAAGTTTAAAAGTTAGTTAAATAAAAGACATTTTTTCCCTCAAAATCGCCTCAGATAAATTTACGACTCAACTGGTGTGATAAAGAAAATAAAGATGTTAAAGAGCTAAGATATTAGTGTCGCAAAAAATACACTTTCATCAAGTCTATCGACTTGAGAAACAGGAGGATTGACTAATTTCAGATTTCAACCTATGATCCCAATTTCAACCTTGGTCTCCATCTAAAATCCTGTATTTAAACTCGAGTTTGAATCACTGATCCTAGGTTCTACAAGGACGCCAAGGACGAGGCAGTCTCGAACAAAATATGCATATCAATGTTTTGGGTACTAGTGATTCCATGGTTCCTTACGCTGCATCGACGGACAGATAATGAGAAGGAACATTTAACTTTGTCAATTATTCTTTGTGGCAACGAAATAAATATAACCAAACGAAGGCGGAATATAAAACGGTCCTTGAGGAAAAACGTGTCTTGAAGCGACAGAGAGACAAGGTAAGGCATATAACCTTATTCAAACGTCACCGTCCTATTTAAAAGGAAAAATATTTTTTAACTGAAAGAAACGCTGGAAATCATCTTAACCTCAATGGAAATACGCAATTAAGGAAATCCCTCAAAACAGCCCCTATATATCACCTCCTCGACGGAAAATCCTTTTGCGGTATTTTTTCCTGGAGCGCGAAACGTCAAAATGTTTGCACTCGTATGGATATTTATGTTTCCTTCCTCCCTGTTCTCATTATATTTCCCCAGACATTCCTTTAACCCACATTCACTTCCTCGCCCTCATTTCAGGCTTTTTTTTACACTGCTCCCACTCTCCAGTTTTCTCTCTGCTCAAAGACATCCCCTTGCCTCCATTCCAGATGATCCTTTCGTTCCCAGCCATTTTCACGATTTTCCAAGAATCCTTTTCGTCATTCAGGTTAAGCCTTTGCCTTCATTACATTTTTATACTCCGCCGAAAATTTGCCACACTCAAGGTAGCTTGAAAACAAAGGCAAGACTTGGGCTCTTTGTATAAAACATTATCAATGTTAGGCCCGCAAATAGAATACACCGAATACACACGATAACGATATTTCGATACTACACAGCCTTAGGCTAAAAATGTCATCAAATAGAATTAGCACAAGACATGGTCTACAACATTTTCCTACTTGAAAATAGCTTATCATAATGTAGATGCATCGCACTATATCAGAATTCCTAAACAAAATCACAGAGATAATTGAAATGAAATCCAAGATTTTGGCACGCAATTTACATAAAACTGTGTCACTTTTAATAACCGACACAATAGGGCATTTTTTCATCACAAATGGGAAAAAAACTTGCTACCGCTAAATTCACTTTAAACGTAATATTTATATTAAGTAATCATTTTTACGTAGCTCATTACTGCCACCGCCGAGTTTTACATACATCCAGTGGAATAAAATAGAATCGCTTTAGTTTAATGCCTATCACTTGCAAAAAAAGCAAAAGTTAGTAAAGAGAAAACAAAATTCTAATTTTGTTTCGCCTTTATTGTCCTCGTCTAGTCTGTCACACTCCATGAATGCTTGCATCAACGTTGTACCTCACGGAGAGACAAAATGTCGTAAATCTGAATATCGAGGTCCTCTGTACTTCACGTCTCTTCTAAGACGCTGACAATGGACTGCACACACTAGCGCATTAAATCGCAAAACCCACTCCTCTAAAAAGTGGAGGAGAGCTCTTTACTTCAGGTCGGGTACCAATCAATTACATTGAATGCACACGCGGGCACTTCAGTACAACAGCTACAGTAACATCTGCACATTATTGCACAGTTTGGCGACAATAGGCCAGGAGGATCTCAAGTATCCAAGCCTGCATTTTAGTGCGATTCAATGGGTGCTATTCGAGAAGCGTTTCTCGTTATAAGCCTTTCTGATTTTCACTCATTCGTTAATATTTTTGCATTCACTAATATCTCAGTTTCTACACACCATTGAGAGAGGAAAAATACACATATTTTATTTTCATTCAGCCTTCAGAATCAGCCCATGTATCCAAATGGAATGCTCAAGACAAAAAATTCTTCTATTACACAAACCCTTATTTCCTTTAGAGTAATAATCTTTACTTGTCGATTGTTTCAGTAGGATTTGCTTTAGTACAATTTTAACACTCCTTATATAATTTTCGAATGCATTTATGAGAAATTGTTTTAAGGATACTGATCGAGATAATACAGTTCCACAGTAAACCACAGATAATACAGAACTGTTTATTTCGCAAAATTCCCAAGAATATCGTTAAATTTTCCATAGAACAGGGTGGCAAAAAACCGATAGTGAACTCCAGTGAAATAGACACACGAAAAATGAAATTCCAAAAAAATTCAATGCGAGCAAATTTTTTATTCATTAAATTTGAGTTGAATGTTATAAATTATAAAGGCACTCTTAGCTGTACAAAAAATGTGTTCCTCTAATTTCCTCATTATTTTGGCTTCCCTTGACTTTCATTACCTAGCACAATCTCCTCTCCTTCTCAGCCGTTTCCATTTACCTTCCATTGCTTCTTTTTCCCTCCACCTGGTTTCTTTCTCCTGCTGCACGCACTCTGGCGATTGAGCTTTACAGCCTCACCTCCGCACAACTCACATCGCCCACGACCTTTCCCCGGCCCAGATGTGAATTACTGAACCTGCCGCCCATTTTTTTTATTCCTGATTTTCTTTTTAATTTTCGGGTCTGGGAGTTTCCTTGGTAGTCGGGTCCTCAAGAAGAGTCGCGGGCGGTTGGAGCCGAGGCCCTAAAAAACCTTTCGACCCCGTCCCCACAAACCTTCGGCCTCCCCCTGACCCCACACCCGCGACTCCTTTCCCCTCCCTTCCTCCCGCCTCCCCACTCGACCTCCTTAATTGCTCCATAACAGCCTCACCGGCATCACTAGAGTCGTCTGTGGTGCACCGCTCGGGCGGCCCGCCGCCCCCAGCCACTGGCTCCATTCCTCCCCCCCCCTCCCGCCGCCCCCTCCGCCGCACCCAAGGGTAAGACATCTCCTCCCCACACTCCCAAGTTCGAGAGGAGGAGGGAGAGGGAGGAGTGAAGACGGAGGAGAGAGTGGGAGACAGAGGAGGTCTGGTTGCTCCGAGCCAGGCTCAGTGGCGGTAAAGATGGAAGGCGCAGTGACCCGGATTAAGAACCTCACTCGGAGACACGTAATTGTGATCTCACCCCCAGCCATATCCCCATTCTCTAACTCCGTCCGCCCTCTTCAACTCCTCCCAACCACCCCCTCTCCCTCCCCTTTATAATCCTAGTCAGCCCACAGAGCGCAACGCAAATAGGCATCCGTGATACACATTTTTCAATCCTCAAGACGACCCACTGACAGCGAACCTACCGTCCTTAACAATGTATCCAATGGAAGAGTCGTGTCATTCGCTCTTCAAAAATAATGGCAATCAGGCCCCATCTCTTGCCCACAGAATCATGCCAGCTTCAATTCAGAGCAGTCCTTATCTGAGCGAGTAATTTAGTTCCCTTCTTTCAATTTTATTAAACTGTCATATTTCACCACGGACTGTTAAGATATGATATGTGCGCTTTTATAAAACTTCTGGAGAATAACGGGCATGTTTATCCGATACATTGGTAAATTCTGGGGTATTTATTGTCTGTATTATTGATAAGATTTTTTTCACAGGTAAATGTTATATTTTACAATATGAATTTTTATTAGGTTTAGG
Source organism: Ceriagrion tenellum (assembly GCA_963169105.1). Taxonomy (NCBI): domain Eukaryota; kingdom Metazoa; phylum Arthropoda; class Insecta; order Odonata; family Coenagrionidae; genus Ceriagrion; species Ceriagrion tenellum. Next base: position 124,421,286 of record OY720639.1, on the reverse strand, counting down.
GGTAGAATCATTTTTTAATCTTTCATGCATTAATTTAAAATACGTCATCTACATTAAAACTCTAATTTCTATGCCGTTACCACCTTCCTCTATTTTTTGCAGTTATAAAATATGACAGAACAATAAAAAATGAATTATCTTTGAAAAATGAAATGATAAGTGAACTGACTTATTATAAACACATTGGAAATTATATAAATACGTATTAATCATATACACCTCAGATACTTTCTATCATTAGAAAAATCAGTATATCTCTCGTTAAAAACGATTCCACCATGTAAAGTAAACTACAAAAACATTTAGAAAAGATTATATTATGTTTCTCTCAGCAAAATATTTGAAGGAAGCTGCATGCCACTTACGGTCTTACAGTATTGTCCCGAGCTGTGAATAATTTTCCTTCTTCCATCGCGCTAAGTTAATTGAAAATAATCTTGTACACCGAATAATTAAAAAAAAGGCCATCAAGGGACGGAGCCACATCAGGCAGGAATTTTCTACCGTGTCTTTAAATTATACACCAACGGTTGGAGCCAACTTTTGTTCAACAAATTTCTCATTCAGCCGGTCTAATTCACTTTAATCTAAAATTTCTACGTTATTTAAAAAAACAATTAAATTGGAAGAAAATTAAAACATTTTCAAGACCCAATTTTAAACAGACCATGAGTTGAATCGAATAAAAAAACTGAAAAGCTAATATCCATTACGTCAAGAGTTCCCTAAGTCCCAAGTTAACTGAATGATTTACGATCTATTTACCGTGGTTTTGCCACCCACTTGGCTTTGTATAATAAAAAGAGCTCATCTATTTCTTCAAGCAATTTTTCTGTCATCTATTTGCATGGCGGCTGAGAGCAATCCTATTGATAAAATGAAAACTTAGAAAATCCTCGTTTAAATGGGCATGAAACGTTTAAAAAAATGCATATGGCCTTAAAAAATATTATTTCTTATCAAAGCATACCCTCTAGATTCACCTATCACATATATTCGATTCAACTATACTCTCTCTCGGGAGCCAATTCTCTGGAGAAAGGAAACCAGCGAATATTTCATTACACAACACCATAGATGTTGAAATAAATATATAATATACCCTCTATGATTACTCAGGCAAGAATCCTCTATGATTACTCTGGCACTCTGAGTAATCATAGAGGCCACAAGCCACCCAATCGTGCTTTCCGTGAACTTGGATAAGATAGCCAGCCACCTTTATCGATGATAAATATTTTTTTATTTAACTCTGCAGTGGTTTAAGTGCAAGTGTTTACCTTTAACATTAATTTTATTCCTTTAGTATAAAAACGGAATATTATAAATATCATTAAAAGCTATTAACCAGCAAAGTTGAGTAAAGCACATAATTTTGAAGAGGAACCGGAAATCAGGAAAGTCTACGTCTCCAGCAAAGATTCTCCATCTAAGCTTCAGAAATACATGAGCGCAATTTTGCAAGGTCGTCAGCGTTTTACATTCACAAAATTCATAATGTCGACCTTACTATGTCTCTTATGTTAATAAACTCTTTTCGATATATTCCGCAGCCAAGAATATAAAACGCAAAGGCAACTTTGTATTATCAGTATGTATTCTGAAACAATGTATATTAAAAACTAACAAGAGGATCTGAATAGTTGTAATGATAGCCCAAAGTCTACTAGATTTAATTTTAAACAAAGATGTTTTTTCATTTACTGGTATTTGAAGCCTTGAAGGTGTGAGGTTCAAAGAGTTGCATGGCATCAAGGATAGGATGAGTTCTTTTTTCAAAAAGATGTTAAGTAGCTACCAATACATAAAAGCAAAGTGCAAGAATCTTCCATATCTGCTTATTATTCCAAAACTCTTTTGGAGTAAAAGAACTAGTTTCCAACAGGGAACAATTATTAAAGTCAAATCAGCATACGAATACTGTGATATAAGTTTTCCATGTTTATATAAGTTTATAATAAGTTTTCCATGCTCCAAATTCCTTAATTTCGCGCTCGCAAATGTGGAAGAAGTCATTTCATTTTTTTCGGTCCTACGCTTAGTTTTCCTTCGGCGACACCGCGACCAGAAATGCGAAAAAACATTACACGTGAAGAGTACGTTCGAGGCAAAATAAATACCGTAGGAACAAGAATGTCATGGATAACAGATGGTTAATATTTAAGTTTCCATCTAGCTGAGGCAAAGTTTTGAAGCTAAGTTCTGTAATGTACTAAAAGCCTCAGAATATGACAAAAAGGAATGCAGATCTTAGCAACATATTTCATTACATAAGGCGTATAAAGACCTAACGAAGTAATAAAACATGTAGATTGAAAAATGACTGTTCAATGTTTTTTGACTGTCTATATTGCACTATATTTTTTGCTAGCTGGCACAAAAGGATATTTTCGTATTGCTTTTCAATAAATAAACATATCTTAATAATTATGTTGCCGGTACTGGTGACGGTTCCTCTGCTTATCTTGTGGCCGCGGGCTTGAGTCCAGTCTCAGTGGGTTTTTCTCCGTCTGGAATATTGGTATCCCGGTCAAGTTCCGTTGGTTTAGCTATCAGGTAACTTGATAACAAGCTAAGAGTGACTGATTGGGTGACTAGACAAGCCTAAAAGACTGATTAAACTATACTTAACAATAGAATACGAACTACACGAAAATTGTCAGTGAGGAAAAATTCTATCACTAAAGTCAGAGTAAAAATATAATTAAATTAAACTTTCATCGTAGGAAAGTTCTTAGCCAAATATATAAGACTATTGATTAAAACTTTCAAAAATACCTTATGAGGCATAAGTAAAAGCAACTTATAGTACTACTCTTTCGAATGTATTACACTTGTGGATTTAGAAATAGTAAAACTCTTTTTTATCTTTTTGATATCAACTAAATTTCAGTAATTACCCCATCCTTAAACCCAAGTACAAAAACAAAGCCAGAAATAATCAGCGTCAATAATTTGAAAGAAAAACTACTTTTCATTGTCTGCCCATTGCGACTTTTTGCACAGTTGCTATTTATTTTCATGATGAATTCTACTAATGATGACCTCCAAATTTCCTACACTGTTTTTAAAATATGGTCATGTTAATGAATGAACGGAAGTGCATCACGTAACGCGTTCCTCTCGTATATTCACTCATTATTCGTTTCTTCTTCTCAGAACTAACTTATTTCTTTTCTCCGTACAATTTTTATCAACTCAAATATTTTTCATTATTAAAAGTAAGTTTAAACCTTGTTTGTTAGCTACATTTTCAATTTTGAGGCTTGTAAGAATTTTAGAATCGCCTTAAATTGTCATGAAACAAATTTATCTACCATCAACGTCACAAAAGCGAAAAAAAGGTTTATAACAAACGTTTAAAAGCCGCATCTAGGTTTTATAATTTACAATGACATGAATTAATATGGATGATTTAAACTTTAAGGCATCAGTTTGTGGAATTATTGCATTTAAGAAAACATTACATTAGCGGCTCCGACGCTACTCCGTCATTTTCGAGGCACCAATTGCCTTAAAAATGGCGCTATACAGTCAAAATTGCGGCCGACAATAAATTATTGAGTGGAAAAAACGTCCATTTTTTTAAAGGATATGAAGTATTTAGCACACTTCGGACTTATTTAAAGATCATCTTGGCTTTTACATGCGTCACTATGAGGGATTATTTAAGCCGCAGACGTAGAAATAAATAACGTCCAAGTTTAGAAAAAGAGCGACTCTACAATTAGCTTTTAGGAACAGCATATCCGAGCACAATAAATCGCATGCACTATAGAGATAATCCGGAGGAGAGATTTTCCAAATCTCGGATAGAACATAACGATCCCATCAGGGGCCTGTCTATATGCCTATCATCAGTGATTTGTCGAGGGAGTGCACGCGAAGCCCAATATCGGAAGCGATCTCACGCTCTAAGAGATACATGATGTAGAACGAGGAGAATCCCTACCATACTCGAGCCATTTGACGCGGGGTTCCCGGAGAGAGGAGGGGATACTTCCGAAACCGACCCTCTTAGAATTGGAAAGCAGTCCGGGGGGTTGATTACGGGGGTGAAAGACGAAGGAGGGTTGGAAGAGGGCTAGGAGAGAGAGAGAGGTCGCACAAGTGGGAGACATAAGAAGAGTTGGAGGACGACCCTGAGGGCAAGGAGAGGTGTCTGCGATGCGGGCGAGAAGGGATGTAAGACTTGAAGAAGGAGACTTGAAGCCCACCGAGCAGGAGTGGAATACCGACTGCACATTCTCGAGAGCAAACAGGGACCCTCAACTTCCTTCCAGGCCCTCCTTGCCCTTGTCAGCCTGCCAATCCCGAGCGAGGATGAGGTCTCACCCCCCAGCGGCACATAGTCTCACGTGAGCAGAGCCATGACTCCACCATGCACGGAGGCTTAAGAGGAGAGAGAGAGAGGGAGGCTGCAGTTCAAAGATCAATGCAAACACTCCCGGCTGCTGCGGGCACGCAATGGGGGACGGAATGCCCTCCACTACCTCCCCGTGAGGGAAGGAACTCGCGCTCACAGCTATGAATGGTTAATTAACATATCAAGGGTCTAGTTAGTCCTGTTCCAATCTTTCCGGTGATCTGCGACGCAGACTGATCTCGATACTCACTACCTAAGATCGGAGTTCGAACTCAGCGACTCCTCCGCCTGGAGGCGCCACCGGCGGAGGTTTTAGCGAGACCTCACACCACCCGCCCTGACCTACGTCACAATTTGGGAATCGACACGTGCGCTCGAAGTCGCGGCGAGCGAACAAGAACGTCTTGATAGAGGTCAAATTGGTATCTCTCGGTGCTGCCGCCGCGTGCGTCTACCGGACTGTTTAATATATTGTTTTATATATGTTTTATATATATTTGCTGAAGCAAATTATTTTCAAATGCAACTTTCTGCATAGTTTAATATTTAGCGATGGTAACAGTCAGAGATAATTATAAGTGATTTGAACACAGCGCAAAAGAAGCTCGTTCAAAGTGCCTATTTCCGCAACTAGGCTAGGTAACAGGACGACGTTCCCGAGGCCCGGAAAGTGATGTCATGTTACCAAAATAAACAATCCCAACAATAAAAAAACTGAAAAAGGGGACGACTGGAAAAGCAAGACGAGAGAAAATTAGGAGTGAAGGTTGTTTTTTGGTGTAAAAGTGAAAAATATCACGGCGCACAATAAACGTGTGTTATAATAAATATATTTAGCAACATGCCGACAATAAATAGACTCCCAATATATCAGCCATGTAGAAATTTGAAACTCATTGCACACATTATATAACACTAAATCATCTAAAAAAATAATGTAAGGAAATACAATTTTATGAATCATCGAGTGAGACAATGACATGATTTTTATGAAATGCGTTACAAATACAAGAGAAAAGTTAAAAATAAAGCTGAGAAAGAAATAAGAGCACACCTGAAAGGAAAACGCAACGGAAAGACACACCCAATTGCTTAAAATAGATTGATACATCCTGTTGGTGAAACACGCATTCGATTATATCACCTTGATGAAACCATTGTCCGTTAACGTCATACATTTTACCAAACTCTTTACGCGTGCATTATATCCCCATAAACATCCTCGCTAAAAATATTAGAAAACAAATGAGCACAAGGCAAATCATAAAAAAAGGTAAAAAAATGCGGCCATTAAAAAATAAACGCCTCGTTTTACACGACATTAAAAACGAGAGCTAGTTTCTCGTTCATAGGCGATAAATATACCTAGAATACGCTTCAAGGAGTGAAACTCCAGCCAAGGTTGACATAAAAACCGCCGTTTGCATACTTTTTGGAGAGCAAGACGGGTGGAGGTAGCAGGGAGGCCCTTGAGAGACTGGGGGGGGGGGAGCGGAAGGAGGAGAGCTCCCCCATTGGGAAGAGGGAAATTGACACTGAAACTACGAGTTTGCGCACCGCTAAGGGAAGAAGACGGGTTGCTCGGGAAGCCGTGATGAGCCGAGGAGTTCGCCGTTCCCTTCCCCGAGTTGCGGCGACCGCTGAAGGGCGCGCGCGGTGTCGAGACGGGTGGCGAGGGGCTATTGACGGGTGTGTGCGTGTGTTTGTGGGCTACAGGGGCGGCAGGGGGGGTGGAGAGACAGCTTGGAGCGCGGGATGAGCTGACGAGGAGTGGCTGCAAGGATGGAGGTTGTAGGACGAGGCTCCGGGGCGGAGGAATTGCGCTCGTCGCGGTGAGTGGGATGGGGCAATGAACCCCTGATGGAAATGGGGATGGGACAAGCTAACCCTTAAGGGTAGCACACATAGCAGAGAGGAATCTAACCTAGCGAGAGGTCATCGCCATCTCCAAGGACGTGGGCGAGCAATCAACACCACAGTTTTACTGATGGATAGTAAATAAAACATATATTTGTTAGTTTGAGCAGTCATTCATCGATCGTAAAATCGTTGGTTTCTTGGCCACTTTCAATACTATTTCCTTACAATTAACCGTTTCATTTGGTCACAAATTCCTTAAAATTAAATTAATTAAATTCTTAAAATATTTCAGATTTTTCATCCTTAACCGCCATCGCTCACGTTTCCCATTAATTTGTCTCGTTTTTATTGTAGTGATGTGGTTGTAATGCTACATTAGTGAGCCCAGTGAGCAAGTTTATCTTAGCTTCTTTGAGTTTTCAGTAGAACTCTTTACTCCGAACATTCTAGAAAGCAAAGAATATGCTAAGAAACCTCCATTATTACCACAAGGAGTACTATCTATCAACATGATGCAAGAAACATTCTAATTGTATCAAAGCCATACTGGTTTTATTTCTGCCTGAAGAGCACGGACGTTAATTGTTTTATTGATCCGAAGAACACTTACGAAACTGCTGGAACACTTCTGTCCATAAAGCAGGAATGAATGAGGTGTCTCAAAGACACTACTGACTGAATTGAATCATTTACTATCAGACAATCATTTTTTGAGCTCTTAGTGACATCTTGTTCGCAAAAATAAATTACAAGTTTCATGTGAAAAAATAAAACGGGGACAAAATGAGAGGAGTTTACTTCATGAACGAGGCCAACGCCCTAGGTAATATCGACGTCGATATGAGGAAGCTGAACTTCTTCACAGCCGGATGACTGCATCCCCCGCGACCAGAACTCCGGCCGAAGTCTCAGATGGAGAATCATTTCCGGCGAAAACAAAATGGGAAATGGATTGGGACGTGGGCGGAAGGAGACAGAAGGATTAACAGAGGATAAGTCAGGAGGAGAGTTTGAGAAACTTGGTTTCTCACAGTGTTCTTCAGATGGCCTTTTTCAAAATCTGCAATCGTTTCAAGTTTTTGACTCAGTTGCTGGCATGCTAAACTATTTCTCTAGTCAAAAATGTCAAAAGAAATTTTGTACTTTTTAAAGAAAATTGAAATGTAGCTTGACATCTACCATTACACCAATAATATGCAATCATCAGCGAATAAAATAATGATTATAACGAACTTAGATTGCAATTATGATTAGGTTTTATAATAAATTCGCTACGGAAAGTACAAAATTTCATTTCACAGTGCAATTTTCCATAATGGACGAAGTTACTCCCAAGAAAGTAAACATTTTTCGTGCTAAATCTACCAGAAGGATACAGGGAAGTGTTTAATTCCAATCCAGATGAAAATAAACGGGAGAGAAGATAAGAACTTTTTATGCCCCAAATGCATTCCAATAAAAGTAGCTTTTAGAAGTCAAATTACCTAGTAACCATGCAACTAGTTGCGACAAGTTCGTCAGCCACTGCGTGGAACGCCCCTTCAAGAAATGTTGTCAATCAAGCAACCGAGATACTTTGCGCAATGATGTGCAAGAAATAAATATTGGTGTAACAAGAAACATATATGATTGCTGTTCGAAAAAGTATCGGCCAAAGTAAGAATTTTATATTCTGAAATTATGCAACCTAATTTTCAAAATATCATTACTCTGGAATAAGTTATCAATGCTGTAACAAAATTTCCCAGGTAATATTTCGAGCCACTATGACAATGCAAGAACGTTAAGAATAAATGTCATCAAATCAGAATTAATATCGAGGAATGTTTTGGAATCAAAAGAAAAAAGGACTTTTAAGGAGTTTTCCCATTATCCGAGGAGTTGGCCACCCTGTATCTTAAGCGGAAAGGAAGCAGAAGCGGTAGGGGAAGGAGATGGTGTCTCCTAAGGGCTCCAGAGCCTTAACCCTTCCGACTCAAGCAAGTTTCCAACTCAAGTGCTTCGTAAGGGATTTGGGACACCGCGACACGGGTGAGGCCCTCGAGTCACCGATGCAACCGAAAAGCCCTTCACCGAGCGCACTCCTTCCTCCGATCCTGTCTTTACCCTTAAACCTTTCCTTACCCCTACCCCTTGTACCCTAACTCACCCTTATGTATCCTCTCCTGATCCATCCACCCCCACGGGCCTCAACTCAACTATGAACTAAAAGGTGCATCCTGCATCAAAAGATTCAGCAAGAAGACAGGAAATTAGTTCCACTCAGTCAGTCACCCACTGGGGGACAAAGAAACAATGCCAGCGGATGACAACTGGTAGATCCTCATGAGAAACGGAAGCATCCATTAATGACTAATAGTCTCCTAAGTTCCTCATAGGTTCTCAATATCACCAGGTTCTTTCATACTCACCACATATTCTTTCACGTCAGGTACTCCCCCTCATACATGAGTAAGACTCTTTGAGCCTCAAAGTGTATATCAAAGCCTCTAAGAAATTTACGAGGCCGATTAAAACAATGTAAAAGGATATCAAGATTTACACGCTAAAAACTTCAAAGCTAATATCAATAATGTTGACATACTGTCTTGACATGAAATATTTATCTTATAAAATGGAAAAAATGTTTGTATAAGGATAAGGTATCAGAAGCCGTTTACGGAATCATAAAAAAATCACCACCTTAGGTGATATGACAAATCAAAAGCACATACTAGGAAATTTGGGAAAAAAGTTGATTTTAGAATTATATCGATGAAATATAATCTCGTTTTAGAACCAACTTAAAAGAGCATTATTAGCTAATCTAATATCTGTATTCACGGCATCTTATAGGGCCTTATTCTTTCAGACCAAAAAAGAGCAGATTTACGACTCTGGTGATAGCTGCGATCTTTACCCGGGGACAAGAATCATGACAAGTCACGAGATGCAGGGTTTAATACACTTAATGATTCTCACGGTCAACAGTGAGTGAAATCACCGCTTATCCAGGGAAATCCCCGCTGCCCTTCAGGGCATTTCATTTGGAGATTGAAGAGAAGGGTTGCGAATGGGACTCCGGGATATGCAGCCGCTCTCCGCGGGATAAGAGAGTGACCTAGTAAGAGAGCTCTCACTACTCACCCCCATGCCACTCCCTAGCAAGACATTTTTCAGCCAACAATAAGTATAAATTGCATTACATAAAATTCTTAGTAGCACATGAAGAATGCAATAAGTACACCGACATATACAAATATTTTTGTTCAGTTTTACAAAGCCTAATTAACAATAAAATGAATATTACTTAGCTTTCCCATTAACGTGATGTGCAAGGCGAGTCCAGGCTGTGAAAACCACATCAAAAAGTAGAAGTTAGCTTTATTAGAGTGTATCCACACCAGATATCACAATGACATGTTAAATTAGGTACCATATAGCCGAGCCGTAGGGTATTGATTTATCTGTCTCAATTTTCTGCCACTATGCAATCATTTCATATTGAACTTATAAAATTTTAAAGAGCTCATGAAAAAATTATGCGACTATTTCCGCTAAAAAGCGTTATAATTGGGACAAAACCGCGCGTTTTCTCAAACGAGGTCTCATGAATTTATTCAAAAATAGTCATTTTTCCTCGAGTTAAACACTAGAAACATCTTTTTTTATTCACAATTTGCCGAATTATTGGACAAAATCAAGGGTAGACACAAAGGGATAAACGGAGAGATAAAAATAGAGGGAAAGGGTTTAATGATTGTGCCCGAAGTTGGAAGGATGGGGGAGAATAATAGGTATCGCATTTCCAATGAAGAGAGAAAGGAGGTTCACAGAACTGCAGAGAGATATCGTGTGAGGAATCGGGGAAGCCTGAGAAAGTGATATATGATGGTAGGAATGATGCATCGCCTTCTTCAAAGATTACCTAATAATAATTTCAGCTCCAAGCTGAATACCCTAAAAAGGTAGCGGTGCATTGTGATAACAGATCCTGATGTAAATTAAATATTTATCGAGATAATCTTCTCCAGTACGAGAAAATTCTCTGTTCTCTTTTCTGATACTATACCGAAATATCATTTCTTCTGACCGTATTCTCTTCGGGTTTCTGCCGCGTCAATCCATTTTTGGGGGATAACAGTTTCCACTGCCTTCCAGCTGGCTTCGTCAGGTCCTGAATTCAAGACCTGACAAAGCCAGCTGGAAGGCAGGCGAAACTGTTGTCCCCCAAAAATGGATCGACGCGGCAAAAATCCGAAGAGAATACGGTCATTAAATAACCGCGGAAGCCTCCGTATCTATCATTTCTTCATTTCTTTGACCCTACTGAGAATTGACTTCCTGCTGGCAGTGACATATTTACTCTCCACGCATTGTAAATAGTATTTATATGGTTATACGATTCAACTCTTATGGCTATCCAAATGAAAATATTCCCCACTTTATACATGCATTTCATTTCCCAATGTTTAAATGTATTGATGCGTTGTACTTTCCATTGCGTTTTGGATTCGAGTATTTCTTCCGTGTGTTCAATCTTGTTTTACAACCAGATGCGTATGCATTAGCAGACCTAACATACTAGCAAACTAGGAAAGATGCCTGGGTATAAGATTTTACTTATCATTTTTCAGCCTTGGAATTTAATAATACATCTCCTAGGTTAAAAAAAACTTTAAATAATGTTATAAATTGACTATCAATAGCTATCAATTTGATTTCTACACATATATTACTAAATTATGTTTATTTGAGAGCGATCAATGAGCAGCCAAAAGACCAGCTAAAAATTGAAATTACATTTTTTAAGCTAAGGGAAATTACTCAGATGATCAACAGATTTAAATGAAAGTTATATGTTCTTAAGTTATTTGTCTCAGATCTTCATAGAACGTAGATAAATTAAGCATTTTGGGTGTGTCGAGTGTTGTATACATCAGGAGAAGTAAATGTACTTACTTAATTGAGAAAAAACAGACCAAATTACTGGTGACTGAATTGTTAGCGAACGAAAAAATTGCTGTAAAGGGGTTTTTCATGAAAGATTTTGACATTTTTTAGCATATTATCCACTGCAATTCATAAATTTACTCTTACAGCAATGATTAAGATAATTAATTGAAAATAAAAGCAATAAATTTTCTTTTTTTTACTCCAGGGCTGCTGGCTCGTCCAGAAAGAATCTATTACCTCCGACCATATAACTTACCAGCGTATAAAGTAGTGTGCAGGACTGTGCATGAAACTTTACTAAGACAGATGAACAAAAACATGCATTAGTGAGGCCCACATGCTAACGGCAGAGACTGTCCACCTATGGCCACGACAAAATCTTGCCCATGGAAAGATGGGGCATTTCGTCTTATGCCCGAGGTTATTCTCCTTTGACGCGACGCATATCTTTTACCCGGCGAGATGCGAGGGCCCGTCTTAATGCGTGCGTATGCAGCGTGCAAAGGAGACATTAATATCCACCCCCACTCTTCTCTCGACCACACCAGGCAACGGAACCCCAAGGCGTGTATGCGCCAGACAGTTCCGTCCTGCACTCCCACTTCTCTGCACCCCCCCCTCCCTAGAATCCTCGCTTTCACGCCTCCGCTGCGAGAGAGGGGCGTTCATCATCAAATCATGAGTGGGACACGGGTCGGATCTCTTGAAGAGGAGGACGACGGTCGTCCCAGGCCTACTTAGCCGCCGCCCGCCAACAAGGAGAGGGACCCGGGCGAAGGGTTTTGGCGGGTGGGTTATTAGCGGGGAATTTGCCAGCCAAGGAGGCGGGGATTAAGTAAGAGGAGGCGGGGGGACGTTAGGAGGCGTGGGAGATAGAGAGAGACGGGGGAATGAGTGAAAGACGACGCCAAGGGACTGGGGTGAAGCGAGAAGGCCTCGGAGAGGACGCGGACGGAGGAACACTTGGCTGCGTGGGGTCCGGTGCCTCTGGAGCGACTTCAAATTCTGCATCCTTCCTCAGCGTCACGCCCAGGTGAACCCCTAAAGCGAGCATGAGACAAGCCACCGGTAAATGCGCTGAGGATGCAGGGGTACAAGGAGTTTACCTATTTCATAATTATTAACCTCGCAGGTATTTTATTGACTTTAGTCTGCCATGTTAGGGATGTGAATTCCCATTTAAATTTCCATAAATATGCATTAAAATAGCGTCAAGATCACATAGTGATGGTAATTAAACATCAAGTAAAACTGGTAACATATTATTTTTCAATCGTTTACATGCAGTATAGGTAGGGATATAAATAATGATATTTAATCGGAAATAAAGTTTACAAAGACCACACTTAACACATCTTTGTAAAAGTTATTTCCGATTAAATATTGTGAAAATATGGAGTACCACAAAGTTACTGAGGAGAGAGTTTTATTTACAGATAATAATCCTCAATTTATACGTTTCTAATCCGACAAATTAGTTTGGTATCATAAGCTATGCTTGTGTTTTATAAAACCGTACGGTTTCAGGGTGAATAATGTGAAATTTTTCCATGATAGAAAAGAAAAACTATGCAAATTCCACTTAGAGAAAATTTAATGCACGACCCGAGTTTCAACACATTATGTCATTATTGTTATATGACCACATTTTATTCTCTAATGCAAAACACATTGTCGGCATCCAATGTAATTATTTTTTATTTGCCAAATTATCTCAGGATTTCAACGGAGGACTGCCAAGATATTGTGTTGTATATGGGCATTTAAATCAATAAATGAACGGATGAATATACTTATGTCATAGAGCATAAGGAATATGCATATTTTATGCGATGAACTATTTCTCTGGCAAAAGTAATTTATTCAGGTACAGAAATTAAAATGAGCTGAAAAAGAAGAAGCCAAAGAAGCAACAGAACTAGGTCTTAAGGTATTGCTCGTACTCACGTGTTAAATACAGTCCACTAACTCGGAAAATTCAAAAAGTTCTTTCAAATCTTTGAGAATAAATTCATTTGGAATTACAGGGACATCATTACAAGAAAGGAAAATAAAATTTATTTAGACATTTTTTATGCAAATAATGTTTTATAATGGAATTGAGTTTATTATTTTCGTCATTCTGAGAGACAACTTCAGGACTTCTGCCAGGAATTTTGCAAATAAAGTGTTCAGGAATTTTGCAAATAAAATGGATTCAATTGCAATATGTAGATTCTCAGGAAACAAAAAAAATAATGAGAAAGAAGCACTGCAACCTAATCGATTTAAAACGTCAAAAGTGGATCTTCCGAAAGTGCATAAATCAATCAGAAACACTTCAATTACTTGATGGAATCCCATCATAATAGAGAAAACTGAGTTACCTACATCTCAGTCGAAATTTCCATTTCTACAAAAAATTATAATTAACAAGAGAAGTAATAATGGATAAGTAATAATAGTCACTACAATGACTTTTATGCAATTTATTCACGTTGGTAAGTCAACATTACGCTGAGATTCTATTTTTCACTCTCCTATGCACTACATAATTCTAAAGAAGTCACACCCCGAAAAACGAATTGAAGGGAGTGGTATTACCTGAATCATAACAGTGGGTATAAATATATCCAATACAATTTGCCTTACCGCTATCATTGGTCTATCTGTATCCTCACTTCATTGCCCACAAACAACGCTGGTTGGAAAAAGATTAATTAGGTTTTTGTTTGAAGTATTAATGAATGCAATAACAATGTTCTCAAATGAGCATATGTTTAAAATATTGAATCAAGTAATAAACGTTAGTTATGAAATGAAATTTTAAAAAATACCGATGCTTATTAGGCTTTATAAACAAATTTATCTGTTAACATTGCATAAAGGCGTCTAATGGTTTTATCGTTTTTCATTAATTTCATCGGGTACAAAATCAGAGGGAGCTGTTCACTGTCATTCCAACAAGCTAACCAGTGTTCACATAGGAAGCCCAATCCACGGTACAAGTCGGGACGGGGATGGCAATGAATCACTTGAGACGTTTTCCCTGGCTCCTTTACGATCCCTAGCGTCTGAGGCGACGAGTAAGGGGGCGTCTTCACAGGTCGGCCCCTCGAGGTAGTACAATGGATGGACCCTTATAACGAGTCAAGCACATTCCTGCGGCCAATCGCCTCGACAGACTTGAGCGCCACAACAGGGACCGCAGCCGCCACGCCCACATCCAGCGAGCCGCATCTCGCCGCAGACCCTTGAGCCTCCGCACCCAAAGATACTAGCCCACCACCCGTCGACCACAGCAAATTAGGGAAAAACAACTTGGCACAAACACCTCAGCCCGTGTTCCCATCATTACTCTTCTGACAGACGTATGTAATGCTGGGATATCAGGTGATTTGACGAATAGGACAGGTCATCCGTTGACAATCAAATAAAACAGCAATCTCATTAAAAGTTGGAGAAACGTTAGATCAAATGCACGATAAATAAATATGATTAGCATGCATTATTGACTAAAGCATTCACTTACATCAGTTAGCTCGGCATTAAAGCTGAGAAGTTAATTATAAAGTGAAATGAGAAAAATGAATTTAACCCCTTTCAGAATATTTGACGGTATATAATATTTTTTCGCTGCATTAAATTATAGTATCTTTCGGTGAAAGTCAAGAAACCAATCCAACCCTACTTGCAAATAGACTATGTAATATTACTTCAAGGATAAATAAATTTCAAATAATATCGAAAAGAGAAGCTTTCACATGGCAGAAGGAACTCATAATGAACGACAAAACGTTTAAGACTTCCACAATCTATATACGAGTTACCGACTGGTTTCGGCTGTCAAGCCATCATCAGGTGCATGATTATGGCTTGACAGCCGAAATCGGTCGGAAATTTGTAAATAAATAGTGGAAGTCATAAATGTTTTGTCGATCATTAGATAAATTACACTTTGGCCCAATTTGCATAGGATTCAATGAGGAAAGGAAATCGATATTCATTTCCTAATTGGGGAAAAAAAGTTCTCCACTAGCATTACGTGTCAGGGGACAAAAATCGTTTATATCGTAGTAGTAGTAGTATTTGGTTTATAGGGTGCGTCGACAACATGGTCATTTTGCACCACTACACGTCATGTTTATAAAAAAAAAAAAAAATATATATGTTACATATATTGGTATTAAAATAAAATTCTTAATATGTACTCTTAGTCAAAATTAAAATCGGTTTTACATCCTTAAAATACTGCGAAAAAGGCCAGTTTCATTTAAAAATGATAAAACGCGGTTGAGAACATCTGAGTCATCGCCTAGGATCGACTTTATGTCTCCCGCTAACTGCAGCTTGCTACGCAAGTATCGGTATTTGTCACACTCCGTCAGGATATGCCGAACGCTGAGAGGGCAGTCGCAGTCATCACAGCGAGGTGGTCGTTTCTCCTCGGTGAAGAGAAAGGAGTGAGTCAAAGGGCAATGCCCTATCCTCAAACGTGTGATGACCACTTCCTCCCGGCGACTCTTCCTGACGGATGTGGGCCACGCTGACACTACCGATTTCACCACGCGCAGTTTATTATTTTCAACGTTCCTCCATATATCTTTCCACTCTTCTAGGGCTACATTTCTCAAGAAAGACTTAAGGTCCTCGTATGGTACCAGCGTCAGAGTTATTTCCTCCAAGTCAAGTGCCTCCTTCGCCAAAGCGTCCGCTCTTTCATTTCCAGGGATACCCACATGCCCTGGGACCCAAAGGAATGATACAGATATTCCCCTCCTGCTAAGGGATATCAAAGCAGTTTGTATATCTTGAATGATTGGGTGCATTGAAGAAAAGTTAGAGATGGAGTTCAGGGCGCTAAGAGAGTCCGAGCATATGACGAAGGAGCCACTGTTCCCTTCTATCTCTCCTAGGGCCATTTTTATTGCGAGGAGTTCCGCTGTGTAAACACTACACAGCGGATTTAACCTCGCCCTGATGGCTCCATGGTGGGATGAGACAACTGCACATGCACAGGCAGCGTCAGACTTAGAGCCATCTGTAAAAACTGGCACGATACCGGGGTTGCAGTGAAGATATAGATAAAACTGACGCTGGTATTCCAGAGTAGTGGTTAGAGCTTTCTTGCGCTGAGTGAGTCCCATGTTGATTTTTTTTTTTCGTTGATTGAGTCCCATGTTGATCGTTTATATCAATCGCTAAATATAGATGGGAATGCTGTTAAATGCAACTTTCTATTTTGGATTCATGATTTCAACCCAATCATCAAAGCGTTTTAAAAGGCTTTAAAATTCTCAATCGATGCACAATACCAATAATAACTGATAGAAATACAGACTCGACGCAGTAAACAGCAAATTTATAAGAAAATAAATAATTTTAGGTGAACTTTTTAAATATGGAATAACAAAAATAAAACTATAACTTTAATACAAAATAATACGCAAGGTAGTTTCAACTCAATTGCTTATGTTTAAAAGAAGCAGAAAATAGGAGTAGAAACTTTAATTTTCCACACAAAGAAGTAGAATACTTGTAAAGTTACTCTTTCTTATCACTATGGATAATTTCCACCTATTTATATTGACGATAATTTTTTATGGCAGAAGTTTTTAAACTTAAGTTTCTAAATGTCAAAACAGTACATGCCGAGTGTTCTATGGATGAAAAACTTGCCTCCATGAGAGCGGTTGATTATTTTTTTGTGGCGAGGCATCTTCTCCATCGTGTCTGACCGCTAGGGGGAATCTTGTCGATTGCTCCTCTCAAGAGATCGTAAGTGAGGAAACAGAACCGTAGCGCGAAAATGATTACGAATCCCCGGCACATTTTAGGACCTGCCCCCTCCGAGACGGCCCCCGTGGACTTAATACCCACTACAGTCATTAGTACTTCCAAGGAGGAGCCCCCAATCCTCTCCTCCGGCCTTTATCCCTTACCCTCGTCATCCAGCCCTTATACCCTCGGACTACCTATCCTTAGGGGCCTCTTAATCCCCCATTCCCTTCCACTCCCCCCAAATTCCCTGCCCCTTCCCGCTCCACAGGGACTGGGCTCATCTCAAGGGCGAAAGCACACGCCCTGCCACCCGCCTCACACGCGGGCCATGTTCCCTATTGCTAAACCTCTTCCTAACTCCATTGCAAAGAAAAACCGCCAAGAGCTCAAGAAAAGAATTCAGTTTGCCACATGAGGTACGGTTCACTTTGAGGAAATTGCAATATTTTTGTTAAATATTGCGAATTGTGAATATAAAGTTCAATTTAAAAGTATAAGGCCTTGCTGGCATCGAAGTCAACTATTCAAAGACGAGTTATGATTTTATATGAAGTATTATGGTTCTAATATTTTGATTGATTGAGAAAACAAGAAGTGATTACGAAAGCATGAGTAGCATATGGTTGGCTTCAAGGCTTGGCAATGGTGTAAAACAAAAGCCGGTCTCATTAAACATTATTCTGTGCAAGGTAGATGAGAATGCATCTTTTATCATGTACGAATTCCACCAAATGAGTCCCAAGACAGCATTATTAGCAAGAAGTGAAGTTACCTACAATATATAATGGCCCACCTATTAGAAATTTAATGATACTGACTAAAAAGTAGGTGCAAAGCTAAAGTGAGCGATTGAATACATACTGCTCTATGACAACTCACTGAGAACATATATTAGCCTCCTACTGGAAGCTCATTATTGCTAGACTGCTGAAGAGGATATGCCTTCTAACGAGTCTCTGCCTCACCTTTTGCTTACTTTGTCCAGCAGGAAATGTGACCCAGACTCTAAAAGCACGCTAATGGATTTTATGCTTTTTTGCATAAAATGGGAAAATGCTTCGCAAAAAGAAACTTTTTGCATAAATGGGAACTTTTTTGCAGAAAATAAGCGTCCATATAGTGCTGTGACAATTTTTCCTCATGGAAATCGCTCTGATATGATCCTATGCAAATATAATCATTTATTTCTCTGTTTGAAAAACTCCTTGAAATTTTCTAGGCCGAAAGAGAATAGATCCTTCCACTAATTTGATTGAAATTTAACTTCAGAAGAACCAATGCAATATTCGCCAATGGCAACAGTTCGATATAGAAACTTCACTCAAAGCACTCATATTTATTAGGGTTTTTGTCAAGTAAATAACAACCTCACGACACATCGCACAGCCTTTGGCAATCAACAGTCTCATTGTATGGCACGAAACATCTCCACGTTCCATGCACCTGCTATGTAAAGAGTTAAAAAAGAAGTAACGTGAAGCACGCGCTTCATCCTCAAGCTTTGAGCTCAAACTGACATGTTTCAGTTTTCTAACATGTACATTAAAAATGAAATAATCCTCGTATTTTAAAATATTTTCAGATACTTGCTATTAATAACCACAATGCTCTTTTCTTGAAGAAAACTGAAGTGAAATTGCTTGCTTTTGTCGCATGTTTTCAAGTTCCAACAGCTGCGCTATTAGTATCCATAATGTATACAAACACTCAACGCAATACTGAAAAGTGAAGTCACCAAATATGTTAACCCATTTTTACAGGCGTAAAATGTTTTGAAAACTTCGTGATTTTCCTAGAAATTTGAATATCTAAGTATTTTAAATTACGCCAAATGAAGAAATTTGACAAAACTTTGAAACTAATCAATGTCTGACCACTATTTTACAGAAGATAACTCCGAATATTTTTTGGGCAATTTATAATCGTCACTTAATTTATTCGCGCACACTGTAGTAAAACATCCCACACGCTCCGAGCAAACCAAGCTCTCCCTTCTTCGTCCTTTCTAGTGTCGTCAACTCAAGCTAGTAGCCTCAAATACACCAACATAGACTACCCTTGCCTCACCAAAATCCCTGACAAGCTGTTCTATTATTGGCTGTTCCTCTGTTGCAGGAATACTTGGGTTGTACACGAGGACAAATTCTTCATGCCAGCAAACGCAATATTTCTTGTTCTACTGTTCTTTTCCTTCTTTATCTGACCCTTGCAATCGCCCCTTCACGATTAAATTCTACTCCACGGTAAAACTGTATCAGAGGAGTGAGAAAACCAGTGACCAACACCTAATTCTGGAGACCGATCATTGATTAGACTTTAATTTTTAGACCATTAAGAAAACACATTTTCTGAGCACATAAATCTGTGTAATCTCAATAGTAATAACCATTCACTTCTTGGGCTTTGGTAAATAAACAAAGATCCTAATAATCAAAAGTAAATCTAGCACCTCGAATGCAGCAATATCAATATGGTGCCAATCTTCCTTAGAGTGATGAAAACACCATAATTGTATGCCGTATCCCAGGAGTCGTAATTTATTGACTAGTTAGACAAAATAGATTGTATAGATTTAAAATTTAAACTTATACGCGAAAATACGATATTTAAAATAATACATTCTTGGCATTGGTTAATTTTACCAGATATCAAAAACGATACTTCTGAGTCCCCAATGATTTTCTTGTTCAACGGACCATCCCGAAGATCAATCCAACTGAGTTTCTTGTCCCTAGGAAGCCAAAATCTCAAGGTATGGTGTCTCATCAACGTTGTTACAGCCACTTTAAAATCTCAAGTATCTTTAGAAAATATTGCAAGCATACAATTATTACTCCTTTATGAGCCTGGGATATATCATATTTAATGCCATCTCAACATGAAGAACTAATATTTTTCCGAACTTCCGTATCTTGAAACTTAGTTTACCATTTCAATATAAGGGAAATCGATTAATAAATCCCAGATAGAGTAGTTAAACGAGACTTTATTTACAATTATCACGCATTTTTATTCATTGTTTTTTGCTTCAAACACTTATAAAATATATTAATCTCAATTTCACAAATAAATATCCCAATAGATGGTTATGTGCCTCGTCTCTAATCGGTTGATATCTCACATACTCCTGTTTGCTTTTTGGCCACCGTGGAATACAAAACCTATCCAACTATGACAGAGTCTAACCATCAACCAAATATCTTAGATTACTTTTGACCAATACACGCACTCGAACGAGCAACTATTCGGCAATTGAATATGTCCTAAAGCCGCATACAAAATTAAGTGGTCGCTCGCACAACCAGTAAATGCGGGACGCATCTTCAGCTTCTCTGTCTTCCTCCTTTTCGCGAGATTCTCGATTCGAATCTTCATCTCTTCGAGTCCGCCTTCCATGGTCGTCGGTGGACTCTTGAACGCGGGTAAGCCTCTCTTACGCGACCGTGTCATGAGTCGTGAACAAGTGATCGTTGGCTTCCACCGCCGCCCACTAGGACCCCGAAGCCATTAGCGGCCTAGAGAATGACGAGAACGGTCTCTCATAAGCGGATCACGAATCCCAATCCAAGAACATTACGAGGAAATTCATCCACATTTCAGCATCAAACCACACAAGACACCAAGAGAGGCTGAGGCAGGGGGTATTAAAACTGAGGAATTATAGGCATTATAGCGAAGAAAAGACATGCATCATTCACATATGATTACAGTACACTTAAATGTTAAAAATGGTATGTACCCATTTATTCTGATATTGATCTCCCTCATTTAAATTTAGATAAAATTCTATTTTTATCATGGTGATATGATTTTTATGAACTGTAATGCTAAGTTGAACGTACATAGGGCTCATTTAAGCCCAAAGTGTGGGGCTTCTGTCACTGGATTAAAAGAAAATCTTTTACATTTTTATTCTACTGATAAGGACCGTAGTAAGACTGGTAAGTACTTCAGACAAAAGTGTTCTATTTGGTTTAGAAAATAGAATAATTGAAGAAGCAGAATTTATCGGGATTTAGCTCAGTGACTAATTACAAAAATATTATATAATGTAAGATGTAACTTCCCGGCTTTGATGGATTAACTAGTCTTCCTCAGACTGAAAGCTAAACCTAAGATAAAGTTAATACCTTTGGGGTTAGGCTAATATACGGGAGCACAATTTCTTCCACTAATGCCGTTTATTGAAAAAGGCGGCCTCCAGTTAAAATACAATATTCACCCTTTCTCAGAAGATAAGACATGATAGCTAAGAACAAGAGCTTTGTAATTGCATATCAGAATGCATTGACATAAGATTCCACTAAAAGAGCATAATAAGTAACAATGATAGCATGATGTCCTCAAGAAATGAACCAAGGTAAACATAAGTGGTTATAAGTCCTACAAAGATAAACAACTTGCTAGCACTCTCCACCTCTTGGGAAACACACATATCATTAGGAATAGCAAAAAACTAAATTTTAGCATAATTTGCATGATATAAGGTAATACGATCAATAAACAGGATCTCTCTATTTGAGAATGCAGTAGTTTAAATTCCTTTTTAAATTTCCCCCAAATTCGAAAACGTAAATAACCATTGAAAAGCACCTAAAATATTATGGGATAAATCGAGAATTCAAATGAATAACTGGAATATATTGGGTAGAGTAAAAGTAAAGCTAAAAAGTCATGTCGGTTCAATCCAGGCCAATTGCCAACAATCAGGGAAATAATTGAAAAGTTTCGAATCCGGCGAGGGAGTTTCAAAGAGATGCAAATGCCTGCTTTTGACGGTGACATAAAGATTCATTTATCCCACAAACCGCTGCGGATATAATACGAAGCTTTTTGGTAGAGGCTAAAGCAAAACTTTCCACCATATTTCCGTAATTAAAAGCCAGAACGTGCCGTTACTGACCGCATTATATGCACACAAGCCGAAAAATTGCCCAACAAACTCCATGTGCGGCGCCAGCCCTCGCTCTCGCCCAGGATGATGATGATGTTGATGACGATAATTAAATTCTCCAGAGTTTGAGAAAAAATCCGCCCGCTTTATAAAACTGTCTTTCCCTCTTTTTTTTATTTATAACCTTTTGAACTCTTCCGCATTTTAAGCTTTGGTTTACTATGTGGGCCACGTATCCACACATGTTATTTTCCTCGCGTGGTCATCGCGGAAAGACTCTAAAACTAGACGAGAAAATTCACAAAATATTGTGGCACGATTCAAATCATCGTAACCTCATTTTCAATCTCATTCAAACTAAGTGCATCATTCATGGGTATAACCATTCGACATAGATCAAATATTGCATTTTTTCGTACAGTTTGCCCTAAGCAGAGTTCTAATAGTCATGCGATCATTATGTTTTCACTTGATGAATCAAGAATGTGCTGGAAACAAATTGAATTACCATAATTTGAGTGAGAAATATAAATGTGAGTATTTTCTCCGTAATTCATTATTTCTAGATAGGAGGGATAAAAATTATAAATTATACGGAATTCTCAATGATATGATACACTGTGCATGCAAGAAAAGGATTTTTTTTCATATCTCTGCCCAATTCAACGATAAAGATTTTTTCCAACATCTCCACCAGAAACACTAGAAGAATCCTGATTCCTATAATATTCTGCTGGTTAGCAATAGGAGAGTCATTACGAAACAAGTCATGACTCATATATTAAAGCCACAGAGCATTCACGTCCCAAGCTCTTTAAATATCAGCAATTTCCGAAGAAAGGTTAAAATTTAAACAAGGATTACTTTAATAACTGTGTATCAATCTCACTTCTTTTTAGGACCTTATCTACATCAGCACTAAAAGACACCAATAGAGAGCGCTTTTATAATACATCCAATTACAATTATTAAGTCAAATTCTACCAAAATATTCAATTAACTTGTATCCTTCATAACTCAAACAATAACTTCGGAAAGTTCACTAAAATAAAGAAAGATTAAAATAGTAATGTTACAGCAAAACTTCTTGCATCATGTCAAGTTAAACGATATAATCAATCTGAAAACAGTCCTCTGAAAGTACTCGAGGATTTAGGAAATACCTTCAAGATCTAAAATCCGATGGTGGGGAAATCCTCACCGACACCTTCCACTGGTAGAGGGCTGGTAACGCTTATGCAGATAACGTGGTGAGTTCCGAGGGAATACCGGAATAACTATTCAACTCCATAATGGTATAGGGCAGGGCACTCTCGTCCTAGGATTGAGAAATCAGCCATAAAGGTGGAAGAACCAATTTGAAATAGTCAATTGTATGGACGAAAAGTATGGTAAAAAATTGTATGGTAAAAGAAAAAAGTAAATCACTGCTTTAATAATCCTGAAGAGTATACTGAGAAACGATAACAATGGGAATGAACTCTTTAAGAAATTCATCCAGAGGCAAAAAGGTCCCTTATTTGGAACACCGGGTAGGGACCACTAAAAACTAATTCTGTAAAAAGAAAAGAAAGATACGAAATGAGAATGGGAACATGGAATGCAGGAAGCTTACTTTTATGCGAAAAGTTTGAAATTTTGAAAATGAAAATTATGAAATTAGATGAACTAGGAGTCTAAGAGGTGAGATGTCCACAGCCAACGGACTTCAGAATAATTCAGATTCATTTATAGTGGAGCGGCTGATGAGAGGTCAGGGGTGAGAGGGGATGGCATAAAGTTAGTTAAATGAGAAGATTGGACAAAAAGTAATGGAATAGGTGCAATGCAGAGAAATAATTTTACATGTCAAGCTAGTAGGAAAGCCAAATAATACTTTTATTTAAAAAGTGAATATGCCAACACCTAACCAAGGAGAGGAGGAAGTAGGGGCAACCTAAGAAGGCTTGGAGGAGCAGATGCTAAGCGTAAAAGGAGAGGAATATTTGTTGATTATAAGGGATTTGAATGCAGCGGTAGGGAAAGAATCGAAAAAAGAGATGGTAGGAAGCTATAATGTTGGCAAGAGGAATGAGAGGGGAGATCGGCTGGTTGAATTCTTCTCAGTTCACGGTCTTGTGGTGACTAACACCTGGTTTAGCTTAATCCTCGCAGATGATACACCTGAATAGCTCCTGGTGACATAAAAAGATAACAAATTGATCTCATTCCAGACAAAAAGAGATTAAAGAACCAGATCAAATATAGCCCCTACTATACTGGTCCAAATGAGTAGGCTTAAGAACAAAGATACTTCAACAGAATACTGAGAAAGTACAATCAATCTCTTAAAATTAACAAGAGACGATAATGTTGACTAGAAGTGGAATGTAATAAAAAGAAACATGTTGACAACAACTGAGGAGGTTATGGGAAGGAAAAAGGCAGTGGGTGGAAAGGAATGGATAGCTCAGGAAATTATAGAGAAAATCAATAGAAGAAGAGCACTGAAGTCCTAAAGTCAACTGAAAGATAAGACAGAGCATAAGAAGCTGAGGAATGTAATTACAAGAAAGTTCAAAAGAGCCCAATAAAGATTTTTGGAAGAAAGTTGCGAGAAAGTGAAAAAATCACAGTGGATGGGAACATGGAAGTTACATACGCATGCATAAAGCCCTTCTTCGGTAAGAGGAAAGTAACGGGGAGTGAGTTGAAGAACAATAGAAGAGCACATGAGCTGTGGACGGTTTTGTGGACGGAGATGGAAGGATGCTACAAACCAATCCTGATGGATTGACGAGAGAAGGAGCTGATAACATCGACCGTCGAGATCATTTTCTTTCACCACTAATATTTTTAGACACCTCTATTCGGAAACGTACGCGTCGTCATTTAGAGGCTGTAATACTGACCTTACTCATTAAAAATACGTCATTTATTGTCGTCTCCTTACTAATATATGATGAGCAGAAAAAAGAAAATGGTGATTGAAATATGTTTAAAATATAAATAACAATTCAATTAACAAGGAACTTTAATGTAGGCTCAAAATTTCTCAAATAATGTCTGCACTCTAACACAGGCACTAATGAATTCGTCATTACATATGGGTTGTTTAAGAGCTATAGTGCTTTGATGAATTTAAAAAACAAACGGAGGCGATCAAATCTGAGAAATTATCACCAGACGACTATTGCATTGGTGCTTGGGTAAAGATACTATTACATATGGCTTCTTTTTCGTACTTCACCGGTGGATACAATTGATAATTGATCATTGATAAAGGATCGCCGAGGAATCAAGCTTTTCCAATTGGTCATTAGCTTATTGAGCATTTTTGGATCACCATTTCGACTCAAAAGCCGAATTTAATAGAGCCCAGATTTTACGCAATGTTTTTCAGCGACTTTGTCGAAACTTTTTCCAGATACTCCCACCACAAAAGAATCATATCTCTAAATGATTATGCTGCAGGTATTGGGTGACTAATAAATGCCGGACAATGGCTTTCACTATGTTGAAAACTAAGCAGTTCGATTACAGAATAAAACAAGCAAGTTTCGGTCGGATAGGCCTCCCTTGTTTTGTATGCGTTCTGTCACAAAGTGGCAGACAGTAAATCAATCTTTACAAAAATATCATATAGCTTCAGAATCATGGAAGACCCTAATGACTAACAAAATAATGATAACACCAGATAATATATGATTTTTAATGCTCGTTGAGAAAGGTTGATATAAGTAAAATACGATGAGGGGAAGAAACAAAATTGAAAATGAAAATATATCATTTTCGATGATTCCAATGATACACTTTCACGATGAGCAAGGAACAACTCCACTAATTTTGAGACAACTGCGCTTGAATGAAATTTACAATGCAATATTTATTATTACTTAAGCCGTGAATGAAAAAATGTCAACCAAACTTTATCTAACAGATGAGGCTGAATCTTTGATGAGCATGATTTTTCTTGCCTTCTTCCACCTTCCCCATTTTAGAAAGACGCCTTTGGAAAGTGAAGTCACCAGGAGACCAAATGACCCGGTAGTATTCAGATAATGGAACGAAGAAGGTCAGGGAGGGGATTTTAGCATCAAGTGGGTAGGACAGTCAGGGCCGGCTTATGATTCGAAGGAGGCTGTGGGCAGCGCTCGAGGAGCAGCCTCAGAAAGAGATGATGAGGAGGCGGAGGCGAAACTATTAAAATAGAATGGATCTCGGAGGCCTCCACTCGCACAAAACACTGCCTTCAAAAACCCTCCCTAATGGTTCCAGTTCGACATAAAAGGAAAGGCGGTGGGGGAAAGGAGAAGGTCCATTGTGCCTCAAGGACTGGGCAGGGGACAAAGTTATAGACATGGGGACGGCGTAATCGGAATACAATTATCTCGGGATCCCACTCGAGCATCCAAGGGTTTATACTCCAAGATCCCTCATCCAAGTCTTTTGGGAGGCAAAGTTGGAACGGACGATTGAAGAAGGCAATAAGGAAAATTTTGTGAACTAAGGCCTACGAGAGGAGGGTTGGAGGGAAAAAATACCTTGTACGATATGTGAACCGACGTCTAATTGGAATGGATGTCTTCGTGGGGAGAAATCGGGCAAGGAATACCCGGTTCAAAAAGAAGTCTTGACCGGACAAAGGAATTCGGAGGAACTCAATAACGTGGAAGTGGGGGGAGATTACCAAAAAGAATATTCAGTTCCGTGAGAAAACGAGCTCATGCCACATATTATCAGATGTCCACCAAGATTAAAGTTCGATTTATTTTAGACAAGAAAATTGTTTTCATGCCGAAATCATTTGACTTCGACTTCGGCGCAATGGAATATTTTTTAATGGTGGCCCTCAAAAATGTTGAATTTTTCCTCACTCTTGTACACGAAAAAGTAGTGTATCTTCTATGTCATTTTCTCAACCAGCATGGGCAAAATTGATTTTACCTGAAAGATCGTAATAAATATTTTATATAGATATTTCTAAGGTTAACGCTGGACATATTTCGTAATCTGACAATATACCAGTAGTAGATACATTTTGGGGGAATGGTAGACAACCGAGGCCATTTATGGCATTTATGGATAGGTATATTAGCTAGTATTAAAAGGATTGCTTGGGAAATGAGCAATTGATGGTTTGGCTTGTATATTACGTTACGTTTAATGGATCACGCCAACAGTTCCACAATTTTATACCCCACCTAACGGAGAGAACACTGAACTTGAAGTACTTTCCACGTAGTACCCAAGAACAGCACCTGATACGCTGTGAAAATTGTTGCCACGGCCGGGATTCCAGCCCCGGACAACGTTAAGAGAATCTTGCACGTTAGCTTCCTTAAAAAACCGGTCTCCTAGTAAACGATCGTTAAAAAAGAGCGCTCACATCAGGTTAGTTACCCCTAAGAGAGCGGAGCATTCGATATCAACCAGTTGAAGCTCGGCCCTAGGATTTCCCAATATGGCGGAGCACAAATTACTACCGAGATGAGTAACTGCAATATTCAGAGCTTCGATAATCCTCCACCAATCTAGCATACCTAAGGGGGATCTGCTCACACAATAGCTCTCATTCAAGCGGAGATTCGAGTTACAGTGGCCTAATGACCGCGAGCTAAGTAACCGAACGTTAGATTAAGCTTCTAGTGACATAACAACATATATCTAGCAAAGTCTTTGTCAATAAAAAGACACGTCTGCACAATTTTGGCAAAAATTAGTGGTGGATTCGGTTTTATTATATTTAGCGCAAAATTAGCAAAGCCGCAGTCAAAATTTTTTCGAAAATTTTTAAGCAACCGTAACATATTAGCAAGATGTGAAGGAAAAAAGTTACATACAAAATATTACTCACAATCAGTAAGACGATAGTGTTATATGAGAAAAATTTTCTACGTAAAAATGTTCTAACCAATGAACAGATGACACCCTCAAAACAGGTCATCGAAATTCTTACGGAACTGCGAAAATACCAGAATTTACTTGGGCCATTAAATCTCTAAATGCCTTTCTTTCCAGCAGAAGGAGTGCGGAGAAAGTAGTGAGAGATGGGAGAAAATACTAAGCCAGCGTTAAAATAATAAACTTTTTACAATTCCAAATACAATTTATAGTTCGTACAATATAGTGCGTTCTTACTCAGGCCAGAAATTAGTAAAAACTTTTCTTGGTTCATAATATTTATGCACATGAAAACTGCACTAAGCGTGTTAGACGAGATAATGAAATACCAACCAATTTGTGAGGCTCTTGCTGTGATTTTCATGTGCCTCCGCATTAAAGACATCACTCAAATTTGCAGCTGAGTTTTTTAGTTAAATTGGCGCCCTTTTTTCAATGAACCCACACCTACCACTCTTGGTCGGGAAAGGAAACCTGATATTCGAAACGAGACTCATAATCTGAAAATCCCGATGGCTAATGAGCGGTCTGGTCTCTAGTTAAGGGTGAAAAGAAGGAATGCGACAGAAGGTGCGTGGGTGGCTAGTGAATACAGCAGCGGAGGCGGAGGAAAAGGTTAAGCTGATTCTGGCGCGGTTTTGGGTTTGCGATGTCGGTCGAATGCACAATTCAATACTTTCACATTCGTCTCCCACGCATACGAAGATTCCACGTACCAAGTCTCTTCATGACAATCCCTGAGGGTATATGGCAGGCTGGACATTGATTTCCGTCCAACTGTAAACTTCCTGAAACACCATAACACCGCTAGATGACCATTGTAAGGTCTTTTTCTAAGAGGCCATCAATTTTCGCTTCGCCGACTTCGGATTCCAAGTAAACGTTTTATATTCCAGGTACATCTACGTCTGCATACCAACCTTTGAGTAACCGCTCAGGCATGAGGTGGAGAGTGTTGGAACATCAACCATGGAAAGAGATGGAATATGGAAAAGAATGATGGAGGAAACAGAAATCAATTGTTTGGTAGCAATACGTCATATGCTAGTGTCACTAATTTTTCGTAACAATCACTAACGGCGAGTCTAAAGAGTCTAAAAAGTCTCATTCCTTTTTCGCCAATGACTGATGCCTCACGAAACGCTGCCGAAATATAAGGATCCTAAGCGTATTTGTTTCTAGAGTGTTACTCAGTTTTCTGTCCACCTTCGTTCGATATATTTTTATTTATTTTTTGCCACCCGAGTGATCCTTCCGAAAATTATCCTAGAGCAATCTCTTGGCCGCTTCTATGGGTCAAGCCTTGGGGGTGTTTGTTCATATAAAGCCCCCGCTGATTCCAGTGGTTTCTTAGTAGACTGGACAGCTTAGTGGTCTGAGCATCTGACACGAAGACAGGTCCGTGGTTGCATTCCCGGTCCAGTTGTATTTTTTCCACTTGGAATCGGCCATCATTCCATCTTCACATCACCATATATTTTCCATAGTTAGTCCATATATTTATCTCCTATCCACTTTCTTTCTACCTTTTTCTACATGAATACGTATACACCGCTGAGCAGCCTGACCATGATCGAATGTTCATATGTTTATATATGGCCTAAAAGTTTTAAAAAAATATTTAATAGCGAAAAAAGGGAACACTAAGGTATTTATTGAAGTTTTTATTTTATCAATTCTACTTAACCAGCAGAAGGCAAATGAAAAAAACACCCTCATTATCATGGTAAATTGGCCCCAAATCACGTCCATCAGTGACTGAAATTGGAAAAAATAAGGAATTACGACTGGGCGTGGGGTATTTTCTAGAGCATTGTCTGAAGCAAAGGGTTAGAAACTAATATAAAGCAACTGCGCTCATATATTTAGTAGAGAGCAGCGAACAAAAGTCAACGGTCAACAAAAGGGTCCAATATTTCTTTTATTCTCCGTCAAGAGGATGAATAGGCTGCAAACACTAGCTAGCAATTATTAGGCACCGTGATTTTTTATCAACTAGGCACTGATTTTTATCAACTAGGCACTGTGACTTTTACACCACATATATGCCAATCTGACGCATTAATTTTTGAACATAAATGTCCGGAATATGAGAAATAAGCATTCATTATAGCTCTTTTTGACTCTCAGCAAGTTCCCACGCTTGACAGATGAAATTGAAAACGGCAAACGGAATTCATGCCCTTTTGAGGGAGGAAGTGACTCCTCGAAAACTTTTATTCTTCGATCCTCATCAAATGTGGAAGAGGGACTCTGAAGGGCTCGCGCGTCTTCGGAAGAAAGCAAATTAAAAACCTAACTCTGAGATGTAGAACCTTCCTTCCTCTCCCAAATCTTCCAATCCTAAAACATGAGACAGTTGGAGTCGGTTGTCGAATTCTTGGGAAATGAAGTCGAATCTCTGGTTTCATTGGATGTTCAGTAGTAACGACTCGAGCGGATATTCCCAATGAAAATTCCTCTCCTCATAAGCAATGCGAGCGGGAAAAAAACAAACCTGGAGCACTTGGAATGAACTCTGATGAACGAATAGTGACGTTTTAATGAGAATAGGGAACACTACTCCGGATTATTTCGGAAACTTCCTTTATTCGACTTAACCTTTCGAAGAACGACGGAGGATTCCCGGCCGACACTCTGTGATTGCCATTCGGCCGATTTTTGCAGTAGGCTCTGCGAAATTAGATAATGGGGTTATTTTTACCAATTGACTGGCATTTTGAGATCAGAGGAATGTGAGTTATTAAAACGATTTAACTCCCCATGTCGCATGGACAGTTTGAGATAAACGAAAAAAAGTTATATAATCCTCTAAAAATAGTTGAGCCTCTAAATATGGAACGCATATGGTAGAATGCTTTAAGGTAGTTCAAGCAATAAATCATTTTCCTTAGAAATCAATGAATTTGGTCTCATTTAAAGAAAAATTTCTCACCCTTATAATAACACCAAATATTCAACCCCTTACCAAATTACTTTCGGAGCTATTCGCCAAAATATAACAGCTCTTTTACATGAGAAATGGTACGTGTATGCACTCCAGAGAGACATTATTTACAAAATGAGGAACTTCTCACACTTAGATGTCGTAAAAAACTAACAGCGTGTAGTTTGTATGTTCTCTCAACAATATTTGAAAATTAATCATATTGTCACCGCAATAGGTTCTTGGGTATCAAAAAAAACCTTTCGTTTTGTAGGAGTTTCAAACGCATCGCGCGAAAAAAATGGGTCAAGTTGAAGACTTATTTTCATTAAATTACAATTTCTGTCATGTAAAACTATATTATGTCACCATTAATAATCCAATGTTTAATTCGTGTGTTTCACTGCTGGAGAAATTAAAGCGTATCATTCGAATATGGTCTCTATTATGATTAGGGAAATATCTCGCTCGCACTACCTTCAACAGAGAAATGACATATCTTTTCAATAACTTATCGTTCATTATCAAAGTATCTTTACCGCCGGTAAGAAAAAGTAGCTTTGAGTATAATCAAAACGAGTAGTACATTTTGAGTACTATTTCGATCTAGTAATGCCTTTCGATTTTTTTGTCCTTATCTTTGGAAGCATCATGTACTTTCTTCCGGGTGAATTGAAGTTCCATGGAAAACTAAGCCTGAGAATGAGGCAAAAATTACATTTTTATGCATGACAGCGCCTTCAAATTATAATTATATCGCAAAACATTTTCACGCAACTCAATATCTCAATTGCACTGTAAAAATTTAGCACCTATTATGTGATTGATCCAGAGGTAGTAAGTGTAGTAAACTTGAATTTTCATGGATTTCAACTTTTAAAAATACCACTATGCAAGTTTTTTATGGCCATTTACAACTCTTCATACACACTTTAAATATCCCTCATAGTATTTCAAAAGTTTTACATCCCAATTATAACCCCCCTAACTTTCACCAAAAAAATAACTTTTGATGTTTAATGGCCGCCCGCTATTACCACCTCCATCTAGAGAGCGTTTGCCAAACATTAATAAAAGTTAAATGGGGTATAATTCACCGCAGATACAAGCCGCTTATTACGGACACTGCCATGATCATTCCCTGTGACGTCATAAATATCCCAGCCACCTCCTCCTCCGTCCCCACCCCCATTTCACTCTTCTCGTGCCAATCCCTTCTCTCTTTTTTATGGACCTAAGGATTTCCCTCTCTCCCCTTGTCCCTTTACCAGTCCCTCGATCCCCGAGGACCGACCCTAGTCGCCCCGCCAGCAATCCTTGCATCGGGCGAGTGGGAAGATAATTGGCCCGCCTCTTTATCTCTTACTCCAACGAAATCCATTGGGCGAGGATTAAATAAAGGACGAGGAAGAGTAAGATGAGACTTGGGGAGCTCGTGATATCTCCTCTCTGGAAATATAAAAAGAGCGGAGGACCGGGAGAGAGAAAGTCTGCTTAACACAACGGAGGATCCTTAGAACAACCCAGGATGCCAAGTAAATCTGGGAGGATTGGGGGGGTAGACGAGGTAACAGTAAATTATCATCAGTTTACATCGTCATTTGCATTGAATGAAATATATGGATTTTTCTGTAGTAATTAAGAGGAGTGCCAGGATAAGTCGGTCATTGGAATGCTTATCGGGCCAGAACTGGTTGTTTTTCGTGACGTTGGACACTGTGAGGGTGGCTTTACATGAGGAAGTTGTAAATTTAAGAGTAGAGATAGGAGTTACAATGTTACTTCGATTTCTAAGGACGCACTTCGATGGCAGGAATACCTGATTGCGGCACTAATTGACTGCTGTTCAAACTTGCATGACAAATAGATTATTTTATATTCTGCCCGGAAGGAGGCTATTGATTTACAAAGAGTATTGCGAAACATCCGCAAAAATTCGGATCAAGTGAGTTTAAGGGAGAATTAGCGTGAAGCAACAAATAAATTGCCGGAGGAGTAAATCTTATGTTGCTAAATTTTTGTTTGGGTAATATTGTTGATGGCGTCTACTTAAAGATAAGGCTAGTGAATGCTCTTGCAATGATTTATTAAAAAATAACATGCTCTGTGCGGCTTCGGCAAATTAATAACTTCTTCAAATTTATAAGTAACTTAAGGAACCTGAGTAACTAAACTAATTTTTTCGGAGGAACACCGGAGTAATCAATAAGTTGTCCTGCAGATAGCAATATATCTGAAGTCATGCCTACAATCGTTACTTCTGTGGATGTCACATACAGTGTTTAAAATCGCCATAATATCCATGGATTAATCATGAAGGGACCTCTTTACCTAGAGAAGTATCATAATAAATTCACAGTTGAGGAAAAGGATTTGGGGTGGTGAAAAAATTGCAAAAGATCGCATTACTGGTCAACATTTGAATACTATCTGAAGAAGAAACTTGGTTTTATTTGTTTCATCACTTTGAATGAAAGAAACCTTCAAGGAAAAATATGACATTTTCTTCTTCTTGAGGATAGTTGCACTCACGCTAAGTCACATAAAAGACACTGAGGACGCAAATTATTTATACAGAAGGAATTATACTTCATACTATATCGGCTGACATCCTGGATCTTACGTCGCCCGCCTCATAGTTTCCCTCGTGACAACTTGCGTTACTGAGGGCGTACCAAGGCAATATATAGTCTAAGGCTGATATAATTAAAGTTAAAAATTTCCGGCAATATTGCATCTACCGCCGCACTGTGAAACATGAGGCAGTCAAGACATTGCAGCAACAATTTGCCATATCAGAGAGATATGCGGCAGTTAAAGCCCCTAAAAAATTCTATCTGACCGAATGAAGTGAGTTCAATAACGTCAAAAGATGACGAAAACTAAAAAATGGAGAAATAATATTTCAATTTAACTCTAATTTCAACATCAAGTTAGTCACCAAATTTTACGTCATTTCTTTTACGTCACGTTTGGGATGCGACTCAAATAGTCTCTCCCACTCAAATGTCAGCCTCACCTTCACGTGGTACAACATGTTTTCACTAAAGAGGATATGGCAACCGAGGGACTTCCGGGATAAGAAGTATCCCTCTATCAAGTGCCAACGGCCTCTTTCAGAGGGCGGATGAGCGGGTAGAGGGCCAGGACATGTTGTTGTCCAGGTGATGAGAAATTGCCACCAAAGGCGGATGAGTCCACCAGGACCAATGGCATCAGGATGGGGAAGTCAAAGGGAAACCACCCCATTAAAAACCCCAAGGTATCCCAAGAATGGTGCAGGAGGTGAGAAAAGTAACCGAGGCTTCTTTAAGATCCCCAGTTGAACCTCCGGGGGGGGGCGGAACCGGGGAGTCTGTGGGCGAAGAATACAAGCCAGGGAAAACGGAGGGAGACAAGTAAAAGGCTCAGAGTGGGGACATGGAATTTAAGGAATCTTTTAAAAGAGGAGAAGTTGGAAGACTTAAGAATAAAGATGGCCAAGAACAACGTGGACTAAATAGGAGTGAGTGATGTGAGATGGGCAGGATCTGGTCAGAAGAATTGTGACGATAGTACATTTTATTTCAGTGGTAACAAAAGAGGAAGAAATGGAGTTGGGTTTCTTGTAAATGAGAGAATGAAGACTTTTACAACCAAAGTAATACATGGCTGTGATAAAGTGATAGCATAAAAGATAGGTGGAATACCAAAGAGTTTTCTCGTTATCCAGGTGTATATGCCTACCAGAGATCACGATGATGAGGAGGTGGAAGGTGTGTATGGAAAGATAGAAGAAATACTGAAGGAAGAAGGCAATGGCTGCTGCCATATCGTGATGGGGCATTGAAATACCAGTGTAGAAACAAAAGAGGTTGAAGGGGTGGTTGGGAATTTTGGATTAGGGCATAGAAATGAGAGAGGTGATAGGTTAATTGAGTTATGTTGAGAAAGAAAACTATCAATTACCAGCACATGGTTTGAGAACCACAGGAGAAGGCTAT